>OU342735.1:526429659-526911281 GCA_910589765.1 Avena atlantica | reverse complement strand
GGGGTTCTAGGGCGATTTACAGTGCCCTTCCGACCTGTTGGAAAATATTTGACCAGAAACTCGCCGTTCTCGCGTTTTATGGCCGTTTTCATGAGCTATTGCCCACAGTTTAGGGGTTCTAGGGCGATTTACAGTGACCTTCTGACCTGATACATGTTGGAAAGATATGACTAAAACTCCTAGTTTTCTTGTTTTATGGCCGTTTTCATGAGCTATTACCCACAGTTTTATGGTTCTAGGGCTATTTAAAGCAAACCTTAACACCGGTACATATTTGAGAGTTATGCCGAAAAACTCGTCGTTTTCATGTTTTATGGTCATTTTCATGAGTTATTGCCCACAGTTTTTGGGTTTCAGCCGGATTTGCATGTCTCGAAAGAACCCTGACATGTATGAGAGATATGAGCCGAAAACTCGCCGTTCTCGCGTTTTTATGGCCGTTTCATGAGCTTTTGCCCACAGTTTAGGGGTTCTAGGGCATTTACAGTGACCTTCCGACCTGATACATGTTGGAAAGATATGACCAGAAACTCGTCCTTTTCTTGTTTTATGGGTTTTCATGAGCTATTACCCACAGTTTAGGGGTTCTAGGGCGATTTACAGTGACTTCCGACCTGATACATGTTGGAAAGATATGACCAGAAAAACTCGCGTTCTCGCGTTTTATGGCCGTTTTCATGAGCTATTGCCCACAGTTTAGGGTTCTAGGGCATTTACAGTGACCTCCGACCTGATACATGTTGGAAAGATAGACCAGAAACTCGTCCTTTCTTGTTTTATGGTCGTTTTCATGAGCTATTACCCAGTTTAGGGGTTCTAGGGCGATTTACAGTGACCTTCCGACCTGATACATGTTGAAAGATATGACCAGAAACTCGCCGTTCTCGCGTTTATGGCCGTTTTCATGAGCTATTGCCCACAGTTTAGGGGTTCTAGGGCCATTTACAGTGACCTTCCGACCTGATACATGTTGGAAAGATAGACATCATAAACTCGTCGTTTTCTTGTTTTATGGCCGTTTTCATGAGCTATTGCCCAAAGTTTTATGGTTCTAGGGCTATTTAAAGCAACTTAAGACCCGGTACATGTTTGAGAGTTATGCCTAAAAACTCGTCGTTTCTGTTTTTATGGCCGTTTTCATGAGCTATTGCCAGCAGTTTTATGGTTCTAGGGCTATTTTAAATCACCTTAAGACCCGATACCTGTTTGATAGTTATGCCTTAAAAAAAGTCGTTTTTGTGTTTTATGGTCATTTTCATGAGTTATTGCCCATAGTTTTTGGGTTTCAGCCGGATTTGCATGTCTCGAAAGAACCCGACATGTTTGAGAGATATGACCAGAAAACTCGCCGTTCTCGCATTTTTGGGCCGTTTTCATGAGCTATTGCCATAGTTTAGGGGCTCTAGGGCGATTTACGTGACCTTCCGACCTGATACATGTTGGAACGATTTGACCAGAAACTCGTCGTTTTCGCGTTTAATGGCGTTTTCATGAGCTATTACCCACAGTTTAGGGGTTCTAGGGCGATTTACAGTGACCTTCCGACCTGATACATGTTGGAAAGATATGACCAGAAACTCGCCGTTCTCGCGTTTTATGGCCGTGTTTCATGAGCTATTGCCCACAGTTTAGGGGTTCTAGGGAGATTTACAGTGACCTTCCGACCTGATACATGTTGGAAAGATATGACCATAAACTCGTCGTTTTCTTGTTTTATGGCCGTTTTCATGAGCTATTGCCCACAGTTTAGGGTTCTAGGGCGATTTACAGTGACCTTCCGACCTGATACATGTTGAAAGATATGACCAGAAACTCGCCGTTCTCGCGATTTATGGCCGTTTTCATGAGCTATTGCCACAGTTTAGGGGTTCTAGGGCGATTTTACTATGACCCTCCGACCTGATACATGTTGGAAAGGTATAACTAGAAACTCGCCGTTCTCGAGTTTTATGGCCTTCTCATGAGCTATTGCCCACAGTTTAGGGGTTCTAGGTTGATTTAAAGTGACCTTCCGAAACTGATACATGCTGGAAAGACATGACCAGAAACTCGTCGTTTTCTTGTTTTATGGCCATTTTCATGAGCTATTGCCCACAGTTTAGGGGTTCTAGGCGATTTTACAGTGCCCTTCCGACCTGTTGGAAATATTTGACCAGAAACTCGCCGTTCTCGCGTTTTATGGCCGTTTTCATGAGCTATTGCACACAGTTTAGGGGTTCTAGGGCGATTTACAGTGACCTTCTGACCTGATACATGTTGGAAAGATATGAACAAAAACTCCTAGTTTTCTTTTGTTTTATGGCCGTTTTCATGAGCTATTACCCACAGTTTTATGGTTCTAGGCTATTTAAAGAACCTAAGACCCAGTACATATTTGAGAGTTATGCCGAAAACTCGTCGTTTTCATGTTTATGGTCATTTTCATGAGTTATTGCCCACAGTTTTTGGGTTTCAGCCGGATTGCATGTCTCGAAAGAACCCTGACATGTATGAGAGATATGAGCAGAAACTCGCCGTTCTCGCGTTTTATGGCCGTTTTCATGAGCTATTGCCCACAGTTTAGGGGTTCTAGGGAAATTTACAGTGACCTTCCGACCTGATACATGTTGGAAAAGATATGACCAGAAACTCGTCCTTTTCTTGTTTTATGGTCGTTTTTCATGAGCTATTACCCACAGTTTAGGGGTTCTAGGGCGATTTACAGTGACCTTCCGACCTGATACATGTTGGAAAGATATGACCAGAAACTCGCCGTTCTCGCGTTTTATGGCCGTTTTCATGAGCTATTGCCCACAGTTTAGGGGTTCTAGGGCCATTTACAGTGACCTTCCGACCTGATACATGTTGGAAAGATATGACCAGAAACTCGTCCTTTTCTTGTTTTATGGTCGTTTTCATGAGCTATTACCCACAGTTTAGGGGTTCTAGGGCGATTTACAGTGACCTTCCGACCTGATACATGTTGGAAAGATATGACCAGAAACTCGCCGTTCTCGCGTTTTATGGCCGTTTTCATGAGCTATTGCCCACAGTTTAGGGGTTCTAGGGCCATTTACAGTGACCTTCCGACCTGATACATGTTGGAAAGATATGACCATAAACTCGTCGTTTTCTTGTTTTATGGCCGTTTTCATGAGCTATTGCCCAAAGTTTTATGGTTCTAGGGCTATTTAAAGCAACCTTAAGACCCGGTACATATTTGAGAGTTATGCCGAAAAACTCGTCGTTTTCATGTTTTATGGTCATTTTCATGAGTTATTGCCCACAGTTTTTGGGTTTCAGCCGGATTTGCATGTCTCGAAAGAACCCTGACATGTATGAGAGATATGAGCAGAAACTCGCCGTTCTCGCGTTTTATGGCCGTTTTCATGAGCTATTGCCCACAGTTTAGGGGTTCTAGGGCAATTTACAGTGACCTTCCGACCTGATACATGTTGGAAAGATATGACCAGAAACTCGTCCTTTTCTTGTTTTATGGTCGTTTTCATGAGCTATTACCCACAGTTTAGGGGTCTAGGGCGATTTACAGTGACCTTCCGACCTGATACATGTTGGAAAGATATGACCAGAAACTCGCCGTTCTCGCGTTTTATGGCCGTTTTCATGAGCTATTGCCACAGTTTAGGGGTTCTAGGGCCATTTACAGTGACCTTCCGACCTGATACATGTTGGAAAGATATGACCAGAAACTCGTCCTTTTCTTGTTTTATGGTCGTTTTCATGAGCTATTACCACAGTTTAGGGGTTCTAGGGCGATTTACAGTGACCTTCCGACCTGATACATGTTGAAAGATATGACCAGAAACTCGCCGTTCTCGCGTTTTATGGCCGTTTTCATGAGCTATTGCCCACAGTTTAGGGGTTCTAGGGCCATTAAAGTGACCTTCCGACCTAATACATGTTGGAAAGATATGACCATAAACTCGTCGTTTTCTTGTTTTATGGCCGTTTTCATGAGCTATTGCCCAAATTTTTATGGTTCTAGGGCTATTTAAAGCAACCTTAAGCCCCGGTACATGTTTGAGAGTTATGCCTAAAACTCGTCGTTTTCGTGTTTTATGGCCGTTTTCATGAGCTATTGCCAGCAGTTTTATGGTTCTAGGGCTATTTAAATCAACCTTAAGACCCGATACCTGTTTGATAGTTATGCCTAAAAACTAGTCGTTTTTGTGTTTTATGGTCATTTTCATGAGTTATTGCCCATAGTTTTGGGGTTTCAGCCGGATTTGCATGTCTCGAAAGAACCCCGACATGTTTGAGAGATATGACCAGAAACTCGCCGTTCTCGCGTTTTTATGGCCGTTTTCATGAGCTATTGCCCAGTTTAGGGGTCTAGGGCGATTTACAGTGACCTTCCGACCTGATACATGTTGGAAAGATTTGACCAGAAACTCGTCGTTTTCGGTTTTAATGGCCGTTTTCATGAGCTATTACCCACAGTTTAGGGGTTTAGGGCGATTTACAGTGACCTTCCGACCTGATACATGTTGGAAAGATATGACCAGAAACTCGCCGTTCTCGCGTTTTATGGCCGTTTTCATGAGCTATGCCCACAGTTTAGGGGTTCTACGGAGATTTACAGTGACCTTCCGACCTGATACATGTTGGAAAGATATGACCATAAACTCGTCGTTCTTGTTTTATGGCCGTTTTCATGAGCTATTTCCCACAGTTTAGGGGTTCTAGGGCGATTTACAGTGACCTTCCGACCTGATACATGTTGGAAAGATATGACCAGAAACTCGCCGTTCTCGCGATTTATGGCGTTTTCATGAGCTATTGCCCACAGTTTAGGGGTTCTAGGGCGATTTACTATGACCTTCCGACCTGATACATGTTGGAAGGTATAACTAGAAACTCGCCGTTCTCGAGTTTTATGGCCATTCTCATGAGCTATTGCCCACAGTTTAGGGGTTCTAGGTTGATTTAAAGTGACCTTCCGAACTGATACATGCTGGAAAGACATGACCAGAAACTCGTCGTTTTCTTGTTTTATGGCATTTTCATGAGCTATTGCCCACAGTTTAGGGGTTCTAGGGCGATTTACAGTGCCCTTCCGACCTGTTGGAAATATTTGACCAGAAACTCGCCGTTCTCGCGTTTTATGGCCGTTTTCATGAGCTATTGCCCACAGTTTAGGGGTTCTAGGGCGATTTACAGTGACCTTCTGACCTGATACATGTTGGAAAGATATGACTAAAAACTCCTAGTTTTCTTGTTTTATGGCCGTTTTCATGAGCTATTACCCACAGTTTTATGGTTCTAGGGCTATTTAAAAGCAACCTTAACACCCGGTACATATTGAGAGTTATGCCGAAAAACTCGTCGTTTTCATGTTTTATGGTCATTTTTCATGAGTTATTGCCCACATTTTGGGTTTCAGCCGGATTGCATGTCTCGAAAGAACCCTGACATGTATGAGAGATATGAGCAGAAACTCGCCGTTCTCGCATTTTATGGCCGTTTTCATGAGCTATTGCCCACAGTTTAGGGGTTCTAGGGCAATTTACAGTGACCTTCCGACCTGATAACATGTTGGAAAAGAGATGACCAGAAACTCGTCCTTTTCTTGTTTTATGGTCGTTTTCATGAGCTATTGCCCACAGTTTAGGGGTTCTAGGGCGATTTACAGTGACCTTCCGACCTGATACATGTTGGAAAGATATGACCAGAAACTCGCCGTTCTCGCGTTTTATGGCCGTTTTCATGAGCTATTGCCCACAGTTTAGGGGTTCTAGGGCCATTTACAGTGACCTTCCGACCTGATACATGTTGGAAAGATATGACGAGAAACTCGTCCTTTCTTGTTTTATGGTCGTTTTCATGAGCTATTACCCACAGTTTAGGGGTTCTAGGGCGATTTACAGTAGTGACCTTCCGACCTGATACATGTTGGAAAGATATGACCAGAAACTCGCGTTCTCGCGTTTTATGGCCGTTTTCATGAGCTATTGCCCACAGTTTAGGGGTTCTAGGGCCATTTACAGTGACCTTCCGACCTGATACATGTTGGAAAGATATGACCATAAACTCGTCGTTTTCTTGTTTTATGGCCGTTTTCATGAGCTATTGCCCAAAGTTTTATGGTCTAGGGCTATTTAAAGCAACCTTAAGACCTGGTACATGTTTGAGAGTTATGCCTAAAAACTCGTCGTTTTTTGTGTTTTATGGCCGTTTTCATGAGCTATTGCCAGCAGTTTTATGGTTCTAGGGCTATTTAAATCAACCTTAAGACCCGATACCTGTTTGATAGTTATGCCTAAAAACTAGTCGTTTTTGTGTTTATGGTCATTTCATGAGTTATTGCCCATAGTTTTTGGGTTTCAGCCGGATTTGCATGTCTCGAAAGAACCCCGACATGTTTGAGAGATATGACCAGAAACTCGCCGTTCTCGCATTTTATGGCCGTTTTCATGAGCTATTGCCCATAGTTTAGGGGCTCTAGGGCGATTTACAGTGACCTTCCGACCTGATACATGTTGGAAAGATTTGACCAGAAACTCGTCGTTTTCGCGTTTTATGGCCGTTTTCATGAGCTATTACCCACAGTTTAGGGGTTCTAGGGCGATTTACAGTGACCTTCCGACCTGATACATGTTGGAAAGATATGACCAGAAACTCGCCGTTCTCGCGTTTTATGGCCGTTTTCATGAGCTATTGCCCACAGTTTAGGGGTTCTAGGGATTCTAGGGATTTACAGTGACCTTCCGACCTGATACATGTTGGAAAGATATGACCATAAACTCGTCGTTTTCTTGTTTTATGGCCGTTTTCATGAGCTATTGCCCACAGTTTAGGGGTTCTAGGGCGATTTACAGTGACCTTCCGACCTGATACATGTTGGAAAGATATGACCAGAAACTCGCCGTTCTCGCGATTTATGGCCGTTTTCATGAGCTATGCCCACAGTTTAGGGGTTCTAGGGCGATTTACTATGACCCTCCGACCTGATACATGTTGGAGGTATAACTAGAAACTCGCCGTTCTCGAGTTTTATGGCCATTCTCATGAGCTATTGCCCACAGTTTAGGGGTTCTAGGTTGATTTAAAGTGACCTTCCGAACTGATACATGCTGGAAAGACATGACCAGAAACTCGTCGTTTTCTTGTTTTATGGCCATTTTCATGAGCTATTGCCCACAGTTTAGGGGTTCTAGGGCGATTTACAGTGACCTTCCGACCTGTTGGAAATATTTGACCAGAAACTCGCCGTTTCCGCGTTTTATGGCCGTTTTCATGAGCTATTGCCCACAGTTTAGGGTTCTAGGGCGATTTACAGTGACCTTCCGACCTGATACATGTTGGAAAGATATGACTAAAAACTCCTAGTTTTCTTGTTTTATGGCCGTTTTCATGAGCTATTACCCACAGTTTTATGGTTCTAGGGCTATTTAAAGACCTTAAGACCCAGTACATATTTGAGAGTTATGCCGAAAAACTCGTGTTTTCATGTTTTTATGGTCATTTTCATGAGTTATTGCCCACAGTTTTTGGTTTTCAGCCGGATTTGCATGTCTCGAAAGAACCCTGACATGTATGAGAGATATGAGCAGAAACCGCCGTTCTCGCGTTTTATGGCCGTTTTCATGAGCTATTGCCCACAGTTTAGGGGTTCTAGGGCAATTTACAGTGACCTTCCGACCTGATACATGTTGGAAAGATATGACCAGAAACTCGTCCTTTTCTTGTTTTATGGTCGTTTTCATGAGCTATTACCCACAGTTTAGGGGTTCTAGGGCGATTTACAGTGACCTTCCGACCTGATACATGTTGGAAAGATATGACCAGAAACTCGCCGTTCTCGCGTTTTATGGCCGTTTTCATGAGCTATTGCCCACAGTTTAGGGGTTCTAGGGCCATTTACAGTGACCTTCCGACCTGATACATGTTGGAAAGATATGACCAGAAACTCGTCCTTTCTTGTTTTATGGTCGTTTTCATGAGCTATTACCCACAGTTTAGGGGTTCTAGGGCGATTTACAGTGACCTTCCGACCTGATACATGTTGGAAAGATATGACCAGAAACTCGCCGTTCTCGCGTTTTATGGCCGTTTTCATGAGCTATTGCCCACAGTTTAGGGGTTCTAGGGCCATTTACAGTGACCTTCCGACCTGATACATGTTGGAAAGATATGACCATAAACTCGTCGTTTTCTTGTTTTATGGCCGTTTTCATGAGCTATTGCCCAAAGTTTTATGGTTCTAGGGCTATTTAAAGCAACCTTAAGACCCGGTACATGTTTGAGAGTTATGCCTAAAAACTCGTCGTTTTCGTGTTTTATGGCCGTTTTCATGAGCTATTGCCAGCAGTTTTATGGTTCTAGGGCTATTTAAATCAACCTTAAGACCCGATACCTGTTTGATAGTTATGCCTAAAAACTAGTCGTTTTTGTGTTTTATGGTCATTTTCATGAGTTATTGCCCATAGTTTTTGGGTTTCAGCCGGATTTGCATGTCTCGAAAGAACCCCGACATGTTTGAGAGATATGACCAGAAACTCGCCGTTCTCGCGTTTTATGGCCGTTTTCATGAGCTATTGCCCATAGTTTAGGGGCTCTAGGGCGATTTACAGTGACCTTCCGACCTGATACATGTTGGAAAGATTTGACCAGAAAACTCGTCGTTTTCGCGTTTAATGGCCGTTTTCATGAGCTATTACCCACAGTTTAGGGGTTCTAGGGCGATTTACAGTGACCTTCCGACCTGATACATGTTGGAAAGATATGACCAGAAACTCGCCGTTCTCGCGTTTTATGGCCGTTTTCATGAGCTATTGCCCACAGTTTAGGGGTTCTAGGGAGATTTATAGTGACCTTCCGACCTGATACATGTTGGAAAGATATGACCATAAACTCGTCGTTTTCTTGTTTTATGGCCGTTTTCATGAGCTATTGCCCACAGTTTAGGGGTTCTAGGGCGATTTACAGTGACCTTCCGACCTGATACATGTTGGAAAGATATGACCAGAAACTCGCCGTTCTCGCGATTTATGGCCGTTTTCATGAGCTATTGCCCACAGTTTAGGGGTTCTAGGGCGATTTACTATGACCTTCCGACCTGATACATGTTGGAAGGTATAACTAGAAACTCGTCGTTCTCGAGTTTTATGGCCATTCTCATGAGCTATTGCCCACAGTTTAGGGGTTCTAGGTTGATTTAAAGTGACCTTCCGAACTGATACATGCTGGAAAGACATGACCAGAAACTCGTCGTTTTCTTGTTTTATGGCCATTTTCATGAGCTATTGCCCACAGTTTAGGGGTTCTAGGGCGATTTACAGTGCCCTTCCGACCTGTTGGAAATATTTGACCAGAAACTCGCCGTTCTCGCGTTTTATGGCCGTTTTCATGAGCTATTGCCCACAGTTTAGGGGTTCTAGGGCGATTTACAGTGACCTTCTGACCTGATACATGTTGGAAAGATATGACTAAAAACTCCTAGTTTTCTTGTTTTATGGCCGTTTTCATGAGCTATTACCCACAGTTTTATGGTTCTAGGGCTATTTAAAGCAACCTTAACACCCGGTACATATTTGAGAGTTATGCCGAAAAACTCGTCGTTTTCATGTTTTATGGTCATTTTCATGAGTTATTGCCCACAGTTTTTGGGTTTCAGCCGGATTTGCATGTCTCGAAAGAACCCTGACATGTATGAGAGATATGAGCAGAAACTCGCCGTTCTCGCGTTTTATGGCCGTTTTCATGAGCTATTGCCCACAGTTTAGGGGTTCTAGGGCAATTTACAGTGACCTTCCGACCTGATACATGTTGGAAAGAGATGACCAGAAACTCGTCCTTTTCTTGTTTTATGGTCGTTTTCATGAGCTATTACCCACAGTTTAGGGGTTCTAGGGCGATTTACAGTGACCTTCCGACCTTATACATGTTGGAAAGATATGACCAGAAGAAACTCGCCGTTCTCGCGTTTTATGGCCGTTTTCATGAGCTATTGCCCACAGTTTAGGGGTTCTAGGGCCATTTACAGTGACCTTCCGACCTGATACATGTTGGAAAGATATGACCAGAAACTCGTCCTTTTCTTGTTTTATGGTCGTTTTCATGAGCTATTACCCACAGTTTAGGGGTTCTAGGGCGATTTACAGTGACCTTCCGACCTGATACATGTTGGAAAGATATGACCAGAAACTCGCCGTTCTCGCGTTTTATGGCCGTTTTCATGAGCTATTGCCCACAGTTTAGGGGTTCTAGGGCCATTTACAGTGACCTTCCGACCTGATACATGTTGGAAAGATATGACCATAAACTCGTCGTTTTCTTGTTTTATGGCCGTTTCATGAGCTATTGCCCAAAGTTTTATGGTTCTTGGGCTATTTAAAGCAACCTTAAGACCCGGTACATGTTTGAGAGTTATGCCTAAAAACTCGTCGTTTTCGTGTTTTATGGCCGTTTTCATGAGCTATTGCCAGCAGTTTTATGGTTCTAGGGCTATTTAAATCAACCTTAAGACCCGATACCTGTTTGATAGTTATGCCTAAAAACTAGTCGTTTTGTGTTTTATGGTCATTTTCATGAGTTATTGCCCATAGTTTTTGGGTTTCAGCCGGATTTGCATGTCTCGAAAGAACCCCGACATGTTTGAGAGATATGACCAGAAACTCGCCGTTCTCGCGTTTTATGGCCGTTTTCATGAGCTATTGCCCATAGTTTAGGGGCTCTAGGGCGATTTACAGTGACCTTCCGACCTGATACATGTTGGAAAGATTTGACCAGAAACTCGTCGTTTTCGCGTTTAATGGCCGTTTTCATGAGCTATTACCCACAGTTTAGGGGTTCTAGGGCGATTTACAGTGACCTTCCGACCTGATACATGTTGGAAAGATATGACCAGAAACTCGCCGTTCTCGCGTTTTATGGCCGTTTTCATGAGCTATTGCCCACAGTTTAGGGGTTCTAGGGAGATTTACAGTGACCTTCCGACCTGATACATGTTGGAAAGATATGACCATAAACTCGTCGTTTTCTTGTTTTATGGCCGTTTTCATGAGCTATTGCCCACAGTTTAGGGGTTCTAGGGCGATTTACAGTGACCTTCCGACCTGATACATGTTGGAAAGATATGACCAGAAACTAGCCGTTCTCGCGATTTATGGCCGTTTTCATGAGCTATTGCCCACAGTTTAGGGGTTCTAGGGCGATTTACTATGACCCTCCGACCTGATACATGTTGGAAGGTATAACTAGAAACTCGCCGTTCTCGAGTTTTATGGCCATTCTCATGAGCTATTGCCCACAGTTTAGGGGTTCTAGGTTGATTTAAAGTGACCTTCCGAACTGATACATGCTGGAAAGACATGACCAGAAACTCGTCGTTTTCTTGTTTTATGGCCATTTTCATGAGCTATTGCCCACAGTTTAGGGGTTCTAGGGCGATTTACAGTGCCCTTCCGACCTGTTGGAAATATTTGACCAGAAACTCGCCGTTCTCGCGTTTTATGGCCGTTTTCATGAGCTATTGCCCACAGTTTAGGGGTTCTAGGGCGATTTACAGTGACCTTCTGACCTGATACATGTTGGAAAGATATGACTAAAAACTCCTAGTTTTCTTGTTTTATGGCCGTTTTCATGAGCTATTACCCACAGTTTTATGGTTCTAGGGCTATTTAAAGAAACCTTAAGACCCAGTACATATTTGAGAGTTATGCCGAAAAACTCGTCGTTTTCATGTTTTATGGTCATTTTCATGAGTTATTGCCCACAGTTTTTGGGTTTCAGCCGGATTTGCATGTCTCGAAAGAACCCTGACATGTATGAGAGATATGAGCAGAAACTCGCCGTTCTCGCGTTTTATGGCCGTTTTCATGAGCTATTGCCCACAGTTTAGGGGTTCTAGGGCAATTTACAGTGACCTTCCGACCTGATACATGTTGGAAAGATATGACCAGAAACTCGTCCTTTTCTTGTTTTATGGTCGTTTTCATGAGCTATTACCCACAGTTTAGGGGTTCTAGGGCGATTTACAGTGACCTTCCGACCTGATACATGTTGGAAAGATATGACCAGAAACTCGCCGTTCTCGCGTTTTATGGCCGTTTTCATGAGCTATTGCCCACAGTTTAGGGGTTCTAGGGCCATTTACAGTGACCTTCCGACCTGATACATGTTGGAAAGATATGACCAGAAACTCGTCCTTTTCTTGTTTTATGGTCGTTTTCATGAGCTATTACCCACAGTTTAGGGGTTCTAGGGCGATTTACAGTGACCTTCCGACCTGATACATGTTTGAAAGATATGACCAGAAACTCGCCGTTCTCGCGTTTTATGGCCGTTTTCATGAGCTATTGCCCACAGTTTAGGGGTTCTAGGGCCATTTACAGTGACCTTCCGACCTGATACATGTTGGAAAGATATGACCATAAACTCGTCGTTTTCTTGTTTTATGGCCGTTTTCATGAGCTATTGCCCAAAGTTTTATGGTTCTAGGGCTATTTAAAGCAACCTTAGACCCGGTACATGTTTGAGAGTTATGCCTAAAAACTCGTCGTTTTCGTGTTTTATGGCCGTTTTCATGAGCTATTGCCAGCAGTTTTATGGTTCTAGGGCTATTTAAATCAACCTTAAGACCCGATACCTGTTTGATAGTTATGCCTAAAAACTAGTCGTTTTTGTGTTTTATGGTCATTTTCATGAGTTATTGCCCATAGTTTTTGGGTTTCAGCCGGATTTGCATGTCTCGAAAGAACCCCGACATGTTTGAGAGATATGACCAGAAACTCGCCGTTCTCGCGTTTTATGGCCGTTTTCATGAGCTATTGCCCATAGTTTAGGGGCTCTAGGGCGATTTACAGTGACCTTCCGACCTGATACATGTTGGAAAGATTTGACCAGAAACTCGTCGTTTTCGCGTTTAATGGCCGTTTTCATGAGCTATTACCCACAGTTTAGGGGTTCTAGGGCGATTTACAGTGACCTTCCGACCTGATACATGTTGGAAAGATATGACCAGAAACTCGCCGTTCTCGCGTTTTATGGCCGTTTTCATGAGCTATTGCCCACAGTTTAGGGGTTCTAGGGAGATTTACAGTGACCTTCCGACCTGATACATGTTGGAAAGATATGACCATAAACTCGTCGTTTTCTTGTTTTATGGCCGTTTTCATGAGCTATTGCCCACAGTTTAGGGTTCTAGGGCGATTTACAGTGACCTTCCGACCTGATACATGTTGGAAAGATATGACCAGAAACTCGCCGTTCTCGCGATTTATGGCCGTTTTCATGAGCTATTGCCCACAGTTTAGGGGTTCTAGGGCGATTTACTATGACCTTCCGACCTGATACATGTTGGAAGGTATAACTAGAAACTCGCCGTTCTCGAGTTTTATGGCCATTCTCATGAGCTATTGCCCACAGTTTAGGGGTTCTAGGTTGATTTAAAGTGACCTTCCGACCTGATACATGCTGGAAAGACATGACCCGAAACTCGTCGTTTTCTTGTTTTATGGCCATTTTCATGAGCTATTGCCCACAGTTTAGGGGTTCTAGGGCGATTTACAGTGCCCTTCCGACCTGTTGGAAATATTTGACCAGAAACTCGCCGTTCTCGCGTTTTATGGCCGTTTTCATGAGCTATTGCCCACAGTTTAGGGGTTCTAGGGCGATTTACAGTGACCTTCTGACCTGATACATGTTGGAAAGATATGACTAAAAACTCCTAGTTTTCTTGTTTTATGGCCGTTTTCATGAGCTATTACCCACAGTTTTATGGTTCTAGGGCTATTTAAAGCAACCTTAAGACCCAGTACATATTTGAGAGTTATGCCTAAAAACTCGTCGTTTTCATGTTTTATGGTCATTTTCATGAGTTATTGCCCACAGTTTTTGGGTTTCAGCCGGATTTGCATGTCTCGAAAGAACCCTGACATGTATGAGAGATATGAGCAGAAACTCGCCGTTCTCGCGTTTTATGGCCGTTTTCATGAGCTATTGCCCACAGTTTAGGGGTTCTAGGGCGATTTACAGTGACCTTCCGACCTGATACATGTTGGAAAGATATGACCAGAAACTCGTCCTTTTCTTGTTTTATGGTCGTTTTCATGAGCTATTGCCCACAGTTTAGGGGTTCTAGGGCGATTTACAGTGACCTTCCGACCTGATACATGTTGGAAAGATATGACCAGAAACTCGCCATTCTCGCGTTTTATGGCCGTTTTCATGAGCTATTGCCCACAGTTTAGGGGTTCTAGGGCCATTTACAGTGACCTTCCGACCTGATACATGTTGGAAAGATATGACCAGAAACTCGTCCTTTTCTTGTTTTATGGTCGTTTTCATGAGCTATTACCCACAGTTTAGGGGTTCTAGGGCGATTTACAGTGACCTTCCGACCTGATACATGTTGGAAAGATATGACCAGAAACTCGCCGTTCTCGCGTTTTATGGCCGTTTTCATGAGCTATTGCCCACAGTTTAGGGGTTCTAGGGTCATTTACAGTGACCTTCCGACCTGATACATGTTGGAAAGATATGACCATAAACTCGTCGTTTTCTTGTTTTATGGCCGTTTTCATGAGCTATTGCCCAAAGTTTTATGGTTCTAGGGCTATTTAAAGCAACCTTAAGACCCGGTACATGTTTGAGAGTTATGCCTAAAAACTCGTCGTTTTCGTGTTTTATGGCCGTTTTCATGAGCTATTGCCAGCAGTTTTATGGTTCTAGGGCTATTTAAATCAACCTTAAGACCTGATACCTGTTTGATAGTTATGCCTAAAAACTAGTCGTTTTTGTGTTTTATGGTCATTTTCATGAGTTATTGCCCATAGTTTTTGGGTTTCAGCCGGATTTGCATGTCTCGAAAGAACCCCGAAATATTTGAGAGATATGACCAGAAACTCGCCGTTCTCGCGTTTTATGGCCGTTTTCATGAGCTATTGCCCATAGTTTAGGGGCTCTAGGGCGATTTACAGTGACCTTCCGACCTGATACATGTTGGAAAGATTTGACCAGAAACTCGTCGTTTTCGCGTTTAATGGCCGTTTTCATGAGCTATTACCCACAGTTTAGGGGTTCTAGGGCGATTTACAGTGACCTTCCGACCTGATACATGTTGGAAAGATATGACCAGAAACTCGCCGTTCTCGCGTTTTATGGCTGTTTTCATGAGCTATTGCCCACAGTTTAGGGGTTCTAGGGAGATTTACAGTGACCTTCCGACCTGATACATGTTGGAAAGATATGACCATAAACTCGTCGTTTTCTTGTTTTATGGCCGTTTTCATGAGCTATTGCCCACAGTTTAGGGGTTCTAGGGCGATTTACAGTGACCTTCCGACCTGATACATGTTGGAAAGATATCACCAGAAACTCGTCGTTTTCGCGTTTTATGGCCATTTTCATGAGCTATTGCCCATAGTTTTATGGTTCTAGGGCTAATTAAAGCAACCTTAAGACCCGATACCTGTTTGATAGTTATGCCTAAAAACTCGTCGTTTTCGTGTTTTATGGTCATTTTCATGAGTTATTGCCCACAGTTTTTGGGTTTCAGCCGGATTTGCATGTCTCGAAAGAACCCTGACATGTTTGAGAGATATGACCAGAAACTCGCCGTTCTCGTGTTTTATGGCCGTTTTCATGAGCTATTGCCCACAGTTTAGGGGTTCTAGGGCGATTTACAGTGACCTTCCGACCTGATACATGTTGGAAAGGTATGACTAGAAACACGCCGTTCTCGCGTTTTATGGCCATTTTCATGAGCTATTGCCCACAGTTTAGGGGTTCTAGGGTGATTTACAGTGACGTTCCGAACTGATACATGCTGGAAAGACATGACTAGAAACTCGTCGTTTTCGCGTTTTATGGCCATTTTCATGAGCTATTGCCCATAGTTTTATGGTTCTAGGGCTAATTAAAGCAACCTTAAGAACCGATACCTGTTTGATAGTTATGCCTAAAAACTCGTCGTTTTCGTGTTTTATGGTCATTTTCATGAGTTATTGCCCACAGTTTTTGGGTTTCAGCCGGATTTGCATGTCTCGAAAGAACCCTGACATGTTTGAGAGATATGACCAGAAACTCGCCGTTCTCGCGTTTTATGGCCGTTTTCATGAGCTATTGCCCACAGTTTAGGGGTTCTAGGGCGATTTACAGTGACCTTCCGACCTGATACATGTTGGAAAGGTATGACTAGGAACACGCCGTTCTCGCGTTTTATGGCCATTTTCATGAGCTATTGCCCACAGTTTAGGGGTTCTACGGTGATTTACAGTGACCTTCCGAACTGATACATGCTGGAAAGACATGACCAGAAACTCGTCGTTTTCTTGTTTTATGGCCGTTTTCATGAGCTATTGCCCACAGTTTAGGGGTTCTAGGGCGATTTACAGTGACCTTCCGACCTGATACATGTTGGAAAGGTATGACTAGAAACTCGCCGTTCTCGCGTTTTATGGCCATTTTCATGAGCTATTGCCCACAGTTTAGGGGTTCTAGGGTGATTTAAAGTGACCTTCCGAACTGATACATGCTGGAAAGACATGACCAGAAACTCGTCGTTTTCTTGTTTTATGGCCGTTTTCATGAGCTATTGCCCATAGTTTAGGGGTTCTAGGGCGATTTACAGTGACCTTCCGACCTGTTGGAAAGATATGATCAGAAACTCGCCGTTCTCGAGTTTTATGGCCGTTTTCATGAGCTATTGCCCACAGTTTAGGGGTTATAGGGCGATTTACAGTGACCTTCTGACCTGATACATGTTGGAAAGATATGACTAAAAACTCCTAGTTTTCTTGTTTTATGGCCGTTTTCATGAGCTATTACCCACAGTTTTATGGTTCTAGGGCTATTTAAAGCAACCTTAAGACCCGGTACATATTTGAGAGTTATGCCTAAAAACTCGTCGTTTTCATGTTTTATGGTCATTTTCATGAGTTATTGCCCACAGTTTTTGGGTTTCAGCCGGATTTGCATGTCTCGAAAGAACCCTGGCACTAGAGGAAAAAGGGCTATCCGTTCGAGACCCCTCGGAGCATTAGTCCCGGTTGCGCCACCAACCAGGACTAATGCTGGCACGCGTCCCGTTGGAGCAGGCACGGGGCCAGGGGGCATGGGTCCCGGTTGGTAAGGGGGCATGCGTCCCGGTTGGAGCCACCAACCGGGACTAAAGGTTTGGCCACAGCCACGTGGCGTGGCACGCACCTTTAGTCCCGGTTGCTGGCTCCAACCGGGACTAAAGACCCCTGCCCTCTATAAATGCAACGCCCCAGCCCCCTCTGCCTCCACTCTGTTTTTTCGAATGGTGGAAGGTGTGAGGGTGTGTGCTAGTTTTTTCTCATGCATGCATTGAAGGTGTTTGTTGAAATGTTTGAGTGAATAATCCCGTTGAATTTCTCATAGAACAAAAATATAGAAGGTGTCCGAGACGCACTTGAGCTTTCTCCTCTTTATTTCCCTCGATCGAGGTTAGAAATCTTATCTTTTCTAGGTCATTGATACAATTCATGTGTCGGTGTGAATTGGTTATTTCACTATTTATGATGTCCTGTTTTTTGATAAACTTACTTATATGATGCAGATGAACGGTCGGGAATGGATGTACGGTGACCGGCGGGTAGCCGGGTATATCAAAGGCGTGGATAAATTTATCGATGTGGCTACGGCAAACAAAGAGAATGGATTCATACGTTGTCCATGTGTTCAATGTCGGAACAACAAGGAGTACTCTTCCTCGAAAATCATTCGCGGCCACCTGATTATGAAAGGTTTCATGCCCAACTATAATTGATGGACCAAGCACGGGGAAAGAGGGGTTATGATGGAAGATGGTGAAGAAGAAGATGATGATAACAACTATCATCATATGTTTCCTGAATACAGTGATACTGCAATGGAAGACAATGGAGAAGAAAAAGGTGAAGAACGGGAATCAGATGAGCCGGCTGATGAACTTGGTAGGGTCATTTCTGATGCAAAGCGAGACTGTGAAACAGAAAATGAGAAGTTGAAGTTAGAGGGCATGTTAGAAGATCACAAGAAATTGTTGTACCCAAATTGTGAAGATGGCAGCACAAAGCTTGGTACCACACTGGAATTGTTGCGATGGAAGGCAGAGTGTGGTCTAACTGACTCCTCATTTGAAAAGATGCTGAAAATAATGAAGCCGAAGTTTCCAAAACATAACGAACTTCCCGAGAGTACCTACGAAGCAAAGAAGACTCTCTGTCCTCTGGGATTAGATGTGCAAAAGATACATGCATGCATTAATGACTGCATCCTCTACCGCGGTAAGGAGTATGAGAATTTAGATAAATGCCTGGTATGCAACGCGTTGCGGTATAAGATCAGACGAGATGACCCTGGTGATGTTGAGGGAGAGCCCCTCTGGAAGAGGGTTCCTGCTAAGGTTATGTGGTATGATCCTATAATACCAAGGTTGAAACGCATGTTCAGAAACAAAGAGCATGCCAGGTTGTTGCGATGGCACAAAGAAGACCGTAAGAAAGACGGGGAGTTGAGACACCCTGCTGATGGGTCACAGTGGAGAAAAATCGAGAGAGACTTCCCAGACTTTGCAGGTGACGCAAGGAACTTATGGTTTGGTCTAAGTACGGATGGCATGAATCCTTTTGGGGAGCAGAGTTGCAGTCACAGCACCTGGCCCGTGACTCTATGTATCTACAACCTGCCTCCTTGGTTGTGCATGAAGCGTAAGTTCATTATGATGCCAGTGCTCATCCAAGGCCCGAAGCAACCGGGCAACGACATTGATGTGTACCTTAGGACATTAGTTGAAGAACTCTTACAGTTGTGGGGCAAACCAGGTGTACGTGCGTGGGATGAGAACAAACAGGAGCCATTTAATCTACGAGGGTTGTTATTCGTAACCATCAATGAATTGCCTGCTCTTAGTAACCTTTCAGGACAGACAAACAAAGGATATAAGGCATGCACCCACTGTTTAGATAAGACCGAAGGTACATATTTGCATAAATGCAAGAAGGTTGTGTACCTGGCGAATCGACGATTTCTTCCGACCAATCATCCCGTAAGAAAGAAAGGCAAGCATTTCAAAGGTGAGGCAGATCAATCGAAGAAGCCTAAACTCCCTGCTGGTGATGATGTATTTGGTATGGTCAAGGACATATTAGTAATCTTTGGAAAGGGTCCCGGCGAACAATCAGTTCCGAACGACGTCGCTACAGGACACGCACCCATGTGGAAGAAGAAATCCATATTTTGGGAGCTGCCATATTGGAAAGTCCTGCGTGTCCGCTCTTCAATCGACGTGATGCACGTGACGAAGAATCTCTGCGTGAACCTGCTAGGATTCCTAGGCGTGTATGGGAAGACAAAAGATACACCTGAAGCATGGGAGGACCAAAAAATTATGAAAGACCCAAAGAACATGCATACAGATAACAAGACGGATAAAGGGCGTCACTTATGTCGTGCCAGCTATGCTCTTACCAAAGCAGAGAAGGAAATCTTTTTTGAAGTCCTTTACAGTATCAAGGTGCCGTCGGGCTTCTCATCTAATATAAAGGGGATAATAAATATGGCAGAGAAAAAGTTCCAAAACCTGAAGTCTCATGACTGTCACGTGATTATGACGCAGTTGCTTCCGATTGCATTGAGGGGGCTTCTACCGGAAAATGTTCGAGTACCCATTGTGAAGCTGTGTGCATTCCTCAATGCAATATCTCAGAAGGTAATCAATCCATATATTCTGCCAAGGTTACAGAAGGATGCATATTTATAGTACAAGCAGCTCGGCATAATGTCGACACTCACGACATAATGTCGACACTCACCCCTATTATTAGTGCTGACTCATCTTTAGTCCCGGTTGGTGTCTCCAACCGGGACTAAAGGTTCATCTTTAGTCCCGGTTGGTGACACCATCCGGGACAAGGTACAAGCCGCACGACATAATGTCGACACTCACCCCTATTATTAGTGTTGCCTGGCCCACTCTGCCGCAATCCCTTCAGTCGCGGTTGGTTTCTCCAACCGGGACTAAATATGAACCCTCTCTTTATATAGGCATTTCCCTCTATTTATTAGGTAACACTTAAGACATTTATTAATATTAAAAACCGGGACAAATCGGGACTAGCTATCACTCAGGCCTAAAGCCGCCCCCTTTAGTCATAATCATGCCTAGTCCTATAGTACGCAGCTTCAGGGTCTTCATCGTCGTCGTCATCATCATCGTCATCATCACCTGCCACTCCGGGGATCCTCAGCCCATCCATGGCATATACCAGGGGCCATTCCAGCCACGGATTCACGGCGGGTGGGAGAGGGGTCTCCTGGAAGACGATGCCGCTACCGCCGGGACAGTGTGGGGCCTGTGGCAGGTGGACTCGTGGGCACCGTAGGCGAGGATGGTCTCCCCGGCGATGTAGCGCATCACTTTGATGATAGTATGGTTCGCCCACCACAGACGACGACCGACTTCGTTATGGTTCACCGGTGGCGGGCCATCACCCTCGTACCTGGCGAGCTCCCTTTCCCGCCTATTAGCGAAGAAGGCATTCCAGGTGTCATAGTTGTCGGGATCCCACTGGGGATCCATCCGCTGCTCCGGCGTGAGCTCGTGGTAGAAGTGGTTTGTGATGTCTGCCTGGCGTGCGGAACCTTGAGGGACAGGAGGGACAGGAACCCCTCCAGCGCTCAGCATCTAGCCGGCGGGCGGCCGGTACCCCGGTGGACAAGGGTAGTTGGAGGCGCACAGCGCCTCGGTCTCCTTGAGGGTCAGAATGGCCCAGTAGGCGTTGTCCATTGTTCTAAGAGAGGAAGGTGTGGATGTGTGGATAGCCATGACACGATCACCCTAAATATAGGGGAAAGGGCGGGAAAACTTGGCGTGAAGCTTTGGGAAATGGCGGGAAATATCTTTAGTCCCGGTTAGTGACTACATCCGGGACTAAAAGCTCTAGTAGAAAGGAAAGGGCGGGAAAACTTGGCGGGAAGAGGTGGGAAATGGCGGAAAATATTTTTAGTCCCGGTTTGTGACTACATCCGGGACTAAATGTGTTCCGAATAATGATCATGTTTCGAAAAAACCTTCACAAAATGACCTATCATGTTCGAGGTTTCATGGCTTTCGGTCCAAATGACCGATGTTATGTGCTGAATCATGGCATAGTTTGTGATGTTGTGCCCATATTATGCATGTGTGTGGACATTGGTACGGAGAACAATGTTGTAGGAGGAAGTTTTCCTTTTTGTCGCACGAAAAAGCCCTTTTCCATTTTCCGAGCGCAAAAAACGGGTCGTTTTATGAAGTAACCACCAAAATTCCGTTTCACAATGCTACCGTCCCATTTTCCTAAAATACTAGACCACCTTACATGGACTATCTCCCAACCGGTACATCTCAAACCTTTTCGTCCATCCTGGGTAAAAAGGACAAATGTCTGCCGAATCGGCAGGAAGTGGGTTCGGTTTGTACTACAGGTACATGATCTATCGCCCGTGGTTTTTTGAAAAAAACATTTTTAGACTCGCAATATGTGGTTTCTTCAGAGATCCAATGCAAGTTCTAACGATGCCTGTCCCCTATCTTCATGCACACCGGTTCGACCATAGTTAGAAATTCAGATAATTCAAAACGGGCATAATTAATTCAAAAAAAATCCGAACAATGAAAATCCTTCGCGTGGTGTCATATTATGTTACATATTTGAAAGGAAAAATACCAGACTTGGTATATTGATCATGTTTCGAAAAAACCTTCACAAAATGACCTATCATGTTCGAGGTTTCATGGCTTTCGGTCCAAATGACCGATGTTATGTGCTGAATCACGGCATAGTTTGTGATGTTGTGCCCATATTATGCATGTGTGTGGACATTGGTATGGAGAACAATGTTGCAGGAGGAAGTTTTCCTTTTTGTCGCACGGAAAAGCCCTTTTCCATTTTCCGAGCGCAAAAAACGGGTCGTTTTGTGAAGTAACCACCAAAATGCCGTTTCACAATGCTACCGTCCCATTTTCCTAAAATACTAGACCACCTTACATGGACTATCTCCCAACCGGTACATCTCAAACCTTTTCGTCCATCCCGGGTAAAAAGGACAAATGTCTGCCGAATCGACAGGAAGTGGGTCCGGTTTGTACTACAGGTACATGATCTATCGCCCGTGATTTTAAAAAAAAATCATTTTTAGACTCGCAATATGTGGTTTCTTCAGAGATCCAATGCAAGTTCTAGCGATGCCCGTCCCCTATCTTCATGCACACCGGTTCGACCATAGTTAGAAATTCAGATAATTCAAAACGGGCATAATAAATTCAAAAAAAATCCGAAAAATGAAAATCCTTCGCGTGGTGTCATATTATGTTACATAGTTGAAAGGAAAAATACCAGACTTGGTATATTGATCATGTTTCGAAAAAACCTTCACAAAATGACCTATCATGTTCGAGGTTTCATGGCTTTCGGTCCAAATGACCGATGTTATGTGCTGAATCACGGCATAGTTTGTGATGTTGTGCCCATATTATGCATGTGTGTGGACATTGGTATGGAGAACAATGTTGCAGGAGGAAGTTTTCCTTTTTGTCGCACGGAAAAGCCATTTTCCATTTTACGAGCGCAAAAAACGGGTCGTTTTAAAAATTAATATTCAAAAATAGAATATAAGTTAATTCATTTTAAAAGGTTACATTAATTATTTTTTAAACATAGAATATGTTTTTGAATTATTTATTCTAATCCATACACTTCTTATGTTTAAAGTTTTTCTAAATTCCAAATTGATATTAAAAAAATATAAGTTAATTCATTTTTAATTGTAAATGGTTCATATTTTAAATGGTTACATTAATTATTTTTTAAAACAGAAAATGTTTTTGAATTATTTATTTAAATACGAACACTTTTTATGTTTAAATTTTTTCTAAATTCCAAATTGATATTAAAAAAATATAAGTTAATTCATTTTTAATTGTAAATGGTTCATATTTTAAATGGTTACATTAATTATTTTTTAAAACAGAAAATGGTTTTGAATTATTTATTCAAATCCAAACAATTTTTATGTTTAAAGTTTTTCTAAATTCCAAATTAATATTCAAAAATATAAGTTAATTAATTTTAAATGGTTTCATTAATTATTTTTTAAAAATAGAAAATGGTTTTGGATTATTATTCAAATCCATACACTTCTTATGTTTAAAGTTTTTCTAAATTCCAAATTAATATTTAAAAAATATAAGTTATTTCATTATTAATTTTAAATGGTTCGTAGTTTAAATGGTTACATTAATTATTTTTCAAAACAGAAAATGGTTTCGAATTAGTTATTCAAATCCAAACACTTTTTATGTTTAAAGTTTTTCTAAATTCCAAAGTAATTATCATTTAAAAAACATTACAAATTTGAACCCCAAAATAAAAAATAAGGCGGGAACAGAGAGAAAATAACTGAAATTTTTTGAAAACAGGGGAATACGTACCGGTTGGAGCCACCAACCGGGACGGAAGAGCCCCCTGCGCGCGCGCCCCTTCAGCTGCTGAAAATTGGACTATAGGTCCCGGTTGGTGGCTCCAACCGGGACGTATGCCCCTTTAGTCCCGGTTGGAGCCACGAACCGGGACTAAAGGCCCTTTAGTTATAACAGCGCGTGCCTCCTCTTCTTCTTCCCTTCCCCACTCACTTCTCTGCCTCTGCCTCTGCCTCTGCCCGCGCCCTCGCCGCCGACGACGCCGCCAGGCTGCCCCGGCCACCGCCGCCAGGCTGCCCCCGCCACCGCCGCGCGCTCCCCGTAGCGGCTCCGTCGTCAACGCCTCCGCCTCCGGCCGCCACCCGCGTCTCTTCCCGCGCGCCGACGACCGCGCCGCCCGCGCGTCTCCTTCCCCCGACGACCGCCGGCCGCGCCCGCGTCTCTGCTTCCCGTCGACGACGCGCCCTTCCCCCACTGCCGCGCGTCAGGTACGGCGCCGCCCCTCCCTGCCTCTCTGTCCTCCCCCTCCATCTGCTGCTGGTGGCAAAACAGAGCACCCGAATTAGATTGATTTTTTTTGAACGGATTACGGGTGCAGAGCACCCGAAATATATTGCTGCAATAACGTCGCTGGAGTACAGGAGGCCTAAGAAATAAAAATTACACAGAGGCCCAGAAAATAAGCACCGAGGACCCTAAAAGAAACTTGAAAAAGCAATCAAGTCCACCATCTTCTTCCTCCTCCAGATTGACGAAGAAGCTCCGGTATCGGCCCGCACCTTGCCACAGGGGACGACCGACACACAGGGCGAAGCAGCGAAGGAGCGGCAGCCCTACTGCCCTTGAGTCCGACGTGTTGACGAAGCATCAGCCGCAAAGAAGCCGCCGGAGAGAAGCTCCCAGATCGAAACCGTCGCGACAGGAAGCCAACACCTACACACCACAAGCCACCACCATGGTCGCAAGGTTCCGGAGTTCCTTGAGTTAGGGTTTGCGCCCCTCGGAACCCCGATTAACTTGTCGAGCATGCTTTAGGGTTACATTCCAATGCACATTAACTTGTCGTATCATCATCATTGCTTGAGCATTGCATCGATTCCATGTGTTGATTGTTTCCCTTTATTTCCGGTGATTTAGTTCTTCTCGGTAGAATACGATATTGAGATCGAGATCGAAGACCGAGATCAAGACCATAGATAGATCTAATTAAATGACAAGTTTAATTAGAACACCATAGTAACCCTAACAGGTGATTCCGGAGTTCCTTGAGTTAGGGTTTGCGCCCCTCGGAACCCCGATTAACTTGTCGAGCATGCTTTAGGGTTACATTACAATGCACATTAACTTGTCATATCATCATCATTGCTTGAGCATTGCATCGATGCCATGTGTTGATTGTTTCCCTTTCTTTCCGGTGATTTGGTTCTTCTCGGTAGAATACGATATCGAGATTGAGATCGAAGACCGAGATCAAGACCATAGATAGATCGAAGACCTTTTGTAGCCATATACTCATGTTCCCCTCTCATAGCCCTACTGCCCTTGAGTCCGACGTGTTGACGAAGCTTCAGCCGCCAAGAAGCCGCCGGAGAGAAGCTCCCGGATCGAAACCGTCGCGACAGGAAGCCAACACCTACACACCACAAGCCACCACCATGGTCGCTTGGTTCCGGAGTTCCTTGAGTTAGGGTTTGCGCCCCTCGGAACCCCGATTAACTTGTCGAGCATGCTTTAGGGTTACATTCCAATGCACGTTATCTTGTCGTATCATCATCATTGCTTGAGCATTGCATCGATTCCATGTGTTGATTGTTTCCCTTTCTTTCCGGTGATTTGGTTCTTCTCGGTAGAATACGATATCGAGATCGAGATCAAGACCATAGATAGATCTAATTAAATGACAAGTTTAATTAGAACACCCTAGTAACCCTAACAGGTGATTCCGGAGTTCCTTGAGTTAGAGTTTGCGCCCCTCGGAACCCCGATTAACTTGTCGAGCATGCTTTAGGGTTACATTCCAATGCACATTAACTTGTCGTATCATCATCATTGCTTGAGCATTGCATCGATGCCATGTGTTGATTGTTTCCCTTTCTTTCCAGTGATTTGGTTCTTCTCGGTAAAATACGATATAGAGATTGAGATCGAAGACCGAGATCAAGACCATATATAGATCGAAGACCTTTTGTAGCCTTATACTCATGTTCCCCTCTCATAGCCTTAGGGTTTAGGGTTTCTCTTCATTTTTATTACTGTGTATGTATATATTAGGGTTTCACCTTCGATCCGGAAAATATTCGTTAGCCGCTTTGACTTATTCGTAACTTTCTCCTTTAGCCGCTTTGACTTATTCGTTTTTCCACCTATGCAGAAAATATGGACCCACACGTCAGAGACGAAGAAAAGGAAGAGTTGATCCAAGGTGTGATCCGTGGGGAAGATAATTTAGACGTATCAACGTTTGTGAACAACTCCGGTGAGGGTGATCCTCTTTTTACCGGAGTAGACAACTTGTTTGAGGTTGAAGGTGTTGCCTTCCGCGAGGGAGAAGGCGATGCCTTGTGTAATCGAGAAGAAGACCGCTCCGGCGAGGTGCATGTAATATAAATAAATTCATTAATTAATCATCTGCTATCTATATAGAAATAGTAACGACGATCTTTCTTCTTTTAGCCCTCCGGATCGAAGGAATCTACTGAAAAGAGCAGACGAGGCCCAACCAAAAAGTTGCAAGACCATGAGAGGTTCAGGATCGAAGATGTCGCTGTAGACGGCAGACCGACAGCTCCCGAAGTTGTCGCAACCAAATTTGTGGCACAATGCGGAGTAATCGTTAGGGACTTAATCCCGATCACCATTAGAAATTGGAATAGGCCTGCTAATGCGGATGAAGAGGGAACATGTTTATTTGTCCCTAACCACGCCAAAGATTTACTGTGGAAGAGGCTCATGGTTAATTTCAAACTACCGAAGATAGAGCTGGATCCAAATGCGGAGGATCCAGTTGAGGACGCCTTACAACATGGGAGAGCCATGGAGGCTAAGGTCAGGGAGTGGGTTTTGAAGAAGATGGCCCAGTGTTTCACCAACTGGAAGAAAAGATTGCACCTTGACTATGTCGTGAAAAAGAAGACTCCCGATTTCAAGAATATTCAGTTTGAGAAGATAAAACCATTCTGGGATGAGTTTGTGGAATACAAGAAATCAGAAAAATCTAAGAAAATGTCTGAAACGAATAAGCTGAATGCTGCTAAGAAGAAGTATCACCATACTATGGGGCAAGGTGGCTACAGGGTTGGCATTCCTAAGTGGGAGAAACTTGAGAAGGAATTGCGTGATAAAAATATCACCCCAGAGACAGACGATTGGGTAGAACGTGCAAGGAATTGGTTTTACGGGCATGGGGGCACGTTGGACTCGGAAGGGAGGTGTATATATAACATACGACATAAAGAAGACCCCTTGCCAATCGAGAGGATCAGAAAAGCAGTAAAGGCTGTTAAATATGGGGACTTCATTCCCGATAGAGAGAATGATGAGCTCACACTCGCCCTTGGAAATATGGGGCCGAAGAGCAGTATGATCCAGAGGTAGTTGCACAATACGGAGAAGCTGCCGCTGCTCAAGGTATGAGTATTGCCCAGTACTTATCCCAGTTAGAGTTCTTCCCCGTGAGTGAAGTAGCATACCAATACCAGTACGGAAAACCTCTCGTCAAACCTGAGGAGGTAAACAATCTTCCAACAAAAATGCGAAGATTGCATAACTGGTACATGCATGTCACAAGGGCCGGGGCTAACTGGATAGTGCTGAGGGTTACAAAAAAGCATCATGGGAAAGATAAGGATGACATGATATCCATTGAATTTGATGAACTATTTCAATTATTCAATCAAGACGCCTTGGACAAATCGATCATGAGTGCCTATTGTCTGTAAGTACTAATTCTGTAATTAATTTAGTCTCCATCTATATTATTTTGTTTATTGCATGTATATAATCATACTGTAATATGCAGAATGAAGATTCTTGAATGCAGCAGAGGACAAATCTATGACATTGGCTTCATTGACCCATATTGGGTTCATGAAGCTAATCTCAAAAGAAGCCCCCAGGATACGGAGGATAATATAGTACACGCGTTAAGGTTTCAAGAAACCAAAAGGGAAATACTATTTCCTTACAACTTCCAGTGAGTGTTATTGTCTTGTATACACTTTCTATTTCGCTTACTCGATGTTAAGTATATAATTGATTAGTTCTGCATTCGCATGTACCACTATATTCTGTTAATAATTCAACTTGACAAAGGGTGTGTACTAGTCATGGACTCGAAACATAAACCCCTTGAGACGTGGAAGGACATGCAGATACTTCTCCAGCGGTAATTCTAATCATTACGACACTATATCGGCAACGTTCGTGAATTTTATGATAACAAGTACTTAATAACTTATTTTATTCGTTTTCTACGCCGGGCAGCGCTTGGAAACGGTTCACCAAGAAGGCCAGGGGTGTTTGGAAAGAGGAGCTTACATTTCAACCACTAGATGTAAGCACCACTAGCTATATCCGCGCATCTCTTTGATTCTAGTTTTGATACAGTTATTATCATGCTTGATTATTATTTTGATTGAACTCTGTTCTCGTAAAGTGCCTGACGCAGGGACCAGGTAACAATCTATGTGGATACTATGTATGCGAGTTCACCCGGCAGACGTTCGATGAGAAGGGCAGAAATTTAGAGCAACTCCACGTACGTAAACAATTTATATAGTTTTTTATTACAATCAAATTGTGTTTAGTTTCATATTCATATAGGCTGACTCCTTTTTTAAATCAGATCGAACGTCTACGGGACGGTCTTCTGCCAAAGGATCGCATACGAGCAATTCAGGAGGAATTGGCGGGATTCTTTGATGCAGAAGTCCTAAACACAAAAGGGGAATACTACTCGGCTGTGTATAGACAATAGGAATTGTAAAAATAGCAACTTTCAAGAAATTGGCCGGTAGCATCGAATAGCAACTTTTGTATGTAGTGCATGAACTCGATCCGTGTATTGAATGTAATGTTGTCATGATGATCTTGTGTAATATAAGGTTCCTTCGTTGATAAGTGCAAAACACTAAATAAACAATAAAACAACATAAATGAATTCTCTGCCGCGGCACAAAAAGTGGCGAAAATGCTGTCGCGGCAACAAAATGTGCCAAAATGAATTCTCTGTCGCGGCAGAGAAATGGGCCAAATCTCTGCCGCGGCAGCAGGTTATTAGTCCCGGTTCGTGTTACGAACCGGGACTAATGCTCCACCCCCCCTCGTGCTCTGATGCCGCCACGTGTGCCCCATTTGTCCCGGTTGGTGGGGCAACCGGGACTAATCGTTAGAGCTTTAGTCCCGATTTCCCCGTCCCGGTTGGGCAACCGGGACTAATGGCCCTTACCAACCGGGACGCATGGGCCCTTTTCTACTAGTGTGACATGTATGAGAGATATGACCAGAAACTCGCCGTTCTCGCGTTTTATGGTCGTTTTCATGTGCTATTGCCCACAGTTTAGGGGTTCTAGGGAGATTTACAGTGACCTTCCGACCTGATACATGTTGGAAAGATATGACCAGAAACTCGTCCTTTTCTTGTTTTATGGCCGTTTTCATGAGCTATTGCCCACAGTTTAGGGGTTCTAGGGCGATTTACAGTGACCTTCCGACCTGATACATGTTGGAAAGATATGACCAGAAACTCGCCGTTCTCGCGTTTTATGGCCGTTTTCATGAGCTATTGCCCACGGTTTAGGGGTTCTAGGGACATTTACAGTGACCTTCCGACTTGATACATGTTGGAAAGATATGACCATAAACTCGTCGTTTTCTTGTTTTATGGCCGTTTTCATGAGCTATTGCCCAAAGTTTTATGGTTCTAGGGCTATTTAAAGCAACCTTAAGACCCGGTACATGTTTGAGAGTTATACCTAAAAACTCGTCGTTTTCGTATTTTATGGCCGTTTTCATGAGCTATTGCCCACAGTTTTATGGTTCTAGGGCTATTTAAAGCAACTTTAAGACCCGATACCTGTTCGATAGTTATGCCTAAAAACTCGTCGTTTTTGTGTTTTATGGTCATTTTCATGAGTTATTGCCCACAGTTTTTGGGTTTCAGCCGGATTTGCATGTCTCGAAAGAACCCTGACATGTTTGAGAGATATGACCAGAAACTCGCCGTTCTCGCGTTTTATGGTCGTTTTCATGAGCTATTGCCCACAGTTTAGGGGTTCTAGGGCGATTTACAGTGACCTCCCGACCTGATACATGTTGGAAAGATATGACCAGAAACTCGTCGTTTTCGCGTTTTATGGCCGTTTTCAAGAGATATTGCCCACAGTTTAGGGGTTCTAGGGCGATTTATAGTGACCTTCCGACCTGATACATGTTGGAAAGGTATGACTAGAAACTCGCCGTTCTCGCGTTTTATGGCCATTTTCATGAGCTATTGCCCACAGTTTAGGGGTTCTGGGGTGATTTACAGTGACCTTCCGAACTGATACATGTTGGAAAGACATGACCAGAAACTCGTCGTTTAATTGTTTTATGGCCGTTTTCATGAGCTATTGCCGACAGTTTAGGTGTTCTAGGGCGATTTACAGTGACCTTCCGACTTGATATATGATGGAAAGATATGACCAGAAACTCGCCGTTCTCGCGGTTTATGGCCGTATTCATGAGCTATTGCCCACAGTTTAGGGGTTCTAGGGCGATTTACAGTGACCTTCCGACCTGATACATGTTAGAAAGATATGACTAAAAACTCCTAGTTTTCTTGTTTTATGGCCGTTTTCATGAGCTATTGCCCATAGTTTTATGGTTCTAGGGCTATTTAAAGCAACCTTAACACCCGGTACATATTTGAGAGTTATGCCCAAAAACGCGTCGTTTTCATGTTTTATGGTCATTTTCATGAGTTATTGCCCACAGTTTTGGGGTTTCAGCCGGATTTGCATGTCTCGAAAGAACCCTGACATGTTTGAGAGATATGACCAGAAACTCGCCGTTCTCGCGTTTTATGGCCGTTTTCATGAGCTATTGCCCACAGTTTAGGGGTTCAAGGGAATTTACAGTGACCTTCCGACCTGATACATGTTGGAAAGATATGACCAGAAACTCGTCCTTTTCTGGTTTTATGGCCGTTTTAATGAGCTATTGGCCACAGTTTAGGGGTTCTAGGGCGATTTACAGTGACCTTCCGACCTGATACATGTTCGAAAGATATGACCAGAAACTCGCCGTTCTCGCGTTTTATGGCCGTTTTCATGAGCTATTGCCCACAGTTTAGGGGTTCTAGGGCGATTTACAGTGACCTTCCGACCTGATACATGTTGGAAAGATATGACCAGAAACTCGCCGTTCTCGCGTTTTATGGCCGTTTTCATGAGCTATTGCCCACACTTTGGTGGTTCTAGGGTGATTTACAGTGACCTTCCGACCTGATACATGTTGGAAAGATATGACCATAAACTCGTCGTTTTCTTGTTTTATCGCCGTTTTCATGAGCTGTTGCCCATAGTTTAGGGGTTCTAGGGCGATTTAAAGTGACCGTCCGACCTGATACATGTTGGAAAGATATGACCAGAAACTCGTCGTTTTCGCGTTTTATGGCCATTTTCATGAGCTATTGCCCATAGTTTTATGGTTCTAGGGCTAATTAAAGCAACCTTAAGACCCGATACCAGTTTGATAGTTATGCCTAAAAACTCGTCGTTTTCGTGTTTTATGGTCATTTTCATGTGTTATTGCCCACAGTGTTTCGGTTTCAGCCGGATTTGCATGTCTCGAAAGAACCCTGACATGTTTGAGAGATATGACCAGAAACTCGCCGTTCTCGCGTTTTATGGTCGTTTTCATTAGCTGTTGCCCACAGTTTAGGGGTTCTAGGGCGATTTACAGTGACCTTCCGACCTGATACATGTTGGAAAGATATGACCAGAAACTCGTCGTTTTCCCGTTTTATGGCCGTTTTCATGAGCTATTGCCCACAGTTTAGGGGTTCTAGGGCGATTTACAGTGACCTTCCGACCTGATACATGTTGGAAAGGTATGACTAGAAACTCGCCGTTCTCGCGTTTTATGGCCATTTTCATGAGCTATTGCCCACAGTTTAGGAGTTCTGGGGTGATTTACAGTGACCTTCCGAACTGATACATGTTGGAAAGACATGACCAGAAACTCGTCGTTTAATTGTTTTATAGCCGTTTTCATGAGCTATTGCCGACAGTTTAGGTGTTCTAGGGCGATTTACAGTGACCTTCCGACTTGATATATGATGGAAAGATATGACCAGAAACTCGCCGTTCTCGCGGTTTATGGCCGTTTTCATGAGCTATTGCCCACAGTTTAGGGGTTCTAGGGCGATTTACAGTGACCTTCCGACCTGATACATGTTAGAAAGATATGACTAAAAACTCCTAGTTTTCTTGTTTTATGGCCGTTTTCATGAGCTATTGCCCATAGTTTTATGGTTCTAGGGCTATTTAAAGCAACCTTAACACCCGGTACATATTTGAGAGTTATGCCCAAAAACGCGTCGTTTTCATGTTTTATGGTCATTTTCATGAGTTATTGCCCATAGTTTTTGGGTTTCAGCCGGATTTGCATGTCTCGAAAGAACCCTGACATGTTTGAGAGATATGACCAGAAACTCGCCGTTCTCGCGTTTTATGGCCGTTTTCATGAGCTATTGCCCACAGTTTAGGGGTTCTAGGGCAATTTACAGTGACCTTCCGACCTGATACATGTTGGAAAGATATGACCAGAAACTCGTCCTTTTCTTGTTTTATGGCCGTTTTCATGAGCTATTGCCCACAGTTTAGGGGTTCTAGGGCGATTTACAGTGACCTTCCGAGCTGATACATGTTTGAAAGATATGACCAGAAACTCGCCGTTCTCGTGTTTTATGGCCGTTTTCATGAGCTATTGCCCACAGTTTAGGGGTTCTAGGGCGATTTACAGTGACCTTCCGACCTGATACATGTTGGAAAGATATGACCATAAACTCGTCGTTTTCTTGTTTTATGGCCGTTTTCATGAGCTATTGCCCACAGTTTAGGGGTTCTAGGGCGATTTACAGTGACCTTCCGACCTGATACATGTTGAAAAGATATGACCAGAAACTCGCCGTTCTCGCGTTTTATGGCCGTTTTCATGAGCTATTGCCCACAGTTTAGGGGTTCTAGGGCGATTTACAGTGACCTTCCGACCTGATACATGTTGGAAAGATATGACCATAAACTCATCGTTTTCTTGTTTTATGGCCGTTTTCATGAGCTATTGCCCACAGTTTAGGGGTTCTAGGGCGATTTACAGTGACCTTCCGACCCGATACCAGTTTGATAGTTATGCCTAAAAACTCGTCGTTTTCGTGTTTTATGGTCATTTTCATGTGTTATTGCCCACAGTGTTTCGGTTTCAGCCGGATTTGCATGTCTCGAAAGAACCCTGACATGTTTGAGAGATATGACCAGAAACTCGCCGTTCTCGCGTTTTATGGTCGTTTTCATTAGCTGTTGCCCACAGTTTAGGGGTTCTAGGGCGATTTACAGTGACCTTCCGACCTGATACATGTTGGAAAGATATGACCAGAAACTCGTCGTTTTCGCGTTTTATGGCCGTTTTCATGAGCTATTGCCCACAGTTTAGGGGTTCTAGGGCGATTTACAGTGACCTTCCGACCTGATACATGTTGGAAAGGTATGACTAGAACTCGCCCGTTCTCGCGTTTTATGGCCATTTTCATGAGCTATTGCCCACAGTTTAGGAGTTCTGGGTGATTTACAGTGACCTTCCGAACTGATACATGTTGGAAAGACATGACCAGAAACTCGTCGTTTAATTGTTTTATAGCCGTTTTCATGAGCTATTGCCGACAGTTTAGGTGTTCTAGGGCGATTTACAGTGACCTTCCGACTTGATATATGATGGAAAGATATGACCAGAAACTCGCCGTTCTCGCGGTTTATGGCCGTTTTCATGAGCTATTGCCCACAGTTTAGGGGTTCTAGGGCGATTTACAGTGACCTTCCGACCTGATACATGTTAGAAAGATATGACTAAAAACTCCTAGTTTTCTTGTTTTATGGCCGTTTTCATGAGCTATTGCCCATAGTTTTATGGTTCTAGGGCTATTTAAAGCAACCTTAACACCCGGTACATATTTGAGAGTTATGCCCAAAAACGCGTCGTTTTCATGTTTTATGGTCATTTTCATGAGTTATTGCCCATAGTTTTTGGGTTTCAGCCGGATTTGCATGTCTCGAAAGAACCCTGACATGTTTGAGAGATATGACCAGAAACTCGCCGTTCTCGCGTTTTATGGCCGTTTTCATGAGCTATTGCCCACAGTTTAGGGGTTCTAGGGCAATTTACAGTGACCTTCCGACCTGATACATGTTGGAAAGATATGACCAGAAACTCGTCCTTTTCTTGTTTTATGGCCGTTTTCATGAGCTATTGCCCACAGTTTAGGGGTTCTAGGGCGATTTACAGTGACCTTCCGAGCTGATACATGTTCGAAAGATATGACCAGAAACTCGCCGTTCTCGCGTTTTATGGCCGTTTCATGAGCTATTGCCCACAGTTTAGGGGTTCTAGGGCGATTTACAGTGACCTTCCGACCTGATACATGTTGGAAAGATATGAGACCATAAACTCGTCGTTTTCTTGTTTAATGGCCGTTTTCATGAGCTATTGCCCACAGTTTAGGGGTTTCTAGGGCGATTTACAGTGACCTTCCGACCTGATACATGTTGAAAAGATATGACCAGAAACTCGCCGTTCTCGCGTTTTTATGGCCGTTTTCATGAGCTATTGCCCACAGTTTAGGGGTTCTAGGGCGATTTACAGTGACCTTCCGACCTGATACATGTTGGAAAGATATGACCATAAACTCATCGTTTTCTTGTTTTATGGCCGTTTTCATGAGCTATTGCCCACAGTTTAGGGGTTCTAGGGCGATTTACAGTGACCTTCCGACCTGATACATGTTCGAAAGATATGACCAGAAACTCGCCGGTCTCGCGTTTTATGGCCGTTTTCATGAGCTATTGCCCACAGTTTAGGGGTTCTAGGGCGATTTACAGTGACCTTCCGACCTGATACATGTTGAAAGATATGACCAGAAACTCGCCGTTCTCGCCCTTTCGCGTTTTATGGCCGTTTTCATGAGCTATTGCCCACACTTTGGGGGTTCTAGGGTGATTTACAGTGACCTTCCGACCTGATACATGTTGGAAAGATATGACCATAAACTCGTCGTTTTCTTGTTTTATCGCCGTTTTCATGAGCTGTTGCCCACAGTTTAGGGGTTCTAGGGCGATTTACAGTGACCTTCCGACCTGATACATGTTGGAAAGATATGACCAGAAACTCGTCCTTTTCTGTTTTGTATGCCGTTTTAATGAGCTATTGGCCACAGTTTAGGGGTTCTAGGGCGATTTACAGTGACCTTTCCGACCTGATACATGTTCGAAAGATATGACCAGAAACTCGCCGTTCTCGCGTTTTATGGCCGTTTTCATGAGCTATTGCCCACAGTTTAGGGGTTCTAGGGCGATTTTACAGTGACCTTCCGACCTGATACATGTTGGAAAGATATGACCAAAACTCGCCGTTCTCGCGTTTTATGGCCGTTTTCATGAGCTATTGCCCACACTTTGGTGGTTCTAGGGTGATTTACAGTGACCTTCGACCTGATACATGTTGGAAAGATATGACCATAAACTCGTCGTTTTCTTTTTTTCGCCGTTTTCATGAGCTGTTGCCCATAGTTTAGGGGTTCTAGGGCGATTTAAAAGTGACCGTCCGACCTGATACATGTTGGAAAGATATGACCAGAACTCGTCGTGTTTTCCGCGTTTTATGGCCATTTTCATGAGCTATTGCCCATAGTTTTATGGTCTCTAGGGCTAATTAAGCAACCTTAAGACCCGATACCAGTTTGATAGTTATGCCTAAAAACTCGTCGTTTTCGTGTTTTATGGTCATTTTCATGTGTTATTGCCCACAGTGTTTCGGTTTCAGCCGGATTTGCATGTCTCGAAAGAACCCTGACATGTTTGAGAGATATGACCAGAAACTCGCCGTTCTCGCGTTTTATGGTCGTTTTCATTAGCTGTTGCCCACAGTTTAGGGGTTCTAGGGCGATTTACAGTGACCTTCCGACCTGATACATGTTGGAAAGATATGACCAGAAACTCGTCGTTTTCCCGTTTTATGGCCGTTTTCATGAGCTATTGCCCACAGTTTAGGGGTTCTAGGGCGATTTACAGTGACCTTCCGACCTGATACATGTTGGAAAGGTATGACTAGAAACTCGCCGTTCTCGCGCTTTTATGGCCATTTTCATGAGCTTTGCCCACAGTTTAGGAGTTCTGGGGTGATTTACAGTGACCTTCCGAACTGATACATGTTGGAAAGACATGACCAAACTCGTCGTTTAATTGTTTTTATAGCCGTTTTCATGAGCTATTGCCGACAGTTTAGGTGTTCTAGGGCGATTTACAGTGACCTTCCGACTTGATATATGATGGAAATATGACCAGAAACTCGCCGTTCTCTCGCGGTTTATGGCCGTTTTCATGAGCTATTGCCCACAGTTTAGGGGTTCTAGGGCGATTTACAGTGACCTTCCGACCTGATACATGTTAGAAAGATATGACTAAAAACTCCTAGTTTTCTTGTTTTTATGGCCGTTTTCATGAGCTATTGCCCTAGTTTTATGGTTCTAGGGCTATTTAAAGCAACCTTAACACCCGGTAACATATTTGAGAGTTATGCCCAAAACGCGTCGTTTTCATGTTTTATGGTCATTTTCATGTTTATTGCCCATAGTTTTTTGGGTTTCAGCCGGAATTGGCATGTCTCGAAAGAACCCTGACATGTTGGAGAGATATGACCAGAAACTCGCCGTTCTCCCCGCGTTTTATGGCCGTTTTCATGAGCTATTGCCCACAGTTTAGGGGTCTAGGGCAATTTTACAGTGACCTTCCGACCTGATACATGTTGGAAAGATATGACCAGAAACTCGTCCTTTTCTTGTTTTATGGCCGTTTTCATGAGCTATTGCCCACAGTTTAGGGGTCTAGGGCGATTTACAGTGACTTCCGAGCTGATACATGTTTGAAGAGATATGACCAGAAACTCGCCGTTCTCGTGTTTTTATGGCGTTTTTCATGAGCTATTGCCCACAGTTTAGGGGTTCTAGGCGATTTACAGTGACCTTCCGACCTGATACATGTTGGAAAGATATGACCATAAACTCGTCGTTTTCTTGTTTTAATGGCCGTTTTCATGAGCTATTGCCCACAGTTTAGGGGTTCTAGGGCGATTTACAGTGACCTTCCGACCTGATACATGTTGAAAAGATATGACCAGAAACTCGCCGTTCTTCGCGTTTTATGGCCGTTTTCATGAGCTATTGCCCACAATTTGGGGTTCTAGGGCGATTTACAGTGACCTTCCGACCTGATACATGTTGGAAAGATATGACCATAAACTCGTCGTTTTCTTGTTTTGGCCGTTTTCATGAGCTATTGCCCACAGTTTAGGGTTCTAGGGCGATTTACAGTGACCTTCCGACCCGATACAGTTTTGATAGTTTATGCCTAAAAACGTCGTTCGTGTTTTATGGTCATTTTCATGAGTTATTGCCCACAGTTTTCGGTTTCAGCCGGATTTGCATGTCTCGAAGAACCCTGACATGTTTGAGAGATATGACCAGAAACTCGCCGTTCTCGCGTTTTATGGTCGTTTTCATGAGCTATTGCCCACAGTTTAGGGGTTCTAGGGCGATTTACAGTGACCTTCCGACCTGATACATGTTGGAAAGATATGACCAGAAACTCGTCGTTTTCGCGTTTTATGGCCGTTTTCATGAGCTATTGCCCACAGTTTAGGGGTTCTAGGGCGATTTACAGTGACCTTCCGACCTGATACATGTTGGAAAGGTATGACTAGAAACTCGCCGTTCTCGCGCGTTTTATGGCCGTTTTCATGAGCTATTGCCCACAGTTTAGGGGTTCTGGGCGATTTACAGTGACCTTCCGACCTGATACATGTTGGAAAGATATGACCAGAAACTCGTCGTTTAATTGTTTTATGGCCGTTTTCATGAGCTATTGCCCACAGTTTAGGTTTCTAGGGCGATTTACAGTGACCTTCCGACTTGATACATGTTGGAAAGATATGACCAGAAACTCGCCGTTCTCGCGCGTTTATGGCCGTTTTCATGAGCTATTGCCCACAGTTTAGGGGTTCTAGGGCGATTTACAGTGACCTTCCGACCTGATACATGTTAGAAAGATATGACTAAAAACTCCTAGTTTTCTTGTTTTATGGCCGTTTTCATGAGCTATTGCCCATAGTTTTATGGTTCTAGGGCTATTTAAAGCAACCTTAACACCCGTACATGTTTGAGAGTTATGCCCAAAACTCGTCGTTTTCATGTTTTATGGTCATTTTCATGAGTTATTGCCCACAGTTTTTGGGTTTCAGCCGGATTTGCATGTCTCGAAAGAACCCTGACATGTTTGAGAGATATGACCAGAAACTCGCCGTTCTCGCGTTTTATGGCCGTTTTCATGAGCTATTGCCCACAGTTTAGGGGTTCTAGGGCAATTTACAGTGACCTTCCGACCTGATACATGTTGGAAAGATATGACCAGAAACTCGTCGTTTTCTTGTTTTATGGCCGTTTTCATGAGCTATTGCCCACAGTTTAGGGGTTCTAGGGCGATTTACAGTGACCTTCCGACCTGATACATGTTGGAAAGATATGACCAGAAACTCGCCGTTCTCGCGTTTTATGGCCGTTTTCATGAGCTATTGCCCACAGTTTAGGGGTTCTAGGGCGATTTACAGTGACCTTCCGACCTGATACATGTTGGAAAGATATGACCATAAACTCGTCGTTTTCTTGTTTTATGGCCGTTTTCATGAGCTATTGCCCACAGTTTAGGGGTTCTAGGGCGATTTACAGTGACCTTCCGACCTGAAATACATGTTGAAAGATATGACCAGAAACTCGCCGTTCTCTTCGCGTTTTATGGCCGTTTTCATGAGCTATTGCCCACAGTTTAGGGGTTCTAGGGATTTACAGTGACCTTCCGACCTGATACATGTTGGAAAGATATGACCAGAAACTCGTCGTTTTCTTGTTTTATGGCCGTTTTCATGAGCTATTGCCCACAGTTTAGGGTTTCTAGGGCGATTTACAGTGACCTTCCGACCTGATACATGTTGGAAAGATATGACCAGAAACTCGCCGTTCTCGCGTTTTATGGCCGTTTTCATGAGCTATTGCCCACAGTTTAGGGGTTCTAGGGCGATTTACAGTGACCTTCCGACCTGATACATGTTGGAAAGATATGACCAGAAACTCGCCGTTCTCCGCGTTTTATGGCCGTTTTCATGAGCTATTGCCCACAGTTTAGGGGTTCTAGGGATTTACAGTGACCTTCCGACCTGATACATGTTGGAAAGATATGACCATAAACTCGTCGTTTTCTTGTTTTATGGCCGTTTTCATGAGCTATTGCCACAGTTAGGGTTCTAGGGCGATTTACAGTGACCTTCCGACCTGATACATGTTGGAAAGATATGACCAGAAACTCGTCGTTTTCGCGTTTTATGGCCGTTTTCATGAGCTATTGCCCATAGTTTTATGGTTCTAGGGCTAATTAAAGCAACCTTAAGACCGATACCAGTTTGATAGTTGCCCAAAAACTCGTCGTTTTCGTGTTTTATGGTCATTTTCATGAGTTATTGCCCACAGTTTTCGGGTTCAGCCGGATTTGCATGTCTCGAAAGACCCTGACATGTTTGAGAGATATGACCAGAAACTCGCCGTTCTCGCGTTTTATGCCGTTTTCATGAGCTATTGCCCACAGTTTAGGGGTTCTAGGGCGATTTACAGTGACCTTCCGACCTGATACATGTTGGAAAGATATGACCAGAAACTCGTCGTTTTCGCGTTTTATGGCCGTTTTCATGAGCTATTGCCCACAGTTTAGGGGTTCTAGGGCGATTTACAGTGACCTTCCGACCTGATACATGTTGAAAGGTGACTAGAAACTCGTCGTTCTCGCGTTTTATGGCCATTTTCATGAGCTATTGCCCACAGTTTAGGGGTTCTGGGGTGATTTACAGTGACCTTCCGAACTGATACATGTTGGAAAGACATGACCAGAAACTCGTCGTTTAATTGTTTTATGGCCGTTTTCATGAGCTATTGCCCACAGTTTAGGTTCTAGGGCGATTTACAGTGACCTTCCGACTTGATACATGTTGGAAAGATATGACCAGAAACTCGCCGTTTCTCGCGTTTATGGCCGTTTTCATGAGCTATTGCCCACAGTTTAGGGGTTTCTAGGGCGATTTACAGTGACCTTCCGACCTGATACATGTTAGAAAGATATGACTAAAAACTCCTAGTTTTCTTGTTTTATGGCCGTTTTCATGAGCTATTGCCCATAGTTTTATGGTTCTAGGGCTATTTAAAGCAACCTTAACACCCGGTACATATTTGAGAGTTATGCCCAAAAACTCGTCGTTTTCATGTTTTATGGTCATTTTCATGAGTTATTGCCCACAGTTTTGGGTTTCCGGATTTGCATGTCTCGAAAGAACCCTGACATGTTTGAGAGATATGACCAGAAACTCGCCGTTCTCGCGTTTTATGGCCGTTTTCATGAGCTATTGCCCACAGTTTAGGGGTTCTAGGGCAATTTACAGTGACCTTCCGACCTGATACATGTTGGAAAGATATGACCAGAAACTCGTCCTTTTCTTGTTTTATGGCCGTTTTCATGAGCTATTGCCCACAGTTTAGGGGTTCTAGGGCGATTTACAGTGACCTTCCGAGCTGATACATGTTGAAAGATATGACCAGAAACTCGCCGTTCTCGCGTTTTATGGCCGTTTTCATGAGCTATTGCCCACAGTTTTAGGGGTTCTAGGGCGATTTACAGTGACCTTCCGACCTGATACATGTTGGAAAGATATGACCATAACTCGTCCGTTTTCTTGTTTTATGGCCGTTTTCATGAGCTATTGCCCACAGTTTAGGGGTTCTAGGGCGATTTACAGTGACCTTCCGACCTGATACATGTTGAAAAGATATGACCAAAACTCGCCGTTCTCGTGTTTTATGGCCGTTTTCATGAGCTATTGCCCACAGTTTAGGGGTTCTAGGGCGATTTACAGTGACCTTCCGACCTGATACATGTTGGAAAGATATGACCATAAACTCGTCGTTTTCTTGTTTTTATGGCCGTTTTCATGAGCTATTGCCCACAGTTTAGGGGTTCTAGGGCGATTTACAGTGACCTTCCGACCTGATACATGTTGGAAAGATATGACCAGAAACTCGCCGTTCTCTGCGTTTTATGGCCGTTTTCATGAGCTATTGCCCACAGTTTAGGGGTTCTAGGGCGATTTACAGTGACCTTCCGACCTGATACATGTTGGAAAGATATGACCAGAAACTCGCCGTTCAAGCGTTTTATGGCCGTTTTCATGAGCTATTGCCCACAGTTTAGGGGTTCTAGGGCGATTTACAGTGACCTTCCGACCTGATACATGTTGGAAAGATATGACCAGAAACTCGTCGTTTTCTTGTTTTATGGCCGTTTTCATGAGCTATTGCCCACAGTTTAGGGTTTCTAGGGCGATTTACAGTGACCTTCCGACCTGATACATGTTGGAAAGATATGACCAGAAACTCGTCGTTTTCGCGTTTTATGGCCGTTTTCATGAGCTATTGCCCACAGTTTTATGGTTCTAGGGCTATTTAAGCAACCTTAAGACCCGATACAGTTTTGATAGTTATGCCAAAAACTCGTCGTTTTCGTGTTTTATGGTCATTTTCATGAGTTATTGCCCACAGTTTTTCGGTTTCAGCCGGATTTGCATGTCTCGAAAGAACCCTGACATGTTTGAGAGATATGACCAGAAACTCGCCGTTCTCGCGTTTTATGGCCGTTTTCATGAGCTATTGCCCACAGTTTAGGGGTTCTAGGGCGATTTACAGTGACCTTCCGACCTGATACATGTTGAAAGATATGACCAGAAACTCGTCGTTTTCGCGTTTTTATGGCCGTTTTCATGAGCTATTGCCCACAGTTTAGGGTTCTAGGGCGATTTACAGTGACCTTCCGACCTGATACATGTTGGAAAGGTATGACTAGAAACTCGCCGTTCTCGCGTTTTATGGCCATTTTCATGAGCTATTGCCCACAGTTTAGGGGTTCTGGGGATTTACAGTGACCTTCCGAACCTGATACATGTTGGAAAGACATGACCAGAAACTCGTCGTTTAATTGTTTATGGCCGTTTTCATGAGCTATTGCCCACAGTTTAGGTGTTCTAGGGCGATTTACAGTGACCTTCCGACTTGATACATGTTGGAAAGATATGACCAGAAACTCGCCGTTCTCGCGTTTATGGCCGTTTTCATGAGCTATTGCCCACAGTTTAGGGGTTCTAGGGCGATTTACAGTGACCTTCCGACCTGATACATGTTAGAAAGATATGACTAAAACTCCTAGTTTCTTGTTTTATGGCCGTTTCATGAGCTATTGCCCATAGTTTTATGGTTCTAGGGCTATTTAAAGCACCTTAACACCCGGTACATATTTGAGAGTTATGCCCAAAAACTCGTCGTTTTCATGTTTTATGGTCATTTTCATGAGTTATTGCCCACAGTTTTTGGGTTTCAGCCGGATTTGCATGTCTCGAAAGAACCCTGACATGTTTTGAGAGATATGACCAGAAACTCGCCGTTCTCTTGTCTTATTTTGGCCGTTTTCATGAGCTATTGCCCACAGTTTAGGGGTTCTAGGGCATTTACAGTGACCTTCCGACCTGATACATGTTGGAAAGATATGACCAGAAACTCTCGTTTTTCTTGTTTTATGGCCGTTTTCATGAGCTATTGCCCACAGTTTAGGGGGTTCTAGGGCGATTTACAGTGACCTTCCGACCTGATACATGTTGGAAAGATATGACCAGAAACTCGCCGTTCGCGTTTTATGGCCGTTTTCATGAGCTATTGCCCACAGTTTAGGGGTTCTAGGGCGATTTACAGTGACCTTCCGACCTGATACATGTTGAAAGATATGACCATAAACTCGTCGTTTTCTTGTTTTTATGGCCGTTTTCATGAGCTATTGCCCACAGTTTAGGGGTTCTAGGGCGATTTACAGTGACCTTCCGACCTGATACATGTTGAAAAGATATGACCAGAAACTCGCCGTTCTCGCGCCGTTTTGGCCGTTTTCATGAGCTATTGCCCACAGTTTAGGGGTTCTAGGGCGATTTACAGTGACCTTCCGACCTGATACATGTTGGAAAGATATGACCATAAACTCGTCGTTTTCTTGTTTTATGGCCGTTTTCATGAGCTATTGCCCACAGTTTAGGGGTTCTAGGGCGATTTACAGTGACCTTCCAACCTGATACATGTTGGAAAGATATGACCAGAAACTCGCCGTTCTCGCGTTTTATGGCCGTTTTCATGAGCTATTGCCCATAGTTTTATGGTTCTAGGGCTATTTAAAGCAACCTTAAGACCCGATACCTGTTGATAGTTATGCCTAAAAACTCGTCGTTTTCGTGTTTTATGGTCATTTTCATGAGTATTGCCCACAGTTTTTCGGTTTTCAGCCGGATTTGCATGTCCTCGAAAGAACCTGACATGTTTGAGAGATATGACCAGAAACTCGCCGTTCTCGCGTTTTATGGCCGTTTTCATGAGCTATTGCCCACAGTTTAGGGGTTCTAGGGCGATTTACAGTGACCTTCCGACCTGATACATGTTGGAAAGATATGACCAGAAACTCGTCGTTTCTGCGTTTTATGGCCGTTTTCATGAGCTATTGCCCACAGTTTAGGGGTTCTAGGGCGATTTACAGTGACCTTCCGACCTGATACATGTTGGAAAGATATGACTAAAAACTCCTCGTTTTCTGTTTTATGGCCGTTTTCATGAGCTATTGCCCATAGTTTTATGGTTCTAGGGCTAATTTAAAGCAACCTTAACACCGGTAACATTTTGAGAGTTATGCCCCAAAACTCGTCGTTTTCCGTTTTATGGTCATTTCATGAGTTATTGCCCACAGTTTTTGGGTTCAGCCGGATTTGCATGTCTCGAAAGAACCCTGAACATGTTGAGAGATATGACCAGAAACTCGCCGTTCTCGCGTTTTATGGCCGTTTTCATGAGCTATTGCCCACAGTTTAGGGGTTCTAGGGCAATTTACAGTGCCTTCCGACCTGATACATGTTGGAAAGATATGACCAGAAAACTCGTCGTTTTCTTGTTTTATGGCCGTTTTCATGAGCTATTGCCCACAGTTTAGGGGTTCTAGGGCGATTTACAGTGACCTTCCGACCTGATACATGTTGGAAAGATATGACCAGAAACTCGCCGTTCTCGCGTTTTATGGCCGTTTTCATGAGCTATTGCCCACAGTTTAGGGGTTCTAGGGCGATTTACAGTGACCTTCCGACCTGATACATGTTGAAAGATATGACCATAAACTCGTCGTTTTTCTTGTTTTATGGCCGTTTTCATGAGCTATTGCCCACAGTTTAGGGGTTCTAGGGCGATTTACAGTGACCTTCCGACCTGATACATGTTGGAAAGATATGACCAGAAACTCGCCGTTCTCGCGTTTTATGGCCGTTTTCATGAGCTATTGCCCACAGTTTAGGGGTTCTAGGGCGATTTACAGTGACCTTCCGACCTGATACATGTTGGAAAGATATGACCATAAACTCGTCGTTTTCTTGTTTATGGCCGTTTTCATGAGCTATTGCCCACAGTTTAGGGGTTCTAGGGCGATTTACAGTGACCTTCCGACCTGATACATGTTGGAAAGATATGACCAGAAACTCGTGTTTTCGCGTTTTATGGCCGTTTTCATGAGCTATTGCCCATAGTTTTATGGTTCTAGGGCTAATTAAAAGCAACCTTAAGACCCGATACAGTTTGATAGTTATGCCTAAAAAACTCGTCGTTTTCGTGTTTTATGGTCATTTTCATGAGTTATTGCCCACAGTTTTTCGGTTTCAGCCGGATTTGCATGTCTCGAAAGAACCCTGACATGTTTGAGAGATATGACCAGAAACTCGCCGTTCTCGCGTTTTATGGTCGTTTTCATGAGCTATTGCCCACAGTTTAGGGTTCTAGGGCGATTTACAGTGACCTTCCGACCTGATACATGTTGGAAAGATATGACCCAGACAAACTCGTCGTTTTCGCGTTTTATGGCCGTTTTCATGAGCTATTGCCCCACAGTTTAGGGGTTCTAGGGCGATTTACAGTGACCTTCCGACCTGATACATGTTGGAAAGATATGACTAGAAACTCGCCGTTCTCGCGTTTTATGGCCATTTTCATGAGCTATTGCCCACAGTTTAGGGGTTCTAGGGTGATTTACAGTGACCTTCCGAACTGATACATGTTGGAAAGATATGACCAGAAACTCGTCGTTTTTGTTTTTTTATGGCCGTTTTCATGAGCTATTGCCGACAGTTTAGGTGTTCTAGGGCGATTTACAGTGACCTTCCGACCTGATACATGTTGGAAAGATATGACCAGAAACTCGCCGTTCTCGCGGTTTATGGCCGTTTTCATGAGCTATTGCCCACAGTTTAGGGTTTCTAGGGCGATTTACAGTGACCTTCCGACCTGATACATGTTGGAAAGATATGACTAAAAATCCTCGTTTTCTTGTTTTATGGCCGTTTTCATGAGCTATTGCCCATAGTTTTATGGTTCTAGGGCTTTTAAAGCAACCTTAACACCCGGTACATATTTGAGAGTTATGCCCAAAAAACTCGTCGTTTTCATGTTTTATGGTCATTTTCATGAGTTATTGCCACAGTTTTTGGGTTTCAGCCGGATTTGCATGTCTCGAAAGAACCCTGACATGTTTGAGAGATATGACCAGAAACTCGCCGTTCTCGCGTTTTATGGCCGTTTTCATGAGCTATTGCCCACAGTTTAGGGGTTCTAGGGCGATTTACAGTGACCTTCCGACCTGATACATGTTGGAAAGATATGACCAGAAACTCGTCGTTTTCTTGTTTTATGGCCGTTTTCATGAGCTATTGCCCACAGTTTAGGGGTTCTAGGGCGATTTACAGTGACCTTCCGACCTGATACATGTTCGAAAGATATGACCAGAAACTCGCCGTTCTCGCGTTTTATGGCCGTTTTCATGAGCTATTGCCCACAGTTTAGGGGTTCTAGGGTGATTTACAGTGACCTTCCGACCTGATACATGTTGGAAAGATATGACCATAAACTCGTCGTTTTCTTGTTTTATGGCCGTTTTCATGAGCTATTTCCCACAGTTTAGGGGTTCTAGGGCGATTTACAGTGACCTTCCGACCTGATACATGTTGGAAAGATATGACCAGAAACTCGCCGTTCTCGCGTTTTATGGCCGTTTTCATGAGCTATTGCCCACAGTTTAGGGGTTCTAGGGCGATTTACAGTGACCTCCGACCTGATACATGTTGGAAAGATATGACCATAAACTCGTCGTTTTCTTGTTTTATGGCCGTTTTCATGAGCTATTGCCCACAGTTTAGGGTTCTAGGGCGATTTACAGTGACCTTCCGACCCTAATACATGTTGGAAAGATATGACCAGAAACTCGTTGTTTTCGCGTTTTATGGCCGTTTTCATGAGCTATTGCCCTAGTTTTATGGTTCTAGGGCTTAATAAAGCACCTTAAGACCCGATACCAGTTTGATAGTTATGCCTAAAAACTCGTCGTTTTCGTGTTTTATGGTCATTTTCATGAGTTATTGCCCACAGTTTTTCGGTTTCAGCGGGATTTGCATGTCTCGAAAGAACCCTAACATGTTTGAGAGATATGACCAGAAACTCGCCGTTCTCGCGTTTTATGGCCGTTTTCATGAGCTATTGCCCACAGTTTAGGGGTTCTAGGGTGATTTACAGTGACCTTCCGACCTGATACATGTTGGAAAGATATGACCATAAACTCGTCGTTTTCTTGTTTTATGGCCGTTTTCATGAGCTATTGCCCACAGTTTAGGGGTTCTAGGGCGATTTACAGTGACCTTCCGACCTGATACATGTTGGAAAGATATGACCAGAAACTCGTCGTTTTCGCGTTTTATGGCCGTTTTCATGAGCTATTGCCCATAGTTTTATGGTTCTAGGGCTATTTAAAGCAACCTTAAGACCCGATACCAGTTTGATAGTTATGCCTAAAAACTCGTCGTTTTCGTGTTTTATGGTCATTTTCATGAGTTATTGCCCACAGTTTTTGGGTTTCAGCCGGATTTGCATGTCTCGAAAGAACCCTGACATGTTTGAGAGATATGACCAGAAACTCGCCGTTCTCGCGTTTTATGGTCGTTTTCATGAGCTATTGCCCACAGTTTAGGGGTTCTAGGGCGATTTACAGTGACCTTCCGACCTGATACATGTTGGAAAGATATGACCAGAAACTCGTCGTTTTCGCGTTTTATGGCCGTTTTCATGAGCTATTGCCCACAGTTTAGGGGTTCTAGGGCGATTTACAGTGACCTTCCGACCTGATACATGTTGGAAAGGTATGACTAGAAACTCGCCGTTCTCGCGTTTTATGGCCATTTTCATGAGCTATTGCCCACAGTTTAGGGGTTCTAGGGTGATTTACAGTGACCTTCCGACCTGATACATGTTGGAAAGATATGACCAGAAACTCGTCGTTTTCTTGTTTTATGGCCGTTTTCATGAGCTATTGCCCACAGTTTAGGTGTTCTAGGGCGATTTACAGTGACCTTCCGACTTGATATATGATGGAAAGATATGACCAGAAACTCGCCGTTTTCTCGCGTTTATGGCCGTTTTCATGAGCTATTGCCCACAGTTTAGGGGTTCTAGGGCGATTTACAGTGACCTTCCGACCTGATACATGTTAGAAAGATATGACTAAAAACTCCTAGTTTTCTTGTTTTATGGCCGTTTTCATGAGCTATTGCCCATAGTTTTATGGTTCTAGGGCTATTTAAAGCAACCTTAACACCCGGTACATATTTGAGAGTTATGCCCAAAAACTCGTCGTTTTCATGTTTTATGGTCATTTTCATGAGTTATTGCCCACAGTTTTTGGGTTTCAGCCGGATTTGCATGTCTCGAAAGAACCCTGACATGTTTGAGAGATATGACCAGAAACTCGCCGTTCTCGCGTTTTATGGCCGTTTTCATGAGCTATTGCCCACAGTTTAGGGGTTCTAGGGCAATTTACAGTGTCCGACCTGATACATGTTGGAAAGATATGACCAGAAACTCGTCCTTTTCTTGTTTTATGGCCGTTTTCATGAGCTATTGCCCACAGTTTAGGGGTTCTAGGGCGATTTACAGTGACCTTCCGACCTGATACATGTTCGAAAGATATGACCAGAAACTCGCCGTTCTCGCGTTTTATGGCCGTTTTCATGAGCTATTGCCCACAGTTTAGGGGTTCTAGGGCGATTTATAGTGACCTTCCGACCTGATACATGTTGGAAAGATATGACCATAAACTCGTCGTTTCTTGTTTTATGGCCGTTTTCATGAGCTATTGCCCACAGTTTAGGGTTCTAGGGCGATTTACAGTGACCTTCCGACCTGATACATGTTGGAAAGATATGACCAGAAACTCGCCGTTCTCGCGTTTTATGGCCGTTTTCATGAGCTATTGCCCACACTTTAGGGGTTCTAGGGTGATTTACAGTGACCTTCCGACCTGATACATGTTGGAAAGATATGACCATAAACTCGTCGTTTTCTTGTTTTATGGCCGTTTTCATGAGCTATTGCCCACAGTTTTAGGGTTCTAGGGCGATTTACAGTGACCTTCCGACCTAATACATGTTGGAAAGATATGACCAGAAACTCGTTGTTTTCGCGTTTTATGGCCGTTTTCATGAGCTATTGCCCATAGTTTTATGGTTCTAGGGCTAATTAAAGCAACCTTAAGACCCGATACCAGTTTGATAGTTATGCCTAAAAACTCGTCGTTTTCGTGTTTTATGGTCATTTTCATGAGTTATTGCCCACAGTTTTTCGGTTTCAGCCGGATTTGCATGTCTCGAAAGAACCCTGACATGTTTGAGAGATATGACCAGAAACTCGCCGTTCTCGCGTTTTATGGTCGTTTTCATGAGCTATTGCCCACAGTTTAGGGGTTCTAGGGCGATTTACAGTGACCTTCCGACCTGATACATGTTGGAAAGATATGACCAGAAACTCGTCGTTTTCGCGTTTTATGGCCGTTTTCATGAGCTATTGCCCACAGTTTAGGGGTTCTAGGGCGATTTACAGTGACCTTCCGACCTGATACATGTTGGAAAGGTATGACTAGAAACTCGCCGTTCTCGCGTTTTATGGCCATTTTCATGAGCTATTGCCCACAGTTTAGGGGTTCTGGGGTGATTTACAGTGACCTTCCGAACTGATACATGTTGGAAAGACATGACCAGAAACTCGTCGTTTAATTGTTTTATGGCCGTTTTCATGAGCTATTGCCGACAGTTTAGGTGTTCTAGGGCGATTTACAGTGACGTGCCGACTTGATATATGATGGAAAGATATGACCAGAAACTCGCCGTTCTCGCGGTTTATGGCCGTTTTCATGAGCTATTGCCCACAGTTTAGGGTTTCTAGGGCGATTTACAGTGACCTTCCGACCTGATACATGTTAGAAAGATATGACTAAAAACTCCTAGTTTTCTTGTTTTATGGCCGTTTTCATGAGCTATTGCCCATAGTTTTATGGTTCTAGGGCTTTTAAAGCAACCTTAACACCCGGTACATATTTGAGAGTTATGCCCAAAAACTCGTCGTTTTCATGTTTTATGGTCCATTTTCATGAGTTATTGCCCACAGTTTTTTGGGTTTCAGCCGGATTTGCATGTCTCGAAAGAACCCTGACATGTTTGAGAGATATGACCAGAAACTCGCCGTTCTCGCGTTTTATGGCCGTTTTCATGAGCTATTGCCCACAGTTTAGGGGTTCTAGGGCGATTTACAGTGACCTTCCGACCTGATACATGTTGGAAAGATATGACCAGAAACTCGTCCTTTTCTTGTTTTATGGCCGTTTTCATGAGCTATTGCCCACAGTTTAGGGGTTCTAGGGCGATTTACAGTGACCTTCCGACCTGATACATGTTCGAAAGATATGACCAGAAACTCGCCGTTCTCGCGTTTTATGGCCGTTTTCATGAGCTATTGCCCACAGTTTAGGGGTTCTAGGGCGATTTACAGTGACCTTCCGACCTGATACATGTTGGAAAGATATGACCATAAACTCGTCGTTTTCTTGTTTTATGGCCGTTTTCATGAGCTATTGCCCACAGTTTAGGGGTTCTAGGGCGATTTACAGTGACCTTCCGACCTGATACATGTTGGAAAGATATGACCAGAAACTCGCCGTTCTCGCGTTTTATGGCCGTTTTCATGAGCTATTGCCCACACTTTAGGGGTTCTAGGGTGATTTACAGTGACCTTCCGACCTGATACATGTTGGAAAGATATGACCATAAACTCGTCGTTTTCTTGTTTTATGGCCGTTTTCATGAGCTATTGCCCACAGTTTAGGGGTTCTAGGGCGATTTACAGTGACCTTCCGACCTAATACATGTTGGAAAGATATGACCAGAAACTCGTTGTTTTCGCGTTTTATGGCCGTTTTCATGAGCTATTGCCCATAGTTTTATGGTTCTAGGGCTAATTAAAGCAACCTTAAGACCCGATACCAGTTTGATAGTTATGCCTAAAAACTCGTCGTTTTCGTGTTTTATGGTCATTTTCATGAGTTATTGCCCACAGTTTTTCGGTTTCAGCGGGATTTCATGTCTCGAAAGAACCCTGACATGTTTGAGAGATATGACCAGAAACTCGCCGTTTCTCGCGTTTTATGGCCGTTTTCATGAGCTATTGCCCACAGTTTAGGGGTTCTAGGGGATTTACAGTGACCTTCCGACCTGATACATGTTGGAAAGATATGACTATAAACTCGTCGTTTTCGCGTTTTATGGCCGTTTTCATGAGCTATTGCCCACAGTTTAGGGGTTCTAGGGCGATTTACAGTGACCTTCCGACCTGATACATGTTGGAAAGATATGACCAGAAACTCGTCGTTTTCGCGTTTTATGGCCGTTTTCATGAGCTATTGCCCATAGTTTTATGGTTCTAGGGCTAATTAAAGCAACCTTAAGACCCGATACCAGTTTGATAGTTATGCCTAAAAACTCGTCGTTTTCGTGTTTTATGGTCATTTTCATGAGTTATTGCCCACAGTTTTCGGTTTTCAGCCGGATTTGCATGTCTCGAAAGAACCCTGACATGTTTGAGAGATATGACCAGAAACTCGCCGTTCTCGCGTTTTATGGCCGTTTTCATGAGCTATTGCCCACAGTTTAGGGGTTCTAGGGCGATTTACAGTGACCTTCCGACCTGATACATGTTGGAAAGATATGACCAGAAACTCGTCGTTTTCGCGTTTTATGGCCGTTTTCATGAGCTATTGCCCACAGTTTAGGGGTTCTAGGGCGATTTACAGTGACCTTCCGACCGACCTGATACATGTTGGAAAGGTATGACTAGAAACTCGCCGTTCTCGCGTTTTATGGCCATTTTCATGAGCTATTGCCCACAGTTTAGGGGTTCTGGGGTGATTTACAGTGACCTTCCGAACTGATACATGTTGGAAAGACATGACCAGAAAACTCGTCGTTTTAATTGTTTATGGCCGTTTTCATGAGCTATTGCCGACAGTTTAGGTGTTCTGGGGATTTACAGTGACATGCCGACTTGATACATGATGGAAAAGATATGACCAGAAACTCGCCGTTCTCGCGGTTTGGCCGTTCGTTTTCATGAGCTATTGCCCACAGTTTAGGGGTTCTAGGGCGATTTACAGTGACCTTCCGACCTGATACATGTTAGAAAGATATGACTAAAAACTCCTAGTTTTCTTGTTTTTATGGCCGTTTTCATGAGCTATTGCCCACAGTTTTATGGTTCTAGGGCTATTTAAAGCAACCTTAACACCCGGTACATGTTGAGAGTTATGCCCAAAAACTCGTCGTTTTCATGTTTTATGGTCATTTTCATGAGTTATTGCCCACAGTTTTTGGGTTTTCAGCCGGATTTCATGCATGTTCGAAAGAACCCTGACATGTATGAGAGATATGACCAGAAACTCGCGTTTTCTCGCGTTTTATGGCCGTTTTCATGAGCTATTGCCCCAGTTTAGGGGTTCTAGGGCAATTTACAGTGACCTTCCGACCTGATACATGTTGGAAAGATATGACCAGAAACTCGTCCTTTTCTTGTTTTATGGCCGTTTTCATGAGCTATTGCCCACAGTTTAGGGGTTCTAGGGCGATTTACAGTGACCTTCCGACCTGATACATGTTCGAAAAGATATGACCAGAAACTCGCCGTTCTCGCGTTTTATGGCCGTTTTCATGAGCTATTGCCCACAGTTTAGGGGTTCTAGGGCGATTTACAGTGACCTTCCGACCTGATACATGTTGGAAAGATATGACCATAAACTCGTCGTTTTCGCGTTTTATGGCCGTTTTCATGAGCTATTGCCCACAGTTTAGGGGTTCTAGGGCGATTTACAGTGACCTTCCGACCTGATACATGTTGGAAAGATATGACCAGAAACTCGCCGTTCTCGCGTTTTATGGCCGTTTTCATGAGCTATTGCCCACACTTTAGGGGTTCTAGGGTGATTTACAGTGACCTTCCGACCTGATACATGTTGGAAAGATATGACCATAAACTCGTCGTTTTCTTGTTTTATGGCCGTTTTCATGAGCTATTGCCCACAGTTTAGGGGTTCTAGGGCGATTTACAGTGACCTTCCGACCTAATACATGTTGGAAAGATATGACCAGAAAACTCGTTGTTTCGCGTTTTATGGCCGTTTTCATGAGCTATTGCCCATAGTTTTATGGTTCTAGGGCTAATTAAAGCAACCTTAAGACCCGATACCAGTTTGATAGTTATGCCTAAAAACTCGTCGTTTTCGTGTTTTATGGTCATTTTCATGAGTTATTGCCCACAGTTTTTCGGTTTCAGCCGGATTTGCATGTCTCGAAAGAACCCTGACATGTTTGAGAGATATGACCAGAAACTCGCCGTTCTCGCGTTTTATGGCCGTTTTCATGAGCTATTGCCCACAGTTTAGGGGTTCTAGGGCGATTTACAGTGACCTTCCGACCTGATACATGTTGGAAAGATATGACCAGAAACTCGTCGTTTTCGCGTTTTATGGCCGTTTTCATGAGCTATTGCCCACAGTTTAGGGGTTCTAGGGCGATTTACAGTGACCTTCCGACCTGATACATGTTGGAAAGGTATGACTAGAAACTCGCCGTTCTCGCGTTTTATGGCCGTTTTCATGAGCTATTGCCCACAGTTTAGGGGTTCTGGGGTGATTTACAGTGACCTTCCGAACTGATACATGTTGGAAAGACATGACCAGAAACTCGTCGTTTATTGTTTTATGGCCGTTTTCATGAGCTATTGCCCACAGTTTAGGTGTTCTAGGGCGATTTACAGTGACCTTCCGACTTGATACATGATGGAAAGATATGACCAGAAACTCGCCGTTCTCGCGTTTTATGGCCGTTTTCATGAGCTATTGCCCACAGTTTAGGGGTTCTAGGGCGATTTACAGTGACCTTCCGACCTGATACATGTTAGAAAGATATGACTAAAAACTCCTAGTTTTCTTGTTTTATGGCCGTTTTCATGAGCTATTGCCCACAGTTTTATGGTTCTAGGGCTATTTAAAGCAACCTTAAGACCCGATACCTGTTTGATAGTTATGCCTAAAAACTCGTCGTTTTCGTGTTTTATGGTCATTTTCATGAGTTATTGCCCACAGTTTTTGGTTTCAGCCGGATTTGCATGTCTCGAAAGAACCCTGACATGTTTGAGAGATATGACCAGAAACTCGCCGTTCTCGCGTTTTATGGCCGTTTTCATGAGCTATTGCCCACAGTTTAGGGGTTCTAGGGCGATTTACAGTGACCTTCCGACCTGATACATGTTGGAAAGATATGACCAGAAACTCGTCGTTTTCGCGTTTTATGGCCGTTTTCATGAGCTATTGCCCACAGTTTAGGGGTTCTAGGGCGATTTACAGTGACCTTCCGACCTGATACATGTTGAAAGATATGACCAGAAACTCGCCGTTCTCGCGTTTTATGGCCGTTTTCATGAGCTATTGCCCACAGTTTAGGGGTTCTAGGGCGATTTACAGTGACCTTCCGACCTGATACATGTTGGAAAGATATGACCAAAACTCGTCGTTTTCTTGTTTTATGGCCGTTTTCATGAGCTATTGCCCACAGTTTAGGGGTTCTAGGGCGATTTACAGTGACCTTCCGACCTGATACATGTTGGAAAGATATGACCAGAAACTCGCCGTTCTCGCGTTTTATGGCCGTTTTCATGAGCTATTGCCCACAGTTTAGGGGTTCTAGGGCGATTTACAGTGACCTTCCGACCTGATACATGTTGGAAAGATATGACCATAAACTCGTCGTTTTCTTGTTTTATGGCCGTTTTCATGAGCTATTGCCCACAGTTTAGGGGTTCTAGGGCGATTTACAGTGACCTTCCGACCTGATACATGTTGGAAAGATATGACCAGAAACTCGTCGTTTTCGCGTTTTATGGCCGTTTTCATGAGCTATTGCCCACAGTTTTATGGTTCTAGGGCTATTTACAGTGACCTTCCGACCTGATACATGTTGGAAAGATATGACCAGAAACTCGTCGTTTTCGCGTTTTATGGCCGTTTTCATGAGCTATTGCCCACAGTTTAGGGGTTCTAGGGCGATTTACAGTGACCTTCCGACCTGATACATGTTGGAAAGATATGACTAAAAACTCGCCGTTTCTCGCGTTTATGGCCGTTTTCATGAGCTATTGCCCACAGTTTAGGGGTTCTAGGGTGATTTACACAGTGACCTTCCGACCTGATACATGCTTGGAAAGATATGACCAGAAACTCGTCGTTTTCTTGTTTTATGGCCGTTTTCATGAGCTATTGCCCACAGTTTAGGTGTTCTAGGGCGATTTACAGTGACCTTCCGACCTGATACATGTTGGAAAGATATGACCAGAAACTCGTCGTTTTCGCGTTTTATGGCCGTTTTCATGAGCTATTGCCCACAGTTTAGGGGTTCTAGGGCGATTTACAGTGACCTTCCGACCTGATACATGTTGGAAAGATATGACTAAAAACTCCTAGTTTTCTTGTTTTATGGCCGTTTTCATGAGCTATTGCCCACAGTTTTATGGTTCTAGGGCTATTTAAAGCAACCTTAACACCCGGTACATATTTGAGAGTTATGCCCAAAAACTCGTCGTTTTCATGTTTTATGGTCATTTTCATGAGTTATTGCCCACAGTTTTGGGTTTCAGCCGATTTACATGTCTCGAAAGAACCCTGACATGTTGAGAGATATGACCAGAAACTCGCCGTTCTCGCGTTTTATGGCCGTTTTCATGAGCTATTGCCCACAGTTTAGGGGTTCTAGGGCGATTTACAGTGACCTTCCGACCTGATACATGTTGGAAAGATATGACCAGAAACTCGTCGTTTTCTTGTTTTATGGCCGTTTTCATGAGCTATTGCCCACAGTTTAGGGGTTCTAGGGCGATTTACAGTGACCTTCGACCTGATACATGTTGGAAAGATATGACCAGAAACTCGCCGTTCTCGCGTTTTATGGCCGTTTTCATGAGCTATTGCCCACAGTTTAGGGGTTCTAGGGCGATTTACAGTGACCTTCCGACCTGATACATGTTGGAAAGATATGACCATAAACTCGTCGTTTTCTTGTTTTATGGCCGTTTTCATGAGCTATTGCCCACAGTTTAGGGGTTCTAGGGCGATTTACAGTGACCTTCCGACCTGATACATGTTGGAATGATATGACCAGAAACTCGTATTTTTCGCATTTTATGGCCGTTTTCATGAGCTATTGCCCATAGTTTTATGGTTCTAGGGCTAATTAAAGCAACCTTAAGACCCGATACCTGTTTGATAGTTATGCCTAAAAACTCGTCGTTTTCGTGTTTTATGGTCATTTTCATGAGTTATTGCCCACAGTTTTTGGGTTTCAGCCGGATTTGCATGTCTCGAAAGAACCCTGACATGTTTGAGATATGACCAGAAACTCGCCGTTTCTGTTTTATGGCCGTTTTCATGAGCTATTGCCCACAGTTTAGGGGTTCTAGGGCGATTTACAGTGACCTTCCGACCTGATACATGTTGGAAAGATATGACCAGAAACTCGTCGTTTTCGCGTTTTATGGCCGTTTTCATGAGCTATTGCCCACAGTTTAGGGGTTCTAGGGCGATTTACAGTGACCTTTCGACCTGATACATGTTGGAAAGTATGACTAGAAACTCGCCGTTCTCGCGTTTTATGGCCTTTTCATGAGCTATTGCCCACAGTTTAGGGGTTCTAGGGTGATTTACAGTGACCTTCCGAATGATACATGTTGGAAAGATATGACCAGAAACTCGTCGTTCTCGCGTTTTATGGCCGTTTTCATGAGCTATTGCCCACAGTTTAGGGGTTCTAGGGCGATTTACAGTGACCTTCCGACCTGATACATGTTGGAAAGATATGACCAGAAACTCGTCGTTTTCGCGTTTTATGGCCGTTTTCATGAGCTATTGCCCACAGTTTAGGGTTCTAGGGCGATTTACAGTGACCTTCCGACCTGATACATGTTGGAAAGATATGACTAGAAACTCGTGTTTTCGCGTTTTATGGCCGTTTTCATGAGCTATTGCCCACAGTTTTATGGTTCTAGGGCTATTTAAAGCAACCTTAACCCGATACATGTTGTGAGAGTTATGCCCAAAAACTCGTCGTTTCATGTTTTATGGTCATTTTCATGAGCTATTGCCCACAGTTTTTGGGTTCAGCCGATTTGCATGTCTCGAAAGAACCCTGACATGTTGGAGATATGACCAGAAACTCGCCGTTCTCGCGTTTTATGGCCGTTTTCATGAGCTATTGCCCACAGTTTAGGGGTTCTAGGGCGATTTACAGTGACCTTCCGACCTGATACATGTTGGAAAGATATGACCAGAAACTCGTCGTTTTCTTGTTTTATGGCCGTTTTCATGAGCTATTGCCCACAGTTTAGGGTTCTAGGGCGATTTACAGTGACCTTCCGACCTGATACATGTTGGAAAGATATGACCAGAAACTCGTCGTTTCTCGGTTTTATGGCCGTTTTCATGAGCTATTGCCCACAGTTTAGGGGTTCTAGGGCGATTTACAGTGACCTTCCGACCTGATACATGTTGGAAAGATATGACCAGAAACTCGTCGTTCTCGCGTTTTATGGCCGTTTTCATGAGCTATTGCCCACAGTTTAGGGGTTCTAGGGCGATTTACAGTGACCTTCCGACCTGATACATGTTGGAAAGATATGACCAGAAACTCGTCGTTTTCGCGTTTTATGGCCGTTTTCATGAGCTATTGCCCACAGTTTAGGGGTTCTAGGGCGATTTACAGTGACCTTCCGACCTGATACATGTTGAAAGATATGACCAGAAACTCGTCGTTCTCGCGTTTTATGGCCGTTTTCATGAGCTATTGCCCACAGTTTAGGGGTTCTAGGGCGATTTACAGTGACCTTCCGACCTGATACATGTTGGAAAGATATGACCAGAAACTCGTCGTTTTCGCGTTTTATGGCCGTTTTCATGAGCTATTGCCCACAGTTTAGGGGTTCTAGGGCGATTTACAGTGACCTTCCGACCTGATACATGTTGGAAAGATATGACCAGAAACTCGTCGTTTTCGCGTTTTATGGCCGTTTTCATGAGCTATTGCCCACAGTTTTAGGGGTTCTAGGGCGATTTACAGTGACCTTAAGACCCTGATACATGTTTGAAAGATATGACCAGAAACTCGTCGTTTCGTGTTTTATGGCCGTTTTCATGAGCTATTGCCCACAGTTTATGGTTCTAGGGCTATTTAAAGTGACCTTAACGACCCTGTACATGTTTGAAAGATATGACCAGAAACTCGCCGTTCTCGCGTTTTATGGCCGTTTTCATGAGCTATTGCCCACAGTTTAGGGTTCTAGCGATTTACAGTGACTCCGACCTGATACATGTTGGAAAGATATGACCAGAAACTCGCCGTTCTCGCGTTTTATGGCCGTTTTCATGAGCTATTGCCCACAGTTTAGGGGTTCTAGGGCGATTTACAGTGACCTTCGACCTGATACATGTTGGAAAGATATGACCAGAAACTCGTCGTTTTCTTGTTTTATGGCCGTTTTCATGAGCTATTGCCCACAGTTTAGGGTTTTAGGGCGATTTACAGTGACCTTCCGACCTGATACATGTTGGAAAGATATGACCAGAAACTCGCCGTTCTCGCGTTTTATGGCCGTTTTCATGAGCTATTGCCCACAGTTTAGGGTTCTAGGGCGATTTACAGTGACCTTCCGAACTGATACATGTTGGAAAGATATGACCAGAAACTCGTCGTTTCGCGTTTTATGGCCGTTTTCATGAGCTATTGCCCACAGTTTAGGGGTTCTAGGGCGATTTACAGTGACCTTCCGACCTGATACATGTTGGAAAGATATGACTAGAAACTCGTCGTTCTCGCGTTTTATGGCCATTTTCATGAGCTATTGCCCACAGTTTAGGGGTTCTAGGGCGATTTACAGTGACCTTCCGACCTGATACATGTTGAAAGATATGACCAGAAACTCGTCGTTTTCTTTTATGGCCGTTTTCATGAGCTATTGCCCACAGTTTAGGTTCTAGGGCGATTTACAGTGACCTTCCGACCTGACATGTTGGAAGAGATATGACCAGAAACTCGCCGTTCTCGCGTTTTATGGCCGTTTTCATGAGCTATTGCCCACAGTTTAGGGGTTCTAGGGCGATTTACAGTGACCTTCCGACCTGATACATGTTGGAAAGATATGACCAAAAACTCCTCGTTTTCTTGTTTTATGGCCGTTTTCATGAGCTATTGCCCACAGTTTATGGGTTCTAGGGCTATTTAAAGTGACCTTCCACCCTGACATATTTGAGAGTTATGACCAAAACTCGTCGTTTTCGTGTTTTATGGTCATTTTCATGAGTATTGCCCACAGTTTTTGGGTTTTAGGCCGATTTGCATGTCCGAAAGAACCTGACATGTTGAGAGATATGACCAGAAACTCGCCGTTCTCGCGTTTTATGGCCGTTTTCATGAGCTATTGCCCACAGTTTAGGGGTTCTAGGGCGATTTACAGTGACCTTCCGACCTGATACATGTTGGAAAGATATGACCAAAAACTCGTCGTTTTCGCTTTATGGCCGTTTTCATGAGCTATTGCCCACAGTTTAGGGGTTCTAGGGCGATTTACAGTGACCTTCCGACCTGATACATGTTGGAAAGATATGACCAGAAACTCGCCGTTCTCGCGTTTTATGGCCGTTTTCATGAGCTATTGCCCACAGTTTAGGGGTTCTAGGGGATTTACAGTGACCTTCCGACCTGATACATGTTGGAAATTATGACCAGAACTCGCCGTTTCTCGCGTTTTATGGCCGTTTTCATGAGCTATTGCCCACAGTTTAGGGGTTCTAGGGCGATTTAAGTGACCTTCCGACCTGATACATGTTGGAAGATATGACCAGAAACTCGTCGTTTTCGCGTTTTATGGCCGTTTTCATGAGCTATTGCCCACAGTTTAGGGTTCTAGGGCGATTTACAGTGACCTTCCGACCTGATACATGTTGGAAAGATATGACCAAAACTCGTCGTTTTCGCGTTTATGGCCGTTTTCATGAGCTATTGCCCACAGTTTATGGTTCTAGGGCTATTTAAAGCAACCTTAAGACCCGATACATGTTTGAGAGTTATGCCCAAAAACTCGTCGTTTTCGTGTTTTATGGTCATTTTCATGCTATTGCCCACAGTTTTTGGGTTTCAGCCGGATTTGCATGTCTCGAAAGAACCTGACATGTTTGAGAAGATATGACCAGAAACTCGCCGTTCTCGCGTTTTATGGCCGTTTTCATGAGCTATTGCCCACAGTTTAGGGGTTCTAGGGCGATTTACAGTGACCTTCCGACCTGATACATGTTGGAAAGATATGACCAGAAACTCGTCGTTTTCGCGTTTATGGCCGTTTTCATGAGCTATTGCCCACAGTTTAGGGGTTCTAGGGCGATTTACAGTGACCTTCCGACCTGATACATGTTGGAAAGATATGACCAGAAACTCGCCGTTCTCGCGTTTTATGGCCTTTCATGAGCTATTGCCCACAGTTTAGGGGTTCTAGGGTGATTTACAGTGACCTTCCGAACTGATACATACTGGAAAGACATGACCAGAAACTCGCCGTTCTCGCGTTTTATGGCCGTTTTCATGAGCTATTGCCCACAGTTTAGGGGTTCTAGGGCGATTTACAGTGACCTTCCGACCTGATACATGTTGGAAAGATATGACCAGAAACTCGTCGTTTTCGCGTTTTATGGCCGTTTTCATGAGCTATTGCCCACAGTTTAGGGGTTCTAGGCGATTTACACTAACCTTCCGACCTGATACATGTTGGAAAGATATGACAGAAACTCGTCGTTTTCTTGTTTTATGGCCGTTTTCATGAGCTATTGCCCACAGTTTATGGTTCTAGGGATTTAAAGCAACCTTAACGACCCGGTACATGTTTGAGAGTTATGCCAAAAACTCGTCGTTTCATGTTTTATGGTCATTTTCATGAGTTATTGCCCACAGTTTTTGGGTTTCAGCCGGATTTGCATGTCTCGAAAGAACCCTGACATGTTTGAGAGATATGACCAGAAACTCGCCGTTCTCGCGTTTTATGGCCGTTTTCATGAGCTATTGCCCACAGTTTAGGGGTTCTAGGGCGATTTACAGTGACCTTCCGACCTGATACATGTTGGAAAGATATGACCAGAAACTCGTCGTTTTCGCGTTTTATGGCCGTTTTCATGAGCTATTGCCCACAGTTTAGGGTTCTAGGGCGATTTACAGTGACCTTCCGACCTGATACATGTTGGAAAGATATGACCAGAAACTCGCCGTTCTTCGCGTTTTATGGCCGTTTTCATGAGCTATTGCCCACAGTTTAGGGGTTCTAGGGCGATTTACAGTGACCTTCCGACCTGATACATGTGGAAAGATATGACCAGAAACTCGTCGTTTTCCGTTTTATGGCCGTTTTCATGAGCTATTGCCCACAGTTTAGGGGTTCTAGGGCGATTTACAGTGACCTTCGACCTGATACATGTTGGAAAGATATGACCAGAAACTCGCCGTTCTCGCGTTTTATGGCCGTTTTCATGAGCTATTGCCCACAGTTTAGGGGTTCTAGGGGATTTACAGTGACCTTCCGACCTGATACATGTTGGAAAGATATGACCAGAAACTCGTCGTTTTCTTGTTTTATGGCCGTTTTCATGAGCTATTGCCCACAGTTTAGGGTTCTAGGGCGATTTACAGTGACCTTCGACCGGAACATGTTGGAAAGATATGATATGACCAGAAACTCGTCGTTCTCGCGTTTTATGGCCGTTTTCATGAGCTATTGCCCACAGTTTGGGGTTCTAGGGCGATTTACAGTGACCTTCGACCTGATACATGTTGGAAAGATATGACTAAACTCCTCGTTTTCTTGTTTTTATGGCCGTTTTCATGAGCTATTGCCCACAGTTTATGGTTCTAGGGCGATTTAAAGCAACCTTAAGACCCTGATACATGTTGAAAGTTATGCCAAAAACTCGTCGTTTTCTGTTTTATGGCCGTTTTCATGAGCTATTGCCACAGTTTTTGGGTTTCAGGCGGATTTGCATGTCTCGAAAGAACCTGACATGTTTGAGAGATATGCCCAGAAACTCGCCGTTCTCGCGTTTTATGGCCGTTTCATGAGCTATTGCCCACAGTTTAGGGGTTCTAGGGCGATTTACAGTGACCTTCCGACCTGATACATGTTGGAAAGATATGACCAGAAACTCGTCGTTTCTGTTTTATGGCCGTTTTCATGAGCTATTGCCCACAGTTTAGGGGTTCTAGGGCGATTTACAGTGACCTTCCGACCTGATACATGTTGGAAAGATATGACCAAAACTCGTCGTTTTCTTGTTTTATGGCCGTTTTCATGAGCTATTGCCCACAGTTTAGGGGTTCTAGGGCGATTTACAGTGACCTTCCGACCTGATACATGTTGGAAAGATATGACCAGAACTCGTCGTTCTCGCGTTTTATGGCCGTTTCATGAGCTATTGCCCACAGTTTAGGGGTTCTAGGGCGATTTACAGTGACCTTCCGACCTGATACATGTTGAAAGATATGACCAGAAACTCGTCGTTTCTGTTTTATGGCCGTTTTCATGAGCTATTGCCCACAGTTTAGGGGTTCTAGGGCGATTTACAGTGACCTTCCGACCTGATACATGTTGGAAAGATATGACCAGAAACTCGTCGTTTTCGCGTTTGATGGCCGTTTTCATGAGCTATTGCCCACAGTTTAGGGGTTCTAGGGCGATTTACAGTGACCTTCCGACCTGATACATGTTGGAAAGATATGACCAGAAACTCGCCGTTTTCGCGTTTTATGGCCGTTTTCATGAGCTATTGCCCACAGTTTAGGGGTTCTAGGGCGATTTACAGTGACCTTCCGACCTGATACATGTTGGAAGATATGACCAGAAACTCGCCGTTCTCGCGTTTATGGCCGTTTTCATGAGCTATTGCCCACAGTTTAGGGGTTCTAGGGCGATTTACAGTGACCTTCCGACCTGATACATGTTGGAAAGATATGACCAGAAAACTCGTCGTTTTCGCGTTTATGGCCGTTTTCATGAGCTATTGCCCACAGTTTAGGGGTTCTAGGGCGATTTACAGTGACCTTCCGACCTGATACATGTTGGAAAGATATGACCAAAAACTCGTCGTTTTCGCGTTTTATGGCCGTTTTCATGAGCTATTGCCCACAGTTTTATGGTTCTAGGGCTATTTAAAGAACCTTAACCCCGATACATGTTTGAAAGTTATGACCAAAAACTCGTCGTTTTCGTGTTTTATGGTCATTTCATGAGCTATTGCCCACAGTTTTGGGTTTCAGCCGGATTTGCATGTCTCGAAAGAACCCTGACATGTTTGAGAGATATGACCAGAAACTCGCCGTTCTCGCGTTTTATGGCCGTTTTCATGAGCTATTGCCCACAGTTTAGGGGTTCTAGGGCGATTTACAGTGACCTTCCGACCTGATACATGTTGGAAAGATATGACCAGAAACTCGTCGTTTTCGCGTTTTATGGCCGTTTTCATGAGCTATTGCCCACAGTTTAGGGGTTCTAGGGCGATTTACAGTGACCTTCCGACCTGATACATGTTGGAAAGATATGACCAGAAACTCGCCGTTCTCGCGTTTTATGGCCATTTTCATGAGCTATTGCCCACAGTTTAGGGTTTTAGGGCGATTTACAGTGACCTTCCGACCTGATACATGTTGGAAGATATGACCAGAAACTCGCCGTTTTCTCGTTTTATGGCCGTTTTCATGAGCTATTGCCCACAGTTTAGGGGTTCTAGGGCGATTTACAGTGACCTTCCGACCTGATACATGTTGGAAAGATATGACCAGAAACTCGTCGTTTTCGCGTTTTATGGCCGTTTTCATGAGCTATTGCCCACAGTTTTAGGGGTTCTAGGGCGATTTACAGTGACCTTCGACCTGATACATGTTGGAAAGATAGAGATGACTAAAAACTCCTCGTTTTCTTGTTTTATGGCCGTTTTCATGAGCTATTGCCCACAGTTTTATGGTTCTAGGGCTATTTAAAGCAACTTAACACCCGGTACATATTGAGAGTTATGCCCAAAAACTCGTCGTTTTCATGTTTTTTATGGTCATTTTCATGAGTTATTGCCCACAGTTTTTGGGGTTTCAGCCGGATTTGCATGTCTCGAAAGAACCCTGACATGTTTGAGAGATATGACCAGAAACTCGCCGTTTCTCGCGTTTTATGGACGTTTTCATGAGCTATTGCCCACAGTTTAGGGGTTCTAGGGCGATTTACAGTGACCTTCCGACCTGATACATGTTGGAAAGATATGACCAGAAACTCGTCGTTTTCTTGTTTTATGGCCGTTTTCATGAGCTATTGCCCACAGTTTAGGGTTCTAGGGCGATTTACAGTGACCTTCCGACCTGATACATGTTCGAAAGATATGACCAGAAACTCGCCGTTCTCGCGTTTTATGGCCGTTTTCATGAGCTATTGCCCACAGTTTAGGGGTTCTAGGGCGATTTACAGTGACCTTCCGACCTGATACATGTTGAAAGATATGACCATAAACTCGTCGTTTTTCTGTTTTATGGCCGTTTTCATGAGCTATTGCCCACAGTTTAGGGGTTCTAGGGAGATTTACAGTGACCTTCCGACCTATACATGTTGGAAAGATATGACCAGAAACTCGTCGTTTTCGCGTTTTATGGCCGTTTTCATGAGCTATTGCCCATAGTTTTATGGTTCTAGGGCTAATTAAAGCAACCTTAAGACCCGATACCAGTTTGATAGTTATGCCTAAAAACTCGTCGTTTTCGTGTTTTATGGTCATTTTCATGAGTTATTGCCCACAGTTTTTGGGTTTCAGCCGGATTTGCATGTCTCGAAAGAACCCTGACATGTTTGAGAGATATGACCAGAAACTCGCCGTTCTCGCGTTTTATGGCCGTTTTCATGAGCTATTGCCCACAGTTTAGGGGTTCTAGGGCGATTTACAGTGACCTTCCGACCTGATACATGTTGGAAAGATATGACCAGAAACTCGTCGTTTTCTTGTTTTATGGCCGTTTTCATGAGCTATTGCCCACAGTTTAGGGGTTCTAGGGCGATTTACAGTGACCTTCCGACCTGATACATGTTGGAAAGATATGACTAGAAACTCGCCGTTCTCGCGTTTTATGGCCATTTTCATGAGCTATTGCCCACAGTTTAGGGGTTCTAGGGTGATTTACAGTGACCTTCCGAACTGATACATGTTGGAAAGATATGACCAGAAACTCGTCGTTTTCTTGTTTTATGGCCGTTTTCATGAGCTATTGCCCACAGTTTAGGTGTTCTAGGGCGATTTACAGTGACCTTCCGACCTGATTATGTTGGAAAGATATGACCAGAAACTCGCCGTTCTCGCGTTTTATGGCCGTTTTCATGAGCTATTGCCCACAGTTTAGGGGTTCTAGGGCGATTTACAGTGACCTTCCGACCTGATACATGTTAGAAAGATATGACTAAAAACTCCTAGTTTTCTTGTTTTTATGGCCGTTTTCATGAGCTATTGCCCACAGTTTTATGGTTCTAGGGCTATTTAAAGCAACCTTAACACCGGTACATATTTGAGAGTTATGCCCAAAAACTCGTCGTTTTCATGTTTTATGGTCATTTTCATGAGTTATTGCCCACAGTTTTTGGGTTTCAGCCGGATTTGCATGTCTCGAAAGACCCTGACATGTTTGAGAGATATGACCAGAAACTCGCCGTTCTCGCGTTTTATGGCCGTTTTCATGAGCTATTGCCCACAGTTTAGGGGTTCTAGGGCGATTTACAGTGACCTTCCGACCTGATACATGTTGGAAAGATATGACCAGAAACTCGTCCTTTCTTTGTTTTATGCCGTTTTCATGAGCTATTGCCCACAGTTTAGGGGTTCTAGGGCGATTTACAGTGACCTTCCGACCTGATACATGTTGGAAAGATATGACCAGAAACTCGCCGTTCTCGCGTTTTATGGCCGTTTTCATGAGCTATTGCCCACAGTTTAGGGGTTCTAGGGCGATTTACAGTGACCTTCCGACCTGATACATGTTGGAAAGATATGACCAGAAACTCGTCGTTTTCTTGTTTTATGGCCGTTTTCATGAGCTATTGCCCACAGTTTAGGGGTTCTAGGGCGATTTACAGTGACCTTCCGACCTGATACATGTTGGAAGATATGACCAGAAACTCGCCGTTCTCGCGTTTTATGGCCGTTTTCATGAGCTATTGCCCACAGTTTAGGGGTTCTAGGGCGATTTACAGTGACCTTCCGACCTGATACATGTTGGAAAGATATGACCATAAACTCGTCGTTTTCTTGTTTTATGGCCGTTTTCATGAGCTATTGCCCACAGTTTAGGGGTTCTAGGGCGATTTACAGTGACCTTCCGACCTGATACATGTTGGAAAGATATGACCAGAAACTCGTCGTTTTCGCGTTTTATGGCCGTTTTCATGAGCTATTGCCCATAGTTTTATGGTTCTAGGGCTAATTAAAGCAACCTTAAGACCCGATACCAGTTTGATAGTTATGCCTAAAAACTCGTCGTTTTCGTGTTTTATGGTCATTTTCATGAGTTATTGCCCACAGTTTTTCGGTTTCAGCCGGATTTTCATGTCTCGAAAGAACCCTGACATGTTTGAGAGATATGACCAGAAACTCGCCGTTCTCGCGTTTTATGGCCGTTTTCATGAGCTATTGCCCACAGTTTAGGGGTTCTAGGGCGATTTACAGTGACCTTCCGACCTGATACATGTTGGAAAGATATGGCCAGAAACTCGTCGTTTTCGCGTTTTATGGCCGTTTTCATGAGCTATTGCCCACAGTTTAGGGGTTCTAGGGCGATTTACAGTGACCTTCCGACCTGATACATGTTGGAAAGGTATGACTAGAAACTCGCCGTTCTCGCGTTTTATGGCCATTTTCATGAGCTATTGCCCACAGTTTAGGGGTTCTGGGTGATTTACAGTGACCTTCCGAACTGATACATGTTGGAAGACATGACCAGAAACTCGTCGTTTCTTGTTTTATGGCCGTTTTCATGAGCTATTGCCCACAGTTTAGGGTTCTAGGGCGATTTACAGTGACCTTCCGACTTGATACATGATGGAAAGATATGACCAGAAACTCGCCGTTCTCGCGTTTTATGGCCGTTTTCATGAGCTATTGCCCACAGTTTAGGGGTTCTAGGGCGATTTACAGTGACCTTCCGACCTGATACATGTTAGAAAGATATGACTAAAAACTCCTAGTTTTCTTGTTTTATGGCCGTTTTCATGAGCTATTGCCCATAGTTTTATGGTTCTAGGGCTATTTAAAGCAACCTTAACACCGGTACATATTTGAGAGTTATGCCCAAAAACTCGTCGTTTTCATGTTTTATGGTCATTTTCATGAGTTATTGCCCACAGTTTTTGGGTTTCAGCCGGATTTGCATGTCTCGAAAGAACCCTGACATGTTTGAGAGATATGACCAGAAACTCGCCGTTCTCGCGTTTTATGGCCGTTTTCATGAGCTATTGCCCACAGTTTAGGGGTTCTAGGGCAATTTACAGTGACCTTCCGACCTGATACATGTTGGAAAGATATGACCAGAAACTCGTCGTTTTCTTGTTTTATGGCCGTTTTCATGAGCTATTGCCCACAGTTTAGGGGTTCTAGGGCGATTTACAGTGACCTTCCGACCTGATACATGTGTTGAAAGATATGACCAGAAACTCGTCGTTTTCGCGTTTTTATGGCCGTTTTCATGAGCTATTGCCCATAGTTTTATGGTTCTAGGGCTAATTAAAGCAACCTTAAGACCCGATACCTGTTTGAAAGTTATGCCTAGAAACTCGTCGTTTTCGTGTTTTATGGTTTTCATGAGTTATTGCCCACAGTTTTTGGGTTTCAGCCGGATTTGCATGTCTCGAAAGAACCCTGACATGTTTGAGAGATATGACCAGAAACTCGCCGTTCTCGCGTTTTATGGCCGTTTTCATGAGCTATTGCCCACAGTTTAGGGGTTCTAGGGCGATTTACAGTGACCTTCCGACCTGATACATGTTGGAAAGATATGACCAGAAACTCGTCGTTTTCGCCTTTTATGGCCGTTTTCATGAGCTATTGCCCACAGTTTAAGGGTTCTAGGGCGATTTACAGTGACCTTCCGACCTGATACATGTTGGAAAGTATATGACTAGAAACTCGCCGTTCTCGCGTTTTATGGCCATTTTCATGAGCTATTGCCCACAGTTTAGGGGTTCTAGGGTGATTTACAGTGACCTTCCGAACTGATACATGTTGGAAAGACATGACCAGAAACTCGTCGTTTTCTTGTTTTATGGCCGTTTTCATGAGCTATTGCCCATAGTTTAGGTGTTCTAGGGCGATTTACAGTGACCTTCCGACCTAATACATGTTGGAAAGATATGACCATAAACTCGTCGTTTTGTTGTTTTATGGCCGTTTTCATGAGCTATTGCCCACAGTTTTATGGTTCTAGGGCTATTTAAAGCAACCTTAAGACCCGGTACATGTTTAACAGTTATGCCTAAAAACTCGTCGTTTTCGTGTTTTATGGTCATTTTCATGAGTTATTGCCCACAGTTTTTGGGTTCAGGGATTTGCATGTCTCGAAAGACCCGACATGTTTTAGAGATATGACCAGAAAACTCGCCGTTTCTCGTTTTATGGCCGTTTTCATGAGCTATTGCCCACAGTTTAGGGGTTCTAGGGCGATTTACAGTGACCTTCCGAACTGATACATGTTGGAAAGATATGACCAGAAACTCGTCGTTTTCTTGTTTTATGGCCGTTTTCATGAGCTATTGCCCACAGTTTAGGGGTTCTAGGGCGATTTACAGTGACCTTCCGACCTGATACATGTTGGAAAGATATGACCAGAAACTCGCCGTTTCTCGTTTTATGGCCGTTTTCATGAGCTATTGCCCACAGTTTCGGGGTTCTAGGGCGATTTACAGTGACCTTCCGACCTGATACATGTTGGAAAGATATGACCAGAAACTCGTCGTTTTCGCGTTTCTGGCCGTTTTCATGAGCTATTGCCCACTGTTTAGGGGTTCTAGGGCGATTTACAGTGACCTTCCGACCTGATACATGTTGGAAAGATATGACCAGAAACTCCCGTTCTCGTGTTTTATGGCCGTTTTCATGAGCTATTGCCCACAGTTTAGGGGTTCTAGGGCGATTTACAGTGACCTTCCGACCTGATACATTTTGAAAGATATGACCAGAAACTCGTCGTTTTCGCGTTTTATGGTCGTTTTCATGAGCTATTGCCCATAGTTTTATGGTTCTAGGGCTATATAGAGCAACCTTAAGACCCGATACATGTTTGAGAGTTATGCCTAAAAACTCGTCGTTTTTGTGTTTTATGGTCATTTTCATGAGTTATTGCCCATAGTTTTTGGGTTTCAGCCGGATTTGCATGTCTCGAAAGAACCCTGACATGTTTGAGAGATATGAGCAGAAACTCGCCGTTCTCGCGTTTTATGGCCGTTTTCATGAGCTATTGCCCACAGTTTAGGGGTTCTAGGGCGATTTACAGCGACCTTCCGACCTGATACATGTTGGAAAGATATGACCAGAAACTCGCCGTTCTCGTGTTTTATGGCCGTTTTCATGAGCTATTGCCCATAGTTTAGGGTTCTAGGGCGATTTACAGTGACCTTCCGACCTGATACATGTTGGAAAGATATGACCATAAACTCGTCGTTTTCTTGTTTTATGGCCGTTTTCGTGAGCTATTGCCCACAGTTTGGGGTTCTAGGGATATTTAAAGGACCTTAAGACCCGGTACATGTTTGAGAGTTATGCCTAAAAACTCGTCGTTTTCGTGTTTTATGGTCATTTTCATGAGTTATTGCCCACAGTTTTTGGGTTTCAGCCGGATTTGCATGTCTCGAAAGAACCCTGACATGTTTGAGAGATATGACCAGAAACTCGCCGTTCTCGCGTTTTATGGCCGTTTTCATGAGCTATTGCCCATAGTTTAGGGGTTCTAGGGAGTTTTACAGTGACCTTCCGAACTGATACATGTTGGAAAGATATGACCAGAAACTCGTCGTTTTTTTGTTTTATGGCCGTTTTCATGAGCTATTGCCCACAGTTTAGGGGTTCTAGGGCGATTTACAGTGACCTTCCGACCTGATACATGTTGGAAAGATATGACCATAAACTCGTCGTTTTCTTGTTTTATGGCCGTTTTCATGAGCTATTGCCCACAGTTTTATGGTTCTAGGGCTATTTAAAGCAACCTTAAGACCCGGTACATGTTTGAGAGTTATGCCTAAAAACTCGTCGTTTTCATGTTTTATGGTCATTTTCATGAATTATTGCCCCCAGTTTTTGGGTTTCAGCCGGATTTGCATGTCTCGAAAGAACCCTGACATGTTTGAGATATATGACCAGAAACTCGCCGTTCTCGCGTTTTATGGCCGTTTTCATGAGCTATTGCCCATAGTTTAGGGGTTCTAGGGAGTTTTACAGTGACCTTCCGACCTGATGCATGTTGGAAAGATATGACCATAAACTCGTCGTTTTCTTGTTTTATGGCCGTTTTCATGAGCTATTGCCCATAGTTTCGGGGTTCTAGGGCGATTTACAGTGACCTGCCGACCTGATACATGTTGGAAAGATATGACCAGAAACTCGTCGTTTTCGCGTTTTCTGGCTGTTTTCATGAGCTATTGCCCATAGTTTTATGGTTCTAGGACTATTTAAAGCAACCTTAAGACCCGATACCTGTTTGATAGTTATGCCTAAATACTCGTCGTTTTCGTGTTTTATGGTCATTTTCATGGGTTATTGCCCACAATTTTTGGGTTTCAGCCGGATTTGCATGTATCGTAAGAACCCTGACATGTTTGAGAGATATGACCAGAAACTCGCCGTTCTCGTGTTTTATGGCCGTTTTCATGAGCTATTGCCCACAGTTTAGGGGTTCTAGGGCGATTTACAGTGACCTTCCGACCTGATACATGTTGGAAAGATATGACCAGAAACTCGTCGTTTTCGCGTTTTATGGCCGTTTTCATGAGCTATTGCCCACAGTTTAGGGGTTCTAGGGCGATTTAAAGTGACCTTCCGACCTGATACCTATTGGAAAGATATGACTAGAAACTCGTCGTTTTCGCGTTTTATGGCCGGTTTCATGAGCTATTGCCCACTGTTTAGGGGTTCTAGGACGATTGACAGTGACCTTCTGACCTGATACATGTTGGAAAGATATGACCAGAAACTCGCCGTTCTCGTGTTTTATGGCCGTTTTCATGAGCTATTGCCCACAGTTTAGGGGTTCTAGGGCGATTTACAGTGACCTTCCGACCTAATACATGTTGGAAAGATATGACCATAAACTCGTCGTTTTCTTGTTTTATGGCCGTTTTCATGAGCTATTGCCCACAGTTTTATGGTTCTAGGGCTATTTAAAGCAACCTTAATACCGGTACATGTTTGACAGTTATGCCTAAAAACTCGTCGTTTTCGTGTTTTATGGTCATTTTTATGAGTTATTGCCCACAGTTTTTGGTTCATCCGGATTTGCATGTCTCGAAAGAACCCAGACATGTTTTAGAGATATGATTAGAAACTCGCCGTTCTCGCGTTTTATGGCCGTTTTCATGAGCTATTGCCCACAGTTTAGGGGTTCTAGGGCGATTTACAGTGACCTTCCGAACTGATACATGTTGGAAAGATATGACCAGAAACTCGTCGTTTTCTTGTTTTATGGCCGTTTTCATGAGCTATTGCCCACAGTTTAGGGGTTCTAGGGCGATTTACAGTGACCTTCCGACCTGATACATGTTGGAAAGATATGACCAGAAACTCGCCGTTCTCGCGTTTTATGGCCGTTTTCATGAGCTATTGCCCACAGTTTAGGGGTTCTAGGGCGATTTACAGTGACCTTCCGACCTGATACATGTTGGAAAGATATGACCAGAAACTCGTCGTTTTCACGTTTTATGGCCGTTTTCATGAGCTATTGCCCATAGTTTAGGGGTTCTAGGGCGATTTACAGTGACCTTCCGACCTGATACATGTTGGAAAGATATGACCAGAAACTCACCGTTCTCGTGTTTTATGGTCGTTTTCATGAGCTATTGCCCACAGTTTAGGGGTTCTAGGGCGATTTACAGTGACCTTCCGACCTGATACATTTTGGAAAGGTATGACCAGAAACTCGTCGTTTTCGCGTTTTATGGTCGTTTTCATGAGCTATTGCCCATAGTTTTATGGTTCTAGGGCTATATAGAGCAACCTTAAGACCCGGTACATGTTTGAGAGTTATGCCTAAAAACTCGTCGTTTTTGTGTTTTATGGTCATTTTCATGATTTATTGCCCATAGTTTTTGGGTTTCACCCGGATTTGCATGTCTCGAAAGAACCCTGACATGTTTGAGAGATATGAGCAGAAACTCGCCGTTCTCGCGTTTTATGGCCGTTTTCATGAGCTATTGCCCACAGTTTAGGGGTTCTAGGGCGATTTACAGCGACCTTCCGACCTGATACATGTTGGAAAGATATGACCAGAAACTCGCCGTTCTCGTGTTTTATGGCCGTTTTCATGAGCTATTGCCCATAGTTTAGGGGTTCTAGGGCGATTTACAGTGACCTTCCGACCTGATACATGTTGGAAAGATATGACCATAAACTCGTCATTTTCTTGTTTTATGGCCGTTTTCATGAGCTATTGCCCACAGTTTTGTGGTTCTAGGGATATTTAAAGGAACCTTAAGACCCGGTACATGTTTGAGAGTTATGCCTAAAAACTCGTCGTTTTCGTGTTTTATGGTCATTTTCATGAGTTATTGCCCACAGTTTTTGGGTTTCAGCCGGATTTGCATGTCTCGAAAGAACCCTGACATGTTTGAGAGATATGACCAGAAACTCGCCGTTCTCGCGTTTTATGGCCGTTTTCATGAGCTATTGCCCATAGTTTAGGGGTTCTAGGGAGTTTTACAGTGACCTTCCGAACTGATACATGTTGGAAAGATATGACCAGAAACTCGTCGTTTTTTTGTTTTATGGCCGTTTTCATGAGCTATTGCCCACAGTTTAGGGGTTCTAGGGAGATTTACAGTGACCTTCCGACCTGATACATGTTGGAAAGATATGACCAGAAACTCGCCGTTCTCGTGTTTTATGGACGTTTTCATGAGCTATTGCCCATAGTTTCGGGGTTCTAGGGCGATTTACAGTGACCTGCCGACCTGATACATGTTGGAAAGATATGACCAGAAACTCGTCGTTTTCGCGTTTTCTGGCTGTTTTCATGAGCTATTGCCCATAGTTTTATGGTTCTAGGACTATTTAAAGCAACCTTAAGACCCGATACCTGTTTGATAGTTATGCCTAAATACTCGTCGTTTTCGTGTTTTATGGTCATTTTCATGGGTTATTGCCCACAATTTTTGGGTTTCAGCCGGATTTGCATGTATCGTAAGAACCCTGACATGTTTGAGAGATATGACCAGAAACTCGCCGTTCTCGTGTTTTATGGCCGTTTTCATGAGCTATTGCCCACAGTTTAGGGTTCTAGGGCGATTTACAGTGACCTTCCGACCTGATACATGTTGGAAAGATATGACCAGAAACTCGTCGTTTTCGCGTTTTATGGCCGTTTTCATGAGCTATTGCCCACAGTTTAGGGGTTCTAGGGCGATTTAAAGTGACCTTCCGACCTGATACCTATTGGAAAGATATGACTAGAAACTCGTCGTTTTCGCGTTTATGGCCGGTTTCATGAGCTATTGCCCACTGTTTAGGGGTTCTAGGACGATTGACAGTGACCTTCTGACCTGATACATGTTGGAAAGATATGACCAGAAACTCGCCGTTCTCGTGTTTTATGGCCGTTTTCATGAGCTATTGCCCACAGTTTAGGGGTTCTAGGGCGATTTACAGTGACCTTCCGACCTAATACATGTTGAAAGATATGACCATAAACTCGTCGTTTTGTTGTTTTATGGCCGTTTTCATGAGCTATTGCCCACAGTTTTATGGTTCTAGGGCTATTTAAAGCAACCTTAATACCCGGTACATGTTTGACAGTTATGCCTAAAAACTCGTCGTTTTCGTGTTTTATGGTCATTTTTATGAGTTATTGCCCACAGTTTTTGGGTTCATCCGGATTTGCATGTCTCGAAAGAACCCAGACATGTTTTAGAGATATGATTAGAAACTCGCCGTTCTCGCGTTTTATGGCCGTTTTCATGAGCTATTGCCCACAGTTTAGGGGTTCTAGGGCGATTTACAGTGACCTTCCGAACTGATACATGTTGGAAAGATATGACCAGAAACTCGTCGTTTTCTTGTTTTATGGCCGTTTTCATGAGCTATTGCCCACAGTTTAGGGGTTCTAGGGCGATTTACAGTGACCTTCCGACCTGATACATGTTGGAAAGATATGACCAGAAACTCGCCGTTCTCGCGTTTTATGGCCGTTTTCATGAGCTATTGCCCACAGTTTAGGGGTTCTAGGGCGATTTACAGTGACCTTCCGACCTGATACATGTTGGAAAGATATGACCAGAAACTCGTCGTTTTCACGTTTTATGGCCGTTTTCATGAGCTATTGCCCATAGTTTAGGGGTTCTAGGGCGATTTACAGTGACCTTCCGACCTGATACATGTTGGAAAGATATGACCAGAAACTCACCGTTCTCGTGTTTTATGGTCGTTTTCATGAGCTATTGCCCACAGTTTAGGGGTTCTAGGGCGATTTACAGTGACCTTCCGACCTGATACATTTTGGAAAGGTATGACCAGAAACTCGTCGTTTTCGCGTTTTATGGTCGTTTTCATGAGCTATTGCCCATAGTTTTATGGTTCTAGGGCTATATAGAGCAACCTTAAGACCCGGTACATGTTTGAGAGTTATGCCTAAAAACTCGTCGTTTTTGTGTTTTATGGTCATTTTCATGATTTATTGCCCATAGTTTTTGGGTTTCACCCGGATTTGCATGTCTCGAAAGAACCCTGACATGTTTGAGAGATATGAGCAGAAACTCGCCGTTCTCGCGTTTTATGGCCGTTTTCATGAGCTATTGCCCACAGTTTAGGGGTTCTAGGGCGATTTACAGCGACCTTCCGACCTGATACATGTTGGAAAGATATGACCAGAAACTCGCCGTTCTCGTGTTTTATGGCCGTTTTCATGAGCTATTGCCCATAGTTTAGGGGTTCTAGGGCGATTTACAGTGACCTTCCGACCTGATACATGTTGGAAAGATATGACCATAAACTCGTCATTTTCTTGTTTTATGGCCGTTTTCATGAGCTATTGCCCACAGTTTTGTGGTTCTAGGGATATTTAAAGGAACCTTAAGACCCGGTACATGTTTGAGAGTTATGCCTAAAAACTCGTCGTTTTCGTGTTTTATGGTCATTTTCATGAGTTATTGCCCACAGTTTTTGGGTTTCAGCCGGATTTGCATGTCTCGAAAGAACCCTGACATGTTTGAGAGATATGACCAGAAACTCGCCGTTCTCGCGTTTTATGGCCGTTTTCATGAGCTATTGCCCATAGTTTAGGGGTTCTAGGGAGTTTTACAGTGACCTTCCGAACTGATACATGTTGGAAAGATATGACCAGAAACTCGTCGTTTTTTTGTTTTATGGCCGTTTTCATGAGCTATTGCCCACAGTTTAGGGGTTCTAGGGAGATTTACAGTGACCTTCCGACCTGATACATGTTGGAAAGATATGACCAGAAACTCGCCGTTCTCGTGTTTTATGGACGTTTTCATGAGCTATTGCCCAAGTTTAGGGGTTCTAGGGCGATTTACAGTGACCTTCCGACCTGATACATGTTGGAAAGATATGACCAGAAACTCGTCGTTTTCGCGTTTTATGGTCGTTTTCATGAGCTATTTCCCATAGTTTTATGGTTCTAGGGCTATTTAAAGCAACCTTAAGACCTGGTACATGTTTGAGAGTTATGCCTAAAAACTCGTCGTTTTTGTGTTTTATGGACATTTTCATGAGCTATTGCCCACAGTTTTGGGGTTCCAGGGCGGTTTACAATGACCTTATGACACGATACATGCTTGAGAGTTAAGACCAAAAACTCGTTGTTTTCGTGTTTATGGCCATTTTCGCGTTTGGGCTTCCAGGGCGATTTACAACGACCTTAAGAGATGATACATGTTTGAGAGTTATGCCTAAAACTCGTCTTTTTCATGTTTATGGCCATTTTCATGAGTTGTTGAACCCTTACATGTATGAGAGATATAACCAGAAACTCGTCGTTTTCGCGTTTTGGGTTCCAGGGCGATTTACAATGACCTTACGACACGATACATGTTTGAGAGTTATGACCAAAAACTCATAGTTTTCGTCTTTTATGGCCATTTTCATGAGTTATTGCACACAGTTTTGGGTTCCAAGCGGATTTGCATCTCTCGTAAGAACCCTGAAATGTTTGAGATATATGAGCAGAATCTCGTCGTTTTCCCTTTTTATGGCCGTTTTCATGAGCTATTGCCCACAGTTTTCTGGTTCTAGGGCTATTTAAAGCAACCTTAAGACCCGATACATTTTTGAGAGTTATGCCTAAAAACTCGTCGTTTTCGTGTTTTATGGTCATTTTCATGAGTTATTGCCCATAGTTTTTGGGTTTCATGCGGATTTCATGCCTCAAAAGAACCCTTTAATGTTTGAGAGATATGACCAGAAACTCGACGTTCTTGCGTTTTATGGCCATTTTCTTGAGGTATTGGCCATAGTTTTGGGCTTCCAGGGCGATTTACAACGACCTTAAGACCCAATACATGTTTGAGAGTAATGCCTAAAAACTTGTCTTTTTCGTTTTTATGGCCATCTTCATGAGTTATTGAACCCTTACATGTTTGAGAGATATGACCAGAAACTCGTCGTTTTCGCGTTTTGGGGTTCTAGGGAAATTTACAATGACCTTATGACACGATACATGTTTGTTAGTTATGGCCAGAAACTCATCGTTTTCGTGTTTTATGGCCATTTTCATGAGTTATTGCCCACAGTTTTTTGTTCTAGGAGGATTTGCATGCCTCGTAAGAACCCTTAAAAGTTTGAGAGATATGACCAGAAACTCGTCGTTTTCACATGTTATGCCGTTTTCATGAGCTATTGCCCACAGTTTAGGGGTTCTAGGGCGATTTAAAGTGACCTTCCGACCTGATACCTATTGGAAAGATATGACTAGAAACTCGTCGTTTTCGCGTTTTATGGCCGGTTTCATGAGCTATTGCCCACTGTTTAGGGGTTCTAGGACGATTGACAGTGACCTTCTGACCTGATACATGTTGGAAAGATATGACCAGAAACTCGCCGTTCTCGTGTTTTATGGCCGTTTTCATGAGCTATTGCCCACAGTTTAGGGGTTCTAGGGCGATTTACAGTGACCTTCCGACCTAATACATGTTGGAAAGATATGACCATAAACTCGTCGTTTTGTTGTTTTATGGCCGTTTTCATGAGCTATTGCCCACAGTTTTATGGTTCTAGGGCTATTTAAAGCAACCTTAATACCCGGTACATGTTTGACAGTTATGCCTAAAAACTCGTCGTTTTCGTGTTTTATGGTCATTTTTATGAGTTATTGCCCACAGTTTTTGGGTTCATCCGGATTTGCATGTCTCGAAAGAACCCAGACATGTTTTAGAGATATGATTAGAAACTCGCCGTTCTCGCGTTTTATGGCCGTTTTCATGAGCTATTGCCCACAGTTTAGGGGTTCTAGGGCGATTTACAGTGACCTTCCGAACTGATACATGTTGGAAAGATATGACCAGAAACTCGTCGTTTTCTTGTTTTATGGCCGTTTTCATGAGCTATTGCCCACAGTTTAGGGGTTCTAGGGCGATTTACAGTGACCTTCCGACCTGATACATGTTGGAAAGATATGACCAGAAACTCGCCGTTCTCGCGTTTATGGCCGTTTTCATGAGCTATTGCCCACAGTTTAGGGGTTCTAGGGCGATTTACAGTGACCTTCCGACCTGATACATGTTGGAAAGATATGACCAGAAACTCGTCGTTTTCACGTTTTATGGCCGTTTTCATGAGCTATTGCCCATAGTTTAGGGGTTCTAGGGCGATTTACAGTGACCTTCCGACCTGATACATGTTGGAAAGATATGACCAGAAACTCACCGTTCTCGTGTTTTATGGTCGTTTTCATGAGCTATTGCCCACAGTTTAGGGGTTCTAGGGCGATTTACAGTGACCTTCCGACCTGATACATTTTGGAAAGGTATGACCAGAAACTCGTCGTTTTCGCGTTTTATGGTCGTTTTCATGAGCTATTGCCCATAGTTTTATGGTTCTAGGGCTATATAGAGCAACCTTAAGACCCGGTACATGTTTGAGAGTTATGCCTAAAAACTCGTCGTTTTTGTGTTTTATGGTCATTTTCATGATTTATTGCCCATAGTTTTTGGGTTTCACCCGGATTTGCATGTCTCGAAAGAACCCTGACATGTTTGAGAGATATGAGCAGAAACTCGCCGTTCTCGCGTTTTATGGCCGTTTTCATGAGCTATTGCCCACAGTTTAGGGGTTCTAGGGCGATTTACAGCGACCTTCCGACCTGATACATGTTGGAAAGATATGACCAGAAACTCGCCGTTCTCGTGTTTTATGGCCGTTTTCATGAGCTATTGCCCATAGTTTAGGGGTTCTAGGGCGATTTACAGTGACCTTCCGACCTGATACATGTTGGAAAGATATGACCATAAACTCGTCATTTTCTTGTTTTATGGCCGTTTTCATGAGCTATTGCCCACAGTTTTGTGGTTCTAGGGATATTTAAAGGAACCTTAAGACCCGGTACATGTTTGAGAGTTATGCCTAAAAACTCGTCGTTTTCGTGTTTTATGGTCATTTTCATGAGTTATTGCCCACAGTTTTTGGGTTTCAGCCGGATTTGCATGTCTCGAAAGAACCCTGACATGTTTGAGAGATATGACCAGAAACTCGCCGTTCTCGCGTTTTATGGCCGTTTTCATGAGCTATTGCCCATAGTTTAGGGTTCTAGGGAGTTTTACAGTGACCTTCCGAACTGATACATGTTGGAAAGATATGACCAGAAACTCGTCGTTTTTTTGTTTTATGGCCGTTTTCATGAGCTATTGCCCACAGTTTAGGGGTTCTAGGGAGATTTACAGTGACCTTCCGACCTGATACATGTTGGAAAGATATGACCAGAAACTCGCCGTTCTCGTGTTTTATGGACGTTTTCATGAGCTATTGCCCATAGTTTCGGGGTTCTAGGGCGATTTACAGTGACCTGCCGACCTGATACATGTTGGAAAGATATGACCAGAAACTCGTCGTTTTCGCGTTTTCTGGCTGTTTTCATGAGCTATTGCCCATAGTTTTATGGTTCTAGGGATATTTAAAGCAACCTTAAGACCCGATACCTGTTTGATAGTTATGCCTAAATACTCGTCGTTTTCGTGTTTTATGGTCATTTTCATGGGTTATTGCCCACAATTTTGGGTTTCAGCCGGATTTGCATGTATCGTAAGAACCCTGACATGTTTGAGAGATATGACCAGAAACTCGCCGTTCTCGTGTTTTATGGCCGTTTTCATGAGCTATTGCCCACAGTTTAGGGGTTCTAGGGCGATTTACAGTGACCTTCCGACCTGATACATGTTGGAAAGATATGACCAGAAACTCGTCGTTTTCGCGTTTTATGGCCGTTTTCATGAGCTATTGCCCACAGTTTAGGGGTTCTAGGGCGATTTAAAGTGACCTTCCGACCTGATACCTGTTGGAAAGATATGACTAGAAACTCGTCGTTTTCGCGTTTTTATGGCCGGTTTCATGAGCTATTGCCCACTGTTTAGGGGTTCTAGGACGATTGACAGTGACCTTCTGACCTGATACATGTTGGAAAGATATGACCAGAAACTCGCCGTTCTCGTGTTTTATGGCCGTTTTCATGAGCTATTGCCCACAGTTTAGGGGTTCTAGGGCGATTTACAGTGACCTTCCGACCTAATACATGTTGGAAAGATATGACCATAAACTCGTCGTTTTGTTGTTTTATGGCCGTTTTCATGAGCTATTGCCCACAGTTTTATGGTTCTAGGGCTATTTAAAGCAACCTTAATACCCGGTACATGTTTGACAGTTATGCCTAAAAACTCGTCGTTTTCGTGTTTTATGGTCATTTTTATGAGTTATTGCCCACAGTTTTTGGGTTCATCCGGATTTGCATGTCTCGAAAGAACCCAGACATGTTTTAGAGATATGATTAGAAACTCGCCGTTCTCGCGTTTTATGGCCGTTTTCATGAGCTATTGCCCACAGTTTAGGGGTTCTAGGGCGATTTACAGTGACCTTCCGAACTGATACATGTTGGAAAGATATGACCAGAAACTCGTCGTTTTCTTGTTTTATGGCCGTTTTCATGAGCTATTGCCCACAGTTTAGGGGTTCTAGGGCGATTTACAGTGACCTTCCGACCTGATACATGTTGGAAAGATATGACCAGAAACTCGCCGTTCTCGCGTTTTATGGCCGTTTTCATGAGCTATTGCCCACAGTTTAGGGGTTCTAGGGCGATTTACAGTGACCTTCCGACCTGATACATGTTGGAAAGATATGACCAGAAACTCGTCGTTTTCACGTTTTATGGCCGTTTTCATGAGCTATTGCCCATAGTTTAGGGGTTCTAGGGCGATTTACAGTGACCTTCCGACCTGATACATGTTGGAAAGATATGACCAGAAACTCACCGTTCTCGTGTTTTATGGTCGTTTTCATGAGCTATTGCCCACAGTTTAGGGGTTCTAGGGCGATTTACAGTGACCTTCCGACCTGATACATTTTGGAAAGGTATGACCAGAAACTCGTCGTTTTCGCGTTTTATGGTCGTTTTCATGAGCTATTGCCCATAGTTTTATGGTTCTAGGGCTATATAGAGCAACCTTAAGACCCGGTACATGTTTGAGAGTTATGCCTAAAAACTCGTCGTTTTTGTGTTTTATGGTCATTTTCATGATTTATTGCCCATAGTTTTTGGGTTTCACCCGGATTTGCATGTCTCGAAAGAACCCTGACATGTTTGAGAGATATGAGCAGAAACTCGCCGTTCTCGCGTTTTATGGCCGTTTTCATGAGCTATTGCCCACAGTTTAGGGGTTCTAGGGCGATTTACAGCGACCTTCCGACCTGATACATGTTGGAAAGATATGACCAGAAACTCGCCGTTCTCGTGTTTTATGGCCGTTTCATGAGCTATTGCCCATAGTTTAGGGGTTCTAGGGCGATTTACAGTGACCTTCCGACCTGATACATGTTGGAAAGATATGACCATAAACTCGTCATTTTCTTGTTTTATGGCCGTTTTCATGAGCTATTGCCCACAGTTTTGTGGTTCTAGGGATATTTAAAGGAACCTTAAGACCCGGTACATGTTTGAGAGTTATGCCTAAAAACTCGTCGTTTTCGTGTTTTATGGTCATTTTCATGAGTTATTGCCCACAGTTTTTGGGTTTCAGCCGGATTTGCATGTCTCGAAAGAACCCTGACATGTTTGAGAGATATGACCAGAAACTCGCCGTTCTCGCGTTTTATGGCCGTTTTCATGAGCTATTGCCCATAGTTTAGGGGTTCTAGGGAGTTTTACAGTGACCTTCCGAACTGATACATGTTGGAAAGATATGACCAGAAACTCGTCGTTTTTTTTGTTTTATGGCCGTTTTCATGAGCTATTGCCCACAGTTTAGGGGTTCTAGGGAGATTTACAGTGACCTTCCGACCTGATACATGTTGGAAAGATATGACCAGAAACTCGCCGTTCTCGTGTTTTATGGACGTTTTCATGAGCTATTGCCCAAGTTTAGGGGTTCTAGGGCGATTTACAGTGACCTTCCGACCTGATACATGTTGGAAAGATATGACCAGAAACTCGTCGTTTTCGCGTTTTATGGTCGTTTTCATGAGCTATTTCCCATAGTTTTATGGTTCTAGGGCTATTTAAAGCAACCTTAAGACCTGGTACATGTTTGAGAGTTATGCCTAAAAACTCGTCGTTTTTGTGTTTTATGGACATTTTCATGAGCTATTGCCCACAGTTTTGGGGTTCCAGGGCGGTTTACAATGACCTTATGACACGATACATGCTTGAGAGTTAAGACCAAAAACTCGTTGTTTTCGTGTTTATGGCCATTTTCGCGTTTTGGGCTTCCAGGGCGATTTACAACGACCTTAAGAGATGATACATGTTTGAGAGTTATGCCTAAAACTCGTCTTTTTCATGTTTATGGCCATTTTCATGAGTTGTTGAACCCTTACATGTATGAGAGATATAACCAGAAACTCGTCGTTTTCGCGTTTTGGGGTTCCAGGGCGATTTACAATGACCTTACGACACGATACATGTTTGAGAGTTATGACCAAAAACTCATAGTTTTCGTCTTTTATGGCCATTTTCATGAGTTATTGCACACAGTTTTGGGTTCCAAGCGGATTTGCATCTCTCGTAAGAACCCTGAAATGTTTGAGATATATGAGCAGAATCTCGTCGTTTTCCCTTTTTATGGCCGTTTTCATGAGCTATTGCCCACAGTTTTCTGGTTCTAGGGCTATTTAAAGCAACCTTAAGACCCGATACATTTTTGAGAGTTATGCCTAAAAACTCGTCGTTTTCGTGTTTTATGGTCATTTTCATGAGTTATTGCCCATAGTTTTTGGGTTTCATGCGGATTTCATGCCTCAAAAGAACCCTTTAATGTTTGAGAGATATGACCAGAAACTCGACGTTCTTGCGTTTTATGGCCATTTTCTTGAGGTATTGGCCATAGTTTTGGGCTTCCAGGGCGATTTACAACGACCTTAAGACCCAATACATGTTTGAGAGTAATGCCTAAAAACTTGTCTTTTTCGTTTTTATGGCCATCTTCATGAGTTATTGAACCCTTACATGTTTGAGAGATATGACCAGAAACTCGTCGTTTTCGCGTTTTGGGGTTCTAGGGAAATTTACAATGACCTTATGACACGATACATGTTTGTTAGTTATGGCCAGAAACTCATCGTTTTCGTGTTTTATGGCCATTTTCATGAGTTATTGCCCACAGTTTTTTGTTCTAGGAGGATTTGCATGCCTCGTAAGAACCCTTAAAAGTTTGAGAGATATGACCAGAAACTCGTCGTTTTCACATGTTATGCCGTTTTCATGAGCTGTTTCCCACAGTTTTGGGGTTCTAGGGTGGTTTACAATGACCTTACGACACGATACATGCTTGAGAGTTAAGACCAAAAACTCGTTGTTTTCGTGTTTATGGCCATTTTCATGAGTTATTTCCCACAGTTTTTGGGTTCAAATTGTATTTGCAAAGCATGTAAGATCCATTACATGTTTGAGATATATGACTAAAAACTCGTAGTTATCGCATTTCATGGCCGTTTTCATGAGCTATTGCCCATAGTTTTGGGGTTCTAGGGCGATTTACAACGACCTTAATACCCGATTCTTGTTTGAAAGATATGACCAAAAACTAGTCGTTTTCGTGTTTATAGCCATTTTTATGAGTTATTGCCCACAATGTTGTGGTTCCAGTTGGATTTGCAAGGCCTGTAAGACCCGTTACATGTTTGAGATATATGACTAAAAACTCGTAGTTTTTGTGTTTTATGGCCATTTTCATGAGCTACTGCCCACTGTTTAGGGGTTCTAGGGAGATTTACAGTGACCTTCCGACCTGATACATGTTGGAAAGATATGACCAGAAACTCGTCGTTTTCGCGTTTTATGGCCGTTTTCATGAGCTATTGCCCAGAGTTTCGGGGTTCTAGGGCGATTTACAGTGACCTTCCGACCTGATACCTGTTGGAAAGATATGACCAGAAACTCGTCGTTTTCGCGTTTTATGGCCGTTTTCATGAGCTATTGCCCACTGTTTAGGGGTTCTAGGGCGATTTACAGTGACCTTCCGACCTGATACATGTTGGAAAGATATGACCAGAAACTCGTCGTTTTCGCGTTTGATGGCCGTTTTCATGAGCTATTGCCCATAGTTTTATTGTTCTAGGGATATTTAAAGCAACCTTAAGACCCGGTACATGTTTGAGAGTTATGCCTAAAAACTCGTCGTTTTTGTGTTTTATTGTCATTTTCATGAGTTATTGCCCATAGTTTTTGGGTTTCAGCCGGATTTGCATGTCTCGAAAGAACCCTGACATGTTTGAGAGATATGAGCAGAAACTCGCCGTTCTCGCGTTTTATGGCCGTTTTCATGAGCTATTTCCCACAGTTTAGGGGTTCTAGGGCGATTTACAGTGACCTTCCGACCTGATACATGTTGGAAAGATATGACCAGAAACTCGCCGTTCTCGCGTTTTATGGCCGTTTTCATGAGCTATTGCCCACAGTTTAGGGGTTCTAGGGCGATTTACAGTGACCTTCCGACCTGATACATGTTGGAAAGATATGACCAGAAACTCGTCGTTTTCACGTTTTATGGCCGTTTTCATGAGCTATTGCCCACAGTTTAGGGGTTCTAGGGCGATTTACAGTGACCTTCCGACCTGATACATGTTGGAAAGATATGACCAGAAACTCGCCGTTCTCGTGTTTTATGGTCGTTTTCATGAGCTATTGCCCACAGTTTAGGGGTTCTAGGGCGATTTACAGTGACCTTCCGACCTGATACATTTTGGAAAGGTATGACCAGAAACTCGTCGTTTTCGCGTTTTATGGTCGTTTTCATGAGCTATTGCCCATAGTTTTATGGTTCTAGGGCTATATAGAGCAACCTTAAGACCCGGTACATGTTTGAGAGTTATGCCTAAAAACTCGTCGTTTTTGTGTTTTATGGTCATTTTCATGAGTTATTGCCCATAGTTTTGGGTTTCACCCGGATTTGCATGTCTCGAAAGAACCCTGACATGTTTGAGAGATATGAGCAGAAACTCGCCGTTCTCGCGTTTTATGGCCGTTTTCATGAGCTATTGCCCACAGTTTAGGGGTTCTAGGGCGATTTACAGCGACCTTCCGACCTGATACATGTTGGAAAGATATGACCAGAAACTCGCCGTTCTCGTGTTTTATGGCCGTTTTCATGAGCTATTGCCCATAGTTTAGGGGTTCTAGGGCGATTTACAGTGACCTTCCGACCTGATACATGTTGGAAAGATATGACCATAAACTCGTCATTTTCTTGTTTTATGGCCGTTTTCATAAGCTATTGCCCACAGTTTTGTGGTTCTAGGGATATTTAAAGGAACCTTAAGACCCGGTACATGTTTGAGAGTTATGCCTAAAAACTCGTCGTTTTCGTGTTTTATGGTCATTTTCATGAGTTATTGCCCACAGTTTTTGGGTTTCAGCCGGATTTGCATGTCTCGAAAGAACCCTGACATGTTTGAGAGATATGACCAGAAACTCGCCGTTCTCGCGTTTTATGGCCGTTTTCATGAGCTATTGCCCATAGTTTAGGGGTTCTAGGGAGTTTTACAGTGACCTTCCGAACTGATACATGTTGGAAAGATATGACCAGAAACTCGTCGTTTTTTTGTTTTATGGCCGTTTTCATGAGCTATTGCCCACAGTTTAGGGGTTCTAGGGAGATTTACAGTGACCTTCCGACCTGATACATGTTGGAAAGATATGACCAGAAACTCGCCGTTCTCGTGTTTTATGGACGTTTTCATGAGCTATTGCCCAAGTTTAGGGGTTCTAGGGCGATTTACAGTGACCTTCCGACCTGATACATGTTGGAAAGATATGACCAGAAACTCGTCGTTTTCGCGTTTTATGGTCGTTTTCATGAGCTATTTCCCATAGTTTTATGGTTCTAGGGCTATTTAAAGCAACCTTAAGACCTGGTACATGTTTGAGAGTTATGCCTAAAAACTCGTCGTTTTTGTGTTTTATGGACATTTTCATGAGCTATTGCCCACAGTTTTGGGGTTCCAGGGCGGTTTACAATGACCTTATGACACGATACATGCTTGAGAGTTAAGACCAAAAACTCGTTGTTTTCGTGTTATGGCCATTTTCGCGTTTTGGGCTTCCTGGGCGATTTACAACGACCTTAAGAGATGATACATGTTTGAGAGTTATGCCTAAAACTCGTCTTTTTCATGTTTATGGCCATTTTCATGAGTTGTTGAACCCTTACATGTATGAGAGATATAACCAGAAACTCGTCGTTTTCGCGTTTTGGGGTTCCAGGGCGATTTACAATGACCTTACGACACGATACATGTTTGAGAGTTATGACCAAAAACTCATAGTTTTCGTCTTTTATGGCCATTTTCATGAGTTATTGCACACAGTTTTGGGTTCCAAGCGGATTTGCATCTCTCGTAAGAACCCTGAAATGTTTGAGATATATGAGCAGAATCTCGTCGTTTTCCCTTTTTATGGCCGTTTTCATGAGCTATTGCCCACAGTTTTCTGGTTCTAGGGCTATTTAAAGCAACCTTAAGACCCGATACATTTTGAGAGTTATGCCTAAAAACTCGTCGTTTTCGTGTTTTATGGTCATTTTCATGAGTTATTGCCCATAGTTTTTGGGTTTCATGCGGATTTCATGCCTCAAAAGAACCCTTTAATGTTTGAGAGATATGACCAGAAACTCGACGTTCTTGCGTTTTATGGCCATTTTCTTGAGGTATTGGCCATAGTTTTGGGCTTCCAGGGCGATTTACAACGACCTTAAGACCCAATACATGTTTGAGAGTAATGCCTAAAAACTTGTCTTTTTCGTTTTTATGGCCATCTTCATGAGTTATTGAACCCTTACATGTTTGAGAGATATGACCAGAAACTCGTCGTTTTCGCGTTTTGGGGTTCTAGGGAAATTTACAATGACCTTATGACACGATACATGTTTGTTAGTTATGGCCAGAAACTCATCGTTTTCGTGTTTTATGGCCATTTTCATGAGTTATTGCCCACAGTTTTTTTCTAGGAGGATTTGCATGCCTCGTAAGAACCCTTAAAAGTTTGAGAGATATGACCAGAAACTCGTCGTTTTCACATGTTATGCCGTTTTCATGAGCTGTTTCCCACAGTTTTGGGGTTCTAGGGTGGTTTACAATGACCTTACGACACGATACATGCTTGAGAGTTAAGACCAAAAACTCGTTGTTTTCGTGTTTATGGCCATTTTCATGAGTTATTTCCCACAGTTTTTGGGTTCAAATTGTATTTGCAAAGCATGTAAGATCCATTACATGTTTGAGATATATGACTAAAAACTCGTAGTTATCGCATTTCATGGCCGTTTTCATGAGCTATTGCCCATAGTTTTGGGGTTCTAGGGCGATTTACAACGACCTTAATACCCGATTCTTGTTTGAAAGATATGACCAAAAACTAGTCGTTTTCGTGTTTATAGCCATTTTTATGAGTTATTGCCCACAATGTTGTGGTTCCAGTTGGATTTGCAAGGCCTGTAAGACCCGTTACATGTTTGAGATATATGACTAAAAACTCGTAGTTTTTGTGTTTTATGGCCATTTTCATGAGCTACTGCCCACTGTTTAGGGGTTCTAGGGAGATTTACAGTGACCTTCCGACCTGATACATGTTGGAAAGATATGACCAGAAACTCGTCGTTTTCGCGTTTTATGGCCGTTTCATGAGCTATTGCCCAGAGTTTCGGGGTTCTAGGGCGATTTACAGTGACCTTCCGACCTGATACCTGTTGGAAAGATATGACCAGAAACTCGTCGTTTTCGCGTTTTATGGCCGTTTTCATGAGCTATTGCCCACTGTTTAGGGGTTCTAGGGCGATTTACAGTGACCTTCCGACCTGATACATGTTGGAAAGATATGACCAGAAACTCGTCGTTTTCGCGTTTTATGGCCGTTTTCATGAGCTATTGCCCATAGTTTTATTGTTCTAGGGATATTTAAAGCAACCTTAAGACCCGGTACATGTTTGAGAGTTATGCCTAAAAACTCGTCGTTTTTGTGTTTTATTGTCATTTTCATGAGTTATTGCCCATAGTTTTTGGGTTTCAGCCGGATTTGCATGTCTCGAAAGAACCCTGACATGTTTGGAGAGATATGAGCAGAAACTCGCCGTTCTCGCGTTTTATGGCCGTTTTCATGAGCTATTTCCCACAGTTTAGGGGTTCTAGGGCGATTTACAGTGACCTTCCGACCTGATACATGTTGGAAAGATATGACCAGAAACTCGCCGTTCTCGCGTTTTATGGCCGTTTTCATGAGCTATTGCCCACAGTTTAGGGGTTCTAGGGCGATTTACAGTGACCTTCCGACCTGATACATGTTGGAAAGATATGACCAGAAACTCGTCGTTTTCACGTTTTATGGCCGTTTTCATGAGCTATTGCCCACAGTTTAGGGGTTCTAGGGCGATTTACAGTGACCTTCCGACCTGATACATGTTGGAAAGATATGACCAGAAACTCGCCGTTCTCGTGTTTTATGGTCGTTTTCATGAGCTATTGCCCACAGTTTAGGGGTTCTAGGGCGATTTACAGTGACCTTCCGACCTGATACATTTTGGAAAGGTATGACCAGAAACTCGTCGTTTTCGCGTTTTATGGTCGTTTTCATGAGCTATTGCCCATAGTTTTATGGTTCTAGGGCTATATAGAGCAACCTTAAGACCCGGTACATGTTTGAGAGTTATGCCTAAAAACTCGTCGTTTTTGTGTTTTATGGTCATTTTCATGATTTATTGCCCATAGTTTTTGGGTTTCACCCGGATTTGCATGTCTCGAAAGAACCCTGACATGTTTGAGAGATATGAGCAGAAACTCGCCGTTCTCGCGTTTTATGGCCGTTTTCATGAGCTATTGCCCACAGTTTAGGGGTTCTAGGGCGATTTACAGCGACCTTCCGACCTGATACATGTTGGAAAGATATGACCAGAAACTCGCCGTTCTCGTGTTTTATGGCCGTTTTCATGAGCTATTGCCCATAGTTTAGGGGTTCTAGGGCGATTTACAGTGACCTTCCGACCTGATACATGTTGGAAAGATATGACCATAAACTCGTCATTTTCTTGTTTTATGGCCGTTTTCATGAGCTATTGCCCACAGTTTTGTGGTTCTAGGGATATTTAAAGGAACCTTAAGACCCGGTACATGTTTGAGAGTTATGCCTAAAAACTCGTCGTTTTCGTGTTTTATGGTCATTTTCATGAGTTATTGCCCACAGTTTTTGGGTTTCAGCCGGATTTGCATGTCTCGAAAGAACCCTGACATGTTTGAGAGATATGACCAGAAACTCGCCGTTCTCGCGTTTTATGGCCGTTTTCATGAGCTATTGCCCATAGTTTAGGGGTTCTAGGGAGTTTTACAGTGACCTTCCGAACTGATACATGTTGGAAAGATATGACCAGAAACTCGTCGTTTTTTTGTTTTATGGCCGTTTTCATGAGCTATTGCCCACAGTTTAGGGGTTCTAGGGAGATTTACAGTGACCTTCCGACCTGATACATGTTGGAAAGATATGACCAGAAACTCGCCGTTCTCGTGTTTTATGGATCATTTCATGAGCTATTGCCCAAGTTTAGGGGTTCTAGGGCGATTTACAGTGACCTTCCGACCTGATACATGTTGGAAAGATATGACCAGAAACTCGTCGTTTTCGCGTTTTATGGTCGTTTTCATGAGCTATTTCCCATAGTTTTATGGTTCTAGGGCTATTTAAAGCAACCTTAAGACCTGGTACATGTTTGAGAGTTATGCCTAAAAACTCATCGTTTTTGTGTTTTATGGACATTTTCATGAGCTATTGCCCACAGTTTTGGGGTTCCAGGGCGGTTTACAATGACCTTATGACACGATACATGCTTGAGAGTTAAGACCAAAAACTCGTTGTTTTCGTGTTTATGGCCATTTTCGCGTTTTGGGCTTCCAGGGCGATTTACAACGACCTTAAGAGATGATACATGTTTGAGAGTTATGCCTAAAACTCGTCTTTTTCATGTTTATGGCCATTTTCATGAGTTGTTGAACCCTTACATGTATGAGAGATATAACCAGAAACTCGTCGTTTTCGCGTTTTGGGGTTCCAGGGCGATTTACAATGACCTTACGACACGATACATGTTTGAGAGTTATGACCAAAAACTCATAGTTTTCGTCTTTTATGGCCATTTTCATGAGTTATTGCACACAGTTTTGGGTTCCAAGCGGATTTGCATCTCTCGTAAGAACCCTGAAATGTTTGAGATATATGAGCAGAATCTCGTCGTTTTCCCTTTTTATGGCCGTTTTCATGAGCTATTGCCCACAGTTTCTGGTTCTAGGGCTATTTAAAGCAACCTTAAGACCCGATACATTTTTGAGAGTTATGCCTAAAAACTCGTCGTTTTCGTGTTTTATGGTCATTTTCATGAGTTATTGCCCATAGTTTTTGGGTTTCATGCGGATTTCATGCCTCAAAAGAACCCTTTAATGTTTGAGAGATATGACCAGAAACTCGACGTTCTTGCGTTTTATGGCCATTTTCTTGAGGTATTGGCCATAGTTTTGGGCTTCCAGGGCGATTTACAACGACCTTAAGACCCAATACATGTTTGAGAGTAATGCCTAAAAACTCGTCTTTTTCGTTTTTATGGCCATCTTCATGAGTTATTGAACCCTTACATGTTTGAGAGATATGACCAGAAACTCGTCGTTTTCGCGTTTTGGGGTTCTAGGGAAATTTACAATGACCTTATGACACGATACATGTTTGTTAGTTATGACCAGAAACTCATCGTTTTCGTGTTTTATGGCCATTTCATGAGTTATTGCCCACAGTTTTTTGTTCTAGGAGGATTTGCATGCCTCGTAAGAACCCTTAAAAGTTTGAGAGATATGACCAGAAACTCGTCGTTTTCACATGTTATGCCGTTTTCATGAGCTGTTTCCCACAGTTTTGGGGTTCTAGGGTGGTTTACAATGACCTTACGACACGATACATGCTTGAGAGTTAAGACCAAAAACTCGTTGTTTTCGTGTTTATGGCCATTTTCATGAGTTATTTCCCACAGTTTTTGGGTTCAAATTGTATTTGCAAAGCATGTAAGATCCATTACATGTTTGAGATATATGACTAAAAACTCGTAGTTTATCGCATTTCATGGCCGTTTTCATGAGCTATTGCCCATAGTTTTGGGGTTCTAGGGCGATTTACAACGACCTTAATACCCGATTCTTGTTTGAAAGATATGACCAAAAACTAGTCGTTTTCGTGTTTATAGCCATTTTTATGAGTTATTGCCCACAATGTTGTGGTTCCAGTTGGATTTGCAAGGCCTGTAAGACCCGTTACATGTTTGAGATATATGACTAAAAACTCGTAGTTTTGTGTTTTATGGCCATTTTCATGAGCTACTGCCCACTGTTTAGGGGTTCTAGGGAGATTTACAGTGACCTTCCGACCTGATACATGTTGGAAAGATATGACCAGAAACTCGTCGTTTTCGCGTTTTATGGCCGTTTTCATGAGCTATTGCCCACAGTTTCGGGGTTCTAGGGCGATTTACAGTGACCTTCCGACCTGATACCTGTTGGAAAGATATGACCAGAAACTCGTCGTTTTCGCGTTTTATGGCCGTTTTCATGAGCTATTGCCCACTGTTTAGGGGTTCTAGGGCGATTTACAGTGACCTTCCGACCTGATACATGTTGGAAAGATATGACCAGAAACTCGTCGTTTTCGCGTTTTATGGCCGTTTTCATGAGCTATTGCCCATAGTTTTATGGTTCTAGGGATATTTAAAGCAACCTTAAGACCCGGTACATGTTTGAGAGTTATGCCTAAAAACTCGTCGTTTTTGTGTTTTATTGTCATTTTCATGAGTTATTGCCCATAGTTTTTGGGTTTCAGCCGGATTTGCATGTCTCGAAAGAACCCTGACATGTTTGAGAGATATGAGCAGAAACTCGCCGTTCTCGCGTTTTATGGCCGTTTTCATGAGCTATTTCCCACAGTTTAGGGGTTCTAGGGCGATTTACAGTGACCTTCCGACCTGATACATGTTGGAAAGATATGACCAGAAACTCGTCGTTTTCGCGTTTTATGGCCGTTTTCATGAGCTATTGCCCACAGTTTCGGGGTTCTAGGGCGATTTACAGTGACCTTCCGACCTGATACCTGTTGGAAAGATATGACCAGAAACTCGTCGTTTTCAAGTTTTATGGCCGTTTTCATGAGCTATTGCCCACTGTTTAGGGGTTCTAGGGCGATTTACAGTGACCTTCCGACCTGATACATGTTGGAAAGATATGACCAGAAACTCGTCGTTTTCGCGTTTCTGGCCGTTTTCATGAGCTATTGCCCACTGTTTAGGGGTTCTAGGGCGATTTACAGTGACCTTCCGACCTGATACATGTTTGAGAGATATGACCAGAAACTCGCCGTTCTCGCGTTTCTGGCCGTTTTCATGAGCTATTGCCCACTGTTTAGGGGTTCTAGGGCGATTTACAGTGACCTTCCGACCTGATACATGTTTGAGAGATATGACCAGAAACTCGCCGTTCTCGCGTTTTATGGCCGTTTTCATGAGCTATTGCCCACAGTTTAGGGGTTCTAGGGCGATTTACAGTGACCTTCCGACCTGATACATGTTGGAAAGATATGACCAGAAACTCGTCGTTTTTGCGTTTTATGGCCGTTTTCATGAGCTTTTGCCCACTGTTTTTTGGTTCTAGGGCTATTTAAACCAACCTTAAGACCCGATACATGTTTGAGAGTTATGCCTAAAAACTCGTAGTTTTCGTGTTTTATGGTCATTCATGAGTTATTGCCCACAGTTTTTGGGTTCATCCGGATTTGCATGTCTCGTAAGAACCCTGACATGTTTGAGAGATATGACCAGAAACTCGCCGTTCTCGCGTTTTATGGCCGTTTTCATGAGCTATTGCCCACAGTTTAGGGGTTCTAGGGCGATTTACAGTGACCTTCCGAACTGATACATGTTGGAAAGATATGACCAGAAACTCGTCGTTTTCTTGTTTTATGGCCGTTTTCATGAGCTATTGCCCACAGTTTAGGGGTTCTAGGGCGATTTACAGTGACCTTCCGACCTGATACATGTTGGAAAGATATGACCAGAAACTCGCCGTTCTCGTGTTTTATGGCCGTTTTCATGAGCTATTGCCCACAGTTTAGGGGTTCTAGGGCGATTTACAGTGACCTTCCGACCTGATACATGTTGGAAAGATATGACCAGAAACTCGTCGTTTTCGCGTTTTATGGCCGTTTTCATGAGCTATTGCCCATAGTTTTATGGTTCTAGGGCTATTTAAAGCAACCTTAAGACCCGGTACATGTTTGAGAGTTATGCCTAAAAACTCGTCGTTTTTGTGTTTTATGGTCATTTTCATGAGTTATTGCCCATAGTTTTTGGGTTTCAGCCGGATTTGCATGTCTCGAAAGAACCCTGACATGTTTGAGAGATATGAGCAGAAACTCGCCGTTCTTGCGTTTTATGGCTGTTTTCATGAGCTATTTCCCACAGTTTAGGGGTTCTAGGGCGATTTACAGCGACCTTGCGACCTGATACATGTTGGAAAGATATGACCAGAAACTCGCCGTTCTCGTGTTTTATGGCCGTTTTCATGAGCAATTGCCCATAGTTTAGGGGTTCTAGGGAGATTTACAGTGACCTTCCGACCTGATACATGTTGGAAAGATATGACCATAAACTCGTCGTTTTCTTGTTTTATGGCCGTTTTCATGAGCTATTGCCCACAGTTTTATGGTTCTAGGGCTATTTAAAGCAACCTTAAGACCCGGTACATGTTTGAGAGTTATGCCTAAAAACTCGTCGTTTTCATGTTTTATGGTCATTTTCATGAATTATTGCCCCCAGTTTTTGGGTTTCAGCCGGATTTGCATGTCTCGAAAGAACCTGACATGTTTGAGAGATATGACCAGAAACTCGCCGTTCTCGCGTTTTATGGCCGTTTTCATGAGCTATTGCCCATAGTTTAGGGGTTCTAGGGAGTTTTACAGTGACCTTCCGACCTGATGCATGTTGGAAAGATATGACCATAAACTCGTCGTTTTCTTGTTTTATGGCCGTTTTCATGAGCTATTGCCCATAGTTTCGGGGTTCTAGGGCGATTTACAGTGACCTTCCGACCTGATACATGTTGGAAAGATATGACCAGAAACTCGTCGTTTTCGCGTTTTCTGGCCGTTTTCATGAGCTATTGCCCATAGTTTTATGGTTCTAGGGCTATTTAAAGCAACCTTAAGACCCGATACCTGTTTGATAGTTATGCCTAAATACTCGTCGTTTTCGTGTTTTATGGTCATTTTCATGGGTTATTGCCCACAGTTTTTGGGTTTCAGCCGGATTTGCATGTATCGAAAGAACCCTGACATGTTTGAGAGATATGACCAGAAACTCGCCGTTCTCGTGTTTTATGGCCGTTTTCATGAGCTATTGCCCACAGTTTAGGGGTTCTAGGGCGATTTACAGTGACCTTCCGACCTGATACATGTTGGAAAGATATGACCAGAAACTCGTCGTTTTCGCGTTTTATGGTCGTTTTCATGAGCTATTGCCCACAGTTTAGGGGTTCTAGGGCGATTTAAAGTGACCTTCCGACCTGATACCTATTGGAAAGATATGACTAGAAACTCGTCGTTTTCGCGTTTTATGGCCGGTTTCATGAGCTATTGCCCACTGATTAGGGGTTCTAGGACGATTTACAGTGACCTTCCGACCTGATACATGTTGGAAAGATATGACCAGAAACTCGCCGTTCTCGTATTTTATGGCCGTTTTCATGAGCTATTGCCCACAGTTTAGGGGTTCTAGGGCGATTTACAGTGACCTTCCGACCTAATACATGTTGGAAAGATATGACCATAAACTCGTCGTTTTCTTGTTTTATGGCCGTTTTCATGAGCTATTGCCCACAGTTTTATGGTTCTAGGGCTATTTAAAGCAACCTTAAGACCCGGTACATGTTTGACAGTTATGCCTAAAAACTCGTCGTTTTCGTGTTTTATGGTCATTTTTATGAGTTATTGCCCACAGTTTTTGGGTTCATCCGGATTTGCATGTCTCGAAAGAACCCAGACATGTTTTAGAGATATGACTAGAAACTCGCCGTTCTCGCGTTTTATGGCCGTTTTCATGAGCTATTGCCCACAGTTTAGGGGTTCTAGGGTGATTTACAGTGACCTTCCGAACTGATACATGTTGGAAAGATATGACCAGAAACTCGTCGTTTTCTTGTTTTATGGCCGTTTTCATGAGCTATTGCCCACAGTTTAGGGGTTCTAGGGCGATTTACAGTGACCTTCCGACGTGATACATGTTGGAAAGATATGACCAGAAACTCGCCGTTCTCGCGTTTTATGGCCGTTTTCATGAGCTATTGCCCACAGTTTAGGGGTTCTAGGGCGATTTACAGTGACCTTCCGACCTGATACATGTTGGAAAGATATGACCAGAAACTCGTCGTTTTCACGTTTTATGGCCGTTTTCATGAGCTATTGCCCACAGTTTAGGGGTTCTAAGGCGATTTACAGTGACCTTCCGACCTGATACATGTTGGAAAGATATGACCAGAAACTCGCCGTTCTCGTGTTTTATGGTCGTTTTCATGAGCTATTGCCCACAGTTTAGGGGTTCTAGGGCGATTTACAGTGACCTTCCGACCTGATACATTTTGGAAAGGTATGACCAGAAACTCGTCGTTTTCGCGTTTTATGGTCGTTTTCATGAGCTATTGCCCATAGTTTTATGGTTCTAGGGCTATATAGAGCAACCTTAAGACCCGGTACATGTTTGAGAGTTATGCCTAAAAACTCGTCGTTTTTGTGTTTTATGGTCATTTTCATGAGTTATTGCCCATAGTTTTTGGGTTTCAGCCGGATTTGCATGTCTCGAAAGAACCCTGACATGTTTGAGAGATATGAGCAGAAACTCGCCGTTCTCGCGTTTTATGGCCGTTTTCATGAGCTATTGCCCACAGTTTAGGGGTTCTAGGGCGATTTACAGCGACCTTCCGACCTGATACATGTTGGAAAGATATGACCAGAAACTCGCCGTTCTCGTGTTTTATGGCCGTTTTCATGAGCTATTGCCCACAGTTTAGGGGTTCTAGGGCGATTTACAGTGACCTTCCGACCTGATACATGTTGGAAAGATATGACCATAAACTCGTCATTTTCTTGTTTTATGGCCGTTTTCATGAGCTATTGCCCACAGTTTTGTGGTTCTAGGGATATTTAAAGGAACCTTAAGACCCGGTACATGTTTGAGAGTTATGCCTAAAAACTCGTCGTTTTCGTGTTTTATGGTCATTTTCATGAGTTATTGCCCACAGTTTTTGGGTTTCAGCCGGATTTGCATGTCTCGAAAGAACCCTGACATGTTTGAGAGATATGACCAGAAACTCGCCGTTCTCGCGTTTTATGGCCGTTTTCATGAGCTATTGCCCATAGTTTAGGGGTTCTAGGGCGATTTACAGTGACCTTCCGACCTGATACATGTTGGAAAGATATGACCAGAAACTCGCCGTTCTCGCGTTTTATGGCCGTTTTCATGAGCTATTGCCCACAGTTTAGGGGTTCTAGGGCGATTTACAGTGACCTTCCGACCTGATACATGTTGGAAAGATATGACCAGAAACTCGTCGTTTTCGCGTTTTGTGGCCGTTTTCATGAGCTATTGCCCACAGTTTCGGGGTTCTAGGGCGATTTACAGTGACCTTCCGACCTGATACCTGTTTGAAAGATATGACCAGAAACTCGTCGTTTTCGCGTTTTATGGACGTTTTCATGAGCTATTGCCCACTGTTTAGGGGTTCTAGGGCGATTTACAGTGACCTTCCGACCTGATACATGTTGGAAAGATAAGACCAGAAACTCGTCGTTCTCGTGTTTTATGGCCGTTTTCATGAGCTATTGCCCACAGTTTAGGGGTTCTAGGGCGATTTACAGTGGCCTTCCGACCTAATACATGTTAGAAAGATATGACCATAAACTCGTCGTTTTCTTGTTTTATGGCCGTTTTCATGAGCTATTGGCCATAGTTTTATGGTTCTAGGGCTATTTAAAGCAACCTTAAGACCCGGTACATGTTTGACAGTTATGCCTAAAAACTCGTCGTTTTCTTGTTTTATGGTCATTTTCATGAGTTATTGCCCACAGTTTTTGGGTTCATCCGGATTTGCATTCCTCGAAAGAACCCTGACATGTTTTAGAGATATGACTAGAAACTCGCCGTTCTCGCGTTTTATGGCCGTGTTCATGAGCTATTGCCCAGAGTTTAGGGGTTCTAGGGCGATTTACAGTGACCTTCCGAACTGATACATGTTGGAAAGATATGACCAGAAACTCGTCGTTTTCTTGTTTTATGGCCGTTTTCATGAGCTATTGCCCACAGTTTAGGGGTTCTAGTGCGATTTACAGTGACCTTCCGACCTGATACATGTTGGAAAGATATGACCAGAAACTCGCCGTTCTCGCGTTTTATGGACGTTTTCATGAGCTATTGCCCACAGTTTACGGGTTCTAGGGCGATTTACAGTGACCTTCCGACCTGATACATGTTGGAAAGATATGACGAGAAACTCGTCGTTTTCGCGTTTTATGGCCGTTTTCATGAGCTATTGCCCACAGTTTAGGGGTTCTAGGGCGATTTACAGTGACCTTCCGACCTGATACATGTTGGAAAGATATGACCAGAAACTCGCCGTTCTCGTATTTTATGGCCATTTTCAAGAGCTATTGCCCACAGTTTAGGGGTTCTAAGGCGATTTACAGTGACCTTCCGACCTGATACATGTTGGAAATATATGACCAGAAACTCGTCGTTTTCGCGTTTTATGGTCGTTTTCATGAGCTATTACCCATAGTTTTATGGTTCTAGGGCTATTTAAAGCAACCTTAAGACCCGGTACATGTTTGAGAGTTATGCCTAAAAACTCGTCGTTTTTGTGTTTTATGGTCATTTTCATGAGTTATTGCCCATAGTTTTTGGGTTTCAGCCGGATTTGCATGTCTCGAAAGAACCCTGACATGTTTGAGAGATATGAGCAGAAACTCGCCGTTCTCGCGTTTTATGGCCATGTTCATGAGCTATTGCCCATAGTTTAGGGGTTCTAGGGAGTTTTACAGTGACCTTCCGAACTGATACATGTTGGAAAGATATGACCAGAAACTCGTCGTTTTTTTGTTTTATGGCCGTTTTCATGAGCTATTGCCCACAGTTTAGGGGTTCTAGGGAGATTTACAGTGACCTTCCGACCTGATACATGTTGGAAAGATATGACCAGAAACTCGCCGTTCTCGTGTTTTATGGACGTTTTCATGAGCTATTGCCCAAGTTTAGGGGTTCTAGGGCGATTTACAGTGACCTTCCGACCTGATACATGTTGGAAAGATATGACCAGAAACTCGTCGTTTTCGCGTTTTATGGTCGTTTTCATGAGCTATTTCCCATAGTTTTATGGTTCTAGGGCTATTTAAAGCAACCTTAAGACCTGGTACATGTTTGAGAGTTATGCCTAAAAACTCGTCGTTTTTGTGTTTTATGGACATTTTCATGAGCTATTGCCCACAGTTTTGGGGTTCGAGGGCGGTTTACAATGACCTTATGACACGATACATGCTTGAGAGTTAAGACCAAAAACTCGTTGTTTTCGTGTTTATGGCCATTTTCGCGTTTTGGGCTTCCAGGGCGATTTACAACGACCTTAAGAGATGATACATGTTTGAGAGTTATGCCTAAAACTCGTCTTTTTCATGTTTATGGCCATTTTCATGAGTTGTTGAACCCTTACATGTATGAGAGATATAACCAGAAACTCGTCGTTTTCGCGTTTTGGGGTTCCAGGGCGATTTACAATGACCTTACGACACGATACATGTTTGAGAGTTATGACCAAAAACTCATAGTTTTCGTCTTTTATGGCCATTTTCATGAGTTATTGCACACAGTTTTGGGTTCCAAGCGGATTTGCATCTCTCGTAAGAACCCTGAAATGTTTGAGATATATGAGCAGAATCTCGTCGTTTTCCCTTTTTATGGCCGTTTTCATGAGCTATTGCCCACAGTTTTCTGGTTCTAGGGCTATTTAAAGCAACCTTAAGACCCGATACATTTTTGAGAGTTATGCCTAAAAACTCGTCGTTTTCGTGTTTTATGGTCATTTTCATGAGTTATTGCCCATAGTTTTTGGGTTTCATGCGGATTTCATGCCTCAAAAGAACCCTTTAATGTTTGAGAGATATGACCAGAAACTCGACGTTCTTGCGTTTTATGGCCATTTTCTTGAGGTATTGGCCATAGTTTTGGGCTTCCAGGGCGATTTACAACGACCTTAAGACCCAATACATGTTTGAGAGTAATGCCTAAAAACTCGTCTTTTTCGTGTTTATGGCCATCTTCATGAGTTATTGAACCCTTACATGTTTGAGAGATATGACCAGAAACTCGTCGTTTTCGCGTTTTGGGGTTCTAGGGAAATTTACAATGACCTTATGACACGATACATGTTTGTTAGTTATGACCAGAAACTCATCGTTTTCGTGTTTTATGGCCATTTTCATGAGTTATTGCCCACAGTTTTTTGTTCTAGGAGGATTTGCATGCCTCGTAAGAACCCTTAAAAGTTTGAGAGATATGACCAGAAACTCGTCGTTTTCACATGTTATGCCGTTTTCATGAGCTGTTTCCCACAGTTTTGGGGTTCTAGGGTGGTTTACAATGACCTTACGACACGATACATGCTTGAGAGTTAAGACCAAAAACTCGTTGTTTTCGTGTTTATGGCCATTTTCATGAGTTATTTCCCACAGTTTTTGGGTTCAAATTGTATTTGCAAAGCATGTAAGATCCATTACATGTTTGAGATATATGACTAAAAACTCGTAGTTATCGCATTTCATGGCCGTTTTCATGAGCTATTGCCCATAGTTTTGGGGTTCTAGGGCGATTTACAACGACCTTAATACCCGATTCTTGTTTGAAAGATATGACCAAAAACTAGTCGTTTTCGTGTTTATAGCCATTTTTATGAGTTATTGCCCACAATGTTGTGGTTCCAGTTGGATTTGCAAGGCCTGTAAGACCCGTTACAAGTTTGAGATATATGACTAAAAACTCGTAGTTTTTGTGTTTTATGGCCATTTTCATGAGCTACTGCCCACTGTTTAGGGGTTCTAGGGAAATTTACATTGAGCTTCTGACCTGATACATGTTGGAAAGATATAACCAGAAACTCGTCGTTTTCGCGTTTTATGGCCGATTTCATGAGCTATTGCCCACATTTTTCTGGTTCTAGGTCTATTAAAGCAACCTTAAGATCCGATACATGTTTGAGAGTTATGCCTAAAAACTCATCGTTTTCATGTTTTATGGTCATTTTCATGAGTTATTGCCCACAGTTTTTGGGTTTCAGGCGGATTTGCAAGCCTCGAAAGAACCATTACATGTTTGAGAGATTTGACCAGAAACTCGTCGTTTTCGCGATTTGGTGTTCCAGGGCGATTTACGATGACCTTACGAAACGATACATGTTTGAGAGTTATGACCAAAAACTCATAGTTTTCGTCTTTTATGGCCATTTTCATGAGTTATGGCACACAGTTTTGGGTTCCAAGCAGATTTGCATACCTCGTAAGAACCCTTAAATGTTTGAGAGATATGACCAGAAACTCGTCGTTTTCGCTTATTATGGCCGTTTTCATGAGCTATTGCCCACAGTTTTCAGGTTCTAGGTCTATTTAAAGCAACCTTAAGACTCGATACATGTTTGAGATTTACGCCTAAAAACTCGTCGTTTTCGTGTTTTATGGTCATTTACATGGGTTATTGCCCATGGTTTTTGGGTTTCAGGTGGATTTTCATGCCTCGAAAGAACCCTTACATGTTTGAGAGATATGACCAGAAACTCGACGTTCTCGCGTTTTATGGCCGTTTTCATGAACTATTGCCCACAGTTTTGGGGTTCAGGGCGATTTACAACGACCTTAAGACCCGATACATGTTTGAAAGTAATGCCTAAAAACTCGTCTTTTTCTTGTTTATGGCCATTTTCATGAGTTATTGAACCCTTACATGTTTGCGAGATAAGACCAGAAACTCGTCGTTTTCGCGTTTTGGGGTTTTAGGGCGAGTTACAATGACCTTATGACACGATACATGTTTGAGAGTTATGACCAAAAACTCATTATTTTCATGTTATATGGCCATTTTTATGAGTTATTCCCCACAGTTTTGGGTTCCAGGCGGATTTGCATGCCTCGTAAGAACCCTTAAACGTTTGAGAGATATGACCAGAAACTCGTCGCTTTCACGTTTTATTGCCGTTTTAATGAGCTATTTCCCACGGTTTTGGTGGTCCAGGGCGATTTACAATGACCATACGACACGATACATGCTTGAGAGTTAAAACCAAAAACTCGTCGTTTTCATGTTTATCGCCATTTTCATGAGTCATTGCCCACTGTTTTTGGGTTTCAGGCGGATTTGCGTGCCTCGAAATAACCCTTACATGTTTGAGAGATATGACCAGAAACTCGACGTTCTCGCGTTTTATGGCCATTTTCGTGAGCTATTGCCCACAGTTTTGGGGTTCCAGGGCGATTTACAATGACCTTAAGACCCGATACATGTTTGAGAGTAATGCCTAAAAACTCGTCATTTTCGTGTTTATGGCCATTTTCATGAGTTATTGAACGCTTACATGTTGGAGAGATATGACCAGAAAATCGTCGTTTTCGCGTTTTGGGGTTCTAGGGCGATTTACAATGACCTGATGACACGATACATGTTTGAGAGTTATGAAAAAAACTCATCGGTTTCGTGTTTTATGGCCATTTTCATGAGTTATTGCCCATAGTTTTGGGTTCCAGGCGGATTTGCATACCTTGTAAGAACCCTTAAATGTTTGAGAGATATGACCAGAAACTCATCGTTTTCACGTTTTGTGGACGTTTTCATGACCTATTTCCCACGGTTTTGGGGTTCCAGGGCGGTTTACAATGACCTTACGACATGATACATGCTTGAGAGTTATGACCAAAAACTCGTCGTTTTCGTGTTGATGGCCATTTTCATGATTTATTGCCCTAAGTTTTTGGGTTCAAGTTGTATTTGCAAGGCATGTAAGACTCATTACATGTTTGAGATATATGACTAAAAACTCGTAGTTATCGCATTTCATGGCCGTTTTCATGAGCTATTGCCCATAGTTTTGGGGATCTAGGGCGATTTACAACGACCATAATACCCGATTCATATTTGAGAGATATGACCAAAAACTCGTCATTTTCGTGTTTATAGCCATTTTTATGAGTTATTGCCCACAGTTTTTGGGTTCCAGTTGGATTTGCAAGGCCTGTAAGACCCGTTACATGTTTGAGATATATGACTAAAAACTCGTAGTTTTCATGTTTTTTGGCCATTTTCATGAGCTACTTCCCATGTGTACACTTTGGAATAGCGTGGTTTCTTGGGAGATGGAAGCATGAGTAGAACTTACTCATACAAGTAGAGGCTAGCAAAAGGCTGGGAGCAACCAACTAAGAGATCAATAATGGCCATAATCATGTAGAGCGACAAAACATTACTAATCAAAGCATAGAGTGGTACTACAAGTCAAGGACTAAATGGTCATAGAGGCTATGGTGACTTGTTCATAGTCATAACAAGGTGTGAGCATGTGCCAAGTCAACCCAAACAAAGCATCAAAGGAGAGTACCACAATACTATAACTTTGCATGCTAAAACAACGCATAATTCTTACGAGGCACACTAAGAAATCCCATTTATTTGGAACAAGACATGCTACAGCAAGAATCACTAAGCATAGGGTCAAAACAACACCTAGCATGTCATGCTAAAGTCTAATTCACAGTCAATGCAAGCTCCTCTTGAACTTCCAAGAAAGAACTTTCTGCTCATGCTTTGAAACTTGTACCTCTTGGATATTTCTTGGGGTGACACCGTGATGGCACCCCCAAGCTTGTGATTTTGTATCATTCTTTCTCGACACCTGGAATTTTTCCTTCATACAAAACTTCACACAAATTTCATTAGGAACATTAGTGTATTCGAAAGATAATAGACCTTTGGGAAAAGCTTTGGAACAGCAAAAAAATTCACTAAAAACACAATCTATTGTATCAACTCCCTTTAAAAAGCTCAATTCCCCCAAAGAGAACTCAAAAAGGAATCAATAAGAAGCAAATGCAAATAATGGCAGAAATCTGTCAAAACAGTCCAGAAGGTAGAAACCGATTTTTTAGAAAATCTCGAAAGTTATCTAACATACTGGGGGATTTATTCATGAAATATCAGCTGAATCCGAGTTATAGAGACTCCTCACGAATTTTTATGGTGGAGGACAGAAATCTGTTTCGGGACAGCAACTCCCCAAATCTTACTTCCCTCTCATTAGAGGTCATTCTTGGCACAAAAAGCAAACAAAAAGGATAAGGAGAGGTCATTACTGAATTAATAACTTCCAAGACTCAAGGAAACTCTTGGGTTATGTTCCAACAAGTACTTTTCTTTAACGCCTTTAAGTTAGGCACAAGAAGCAAGAAATCAAGTATTTTCAAATGAGGAAGCATTAACATCAAACCTTTCTTTCAAAGGAGGAGAAAAAAGCAACTTTTATCTCCTCGTCGGTAAGTGTTCAATACCTTTCTTGAATGGAAATGGATATTTAATGGTTCCTTCTTTCATATCAATGAGAGCACCAACTGTTCTAAGAAAAGGTCTTCCCAAAGTAATAGGACAAGAAGCATTGTATTCAACATCCAAAACATAGAAATCCACAAGGACATAAGCATTATTAACCATAATGAGAACATCATTAATACTCCTCATGAGTTTCTTCTTAGCATTATCATCAAGTGGGACATTCAAATAACAACCTTCCAAAGGTGGCAAATCAAGCATTTCATAAATCTTCCTAGGCATAATAGAGACACTAGAACCAAGATCACATGAAGCTTTGACATCAAAGTCATTCACTTGCACATTAATAATGGGTTCCCAACTATCTTCTACTTTCCTAGGAATAGAAGCTTTGTGTTTTAACTTCTCTTCCTTAATATTAACAAGAGTATATGTAATCTGTTTGGTGAAAGCAATATGCATATCACTAGCATCAGGATTTCTAACAAGTTTTTGCATGAACATAATCACATCAGAAATATTGCAACCATCTATATCAAAATCAAACTTAGCATCATTATACTTAGGAACTATAGGAGGAGGAATAGTGTAACACCCTCGGAATCGACCCTATGCAAGTTTTAGCGAAACCCGCCAAACCCGCATAGAAACGATTCAAAGGTGCCTACCAGGCACTTTCGTGCGGGTGGAAAACGAAGTAATAACATTACACAACAGTCCTCGATGGGACCCACAGAACAGATACATATACAACAGCGACTCAATGAGTCAAGAATACAGATATAATATACAAAGATCCAAATCACCTTGAAAACGATAGAGCGTCCGACTACGGACAAGATGCAAATGGGGCTAAGAGCCCTGAAGAATAACCAATGGCGGCCATAACCCTGCCCAGGCCAAGCCGGAAGGGTAACCCTGCTAACGACGTCGATCTCAAACCTGCTTAAACAAAAGGGGTGCCGACAAAGGGCAAAGGAAAAAGAGAGAGCGGTCAGTACTGAGGCCAGGTGCGGGTGGGGTCGGGCTGGCTGTGAGGGAGAGAGAGAGAGGGTAGGAGGGGGCTGGGTGAAAGAGAGAGAAAGGGGTGGTGGATCGGTGAGGTGGCAGGTGGGTAGGAAAAGGGTGAGAGGGTGAGGTGGCGAGCTGTGAGTGATGGGTAGGATAGGATTTGGTGGGACTAGGATTTAGGGGGGGCTGTTTTAGAATGTGTGTTTGTTTTGGTGTTGTTTATTTTAAAACAAGGCCACTTTGCAAATAGTTTTTAGGGAAATAAAATATCCGATACGATCGGGGTTTTGCCTTTGAAATAAAGAGGGGTGTTTCTACAAACAGAACTAGGCTTTTCGAAATAATGCAGACAAACAATGCAAGATGATGGCGATGCAATGCACAAAACAACGCGATTTTATAGTAGTGGTTTTGCGGGATGCCACAAATAGGGACTTCTTGTGGTTTAGTGGTATCCATTCTAGTGATGGTGCACACACTATTGTTTCTATCAATTTCAGCTTCCCTTTCCCACTTAGCATGAAGTTGGGATAACAGTCTAACATTTTCATGAATAGTAACTTGTATGGCATGAGTAGCAGCAAAGGTAGTGTCTATGGTTTTAGTTTTAGCTACCATTTTATTAATCAAGGAGTACTGTGCTTCAGACAAACAGGATATATTTTTCTCAGCACTTAAAATCTTTTCCTCTATAGCCTTGTTGAAAGTGGTTTGTTTACTAATAAAGTCTTTGAGCATGACTTCAAGTTTAGAGAGGGCACTTCTAGCATTGTTGTAAGAGTTTCCATAGGTATTGCCATTATTAGGAGGATAGGGCCTATAGTTGTTACCACCAAAATTACTCCTATAGGCATTGTTGTTGAAATTGTTGTTTCTAATGAAGTTCACATCAACTTGCTCTTCTTGAGAAACCAAAGAGGCTAAGGGAACATTATTTGTATCTAAAGGAGCTTTCCCATTAACAAGCATAGACATAATGACATCAATATTATCACTCAAAGAGGAGGTTTCTTCAACAGAATTTACCTTCTTACCATGTGGAGCTCTCTCAGTGTGCCATTCAGAGTAGTTAACCATCATGTTGTCCAGGAGTTTTGTTGTAGCACCCAAAGTGATGCCCATAAAGGTGCCTCCAGCAGCTGAATCCAACAGGTTTCTTGAAGAGAAGTTCAAACCTGCATAAAAGGTCTGGATAATCATCCAAGCAATGAGTCCATGAGTGGGACAATTCTTAACCAAAGATTTTATTCTTTCCCAAGCTTGAGCAACATGTTCATTATCAAGGTTTAAATTTCATAATGTCACTTATCTTAGATATAATCTTAGCAGGAGGGTAGTACTTTCCAATAAAAGCATCTTTGCACTTACTCTAATAATCAATACTATTTCTAGGCAAAGGTAGCAACCATTCATTAGCTTTTCCTCTCAAGGAGAAAGGAAAATTCTTGAGCTTAATAATATCTCCATCTACATCCTTATACTTATGCATCTCACAAAGTTCAACAAAGTTATTGAGATGGGAAGCAGCATCATCAGAACTAGCACCAGAAAATTGCTCTCTCATCATAAGGTTGAACAAAGCAGGCTTAATTTCATAAAAGGTAGCATCAGGAGCAGGTGGAACAATAGGAGTGCTAAGGAAATCATTGTTGTTGGTGCTAGTGAAGTCACACAACTTGGTGTTCTCAGCATATTTAATTTTGGCAAAGGTGGGCAAGCCAAAAACAGTAGCAGCAGCTAGAGTAGGAACTAATTTTTTTTGTGTTTTTGAATAAAGAAAGCAAACCAATCTAGACTAATTTTTTTGGATTTTTTGAAAACAAGAGGCAAACAAAACCAAGCAAAAGAAACTAATGAAACTAAAAACAAAGTAAAGAGAAAGGAAGTGGAGGACTCCCCTTGTGAAGACGTCCTTAGCCTCCCCGACAATGGCGCCAGAAAGTCTTGTGGGATGTGCGTGGTGCACCTCGTTGGAAATCCCAAGAGCAAGGTGTGATGAGCACAGCAGCAAGTTTTCCCTCAGTAGAGACGAAGGTTACCGAACCAGAAGGAGGAACGAAACATCTCAAAGGTGTTGCAAGCAACGTGGAAACCTGCACAATACAAACTTAAGACTTTGTCCCAACGAAAAGTGAGGTTGTCAAGCTCACCGGTTTGCTGTAACAAAGGATTAACTGTATGGTGTGGAAGGTAATGGTGGTTTGCAGCAAGTAAACAGTAACATTGGAAGATGTATCAATGGTAAAGATTGGACCGGGGTCCATAGTTCACTAGAGGTGCTCTCCTTAGATAAACAACATGGCATGAAGGGTAAACAAATTACAGCAGGGCAATTGACAGGAACTAAGCAAGGCATAACAATGCAATACTACTCAGAAAGATCCTATGAGATTTGATTGGGCAATACAACAAGATACATAGACCGCCATCCAACTGCATCTATGACTAGTAGTCCACCTTTGGGTTATCATCCGAACCCCCTCCAGTATTAAGTTGCAAGCAACATACAACTGCTTTAAGCAAAATGTGTAAGGTAAACAATCCATTTGTTCCAGGAACAAGAGACCGTTGTTTTCTCCCTAGTGGGAACAACACATCTACAACCGAAGAGATTTCTGTCACTTCCCTGGGAAACTAGAGGCATGAACCCACTATCGAGCATAAATACCCTCTATTGGAGTCACTAGCAACTACTTCGCCAAGATAGCTACTAACAATGGAGAGTATGCAAGATCACAAACAACACAGACATGATAGAATTAAATAGACAAAATCATTAACCAAACTGACATAATAATCTCAATATCCATCGGATCCCCGCAAACACAACATGCATGATTACAAATAGATTAGATCTTGATCATGAACGGAGCTCAAGGTCTATACATGAAAGCACAAGGAGGATATACAACCATCTAGCTACTACATGGACCCATAGTCCAAGGTGGAACTACTCACGCAATATACCAGATAAAAGGCCCCCGGGATGATCTCCCCTTCGACAGGGTGCCGGGAAGAACTTCAGATCCCCCCGATCTAGGGACGATGGTGGCGGTGACTACAGACGGTTTCGTGGAGTTTGATCGGGTTGCCTAGGGTTTCTGCATCGGGGGATTTTTATAGGCGAAGAGGCGAGGCAGGGGGTGCCTGGGGGGCCCACACCCTGCCCAGGCGCGGGCCAGGCATGGCCGCGCCTGGGGGGGTGGCCACCCCATGGGGCTTCTCCGTCTCGTCTTCTAGATTCGTGTCGCCCACGGTAAAATATTGACTTTGGCTTTTGTCCCGTCCAATTCCGAGAATATTGATTTTCTGCCTTTTTGGAACTAAAAACAAAAGAAAACATGCAACTGGCAAGGTTAGTTCTAAAAAAGATATAAAAACACCTCAAAGTGTAGACAAAGCAAAGCAAAATAGATACTATACAAATATGGAACATAAAAAATTATAGATACGTTTCTAACGTATCAGGAGGACGACGAGAAACGCGGGATCGTGAGCTGACGACGGGCGACAAGTTCGAATTTTGAGTCTAGCCAAATATGTAATGTTTTCAATAAATTTGGGCTTATTTGCAAGTTTAACTCTGAACTAACCATGCGAACAATAAAACGGACCGGAGTGAGTAGTAAAAAGTGTATTTCCTCTATCCCAAATTAATTTTTTAGAAAATGATGAGTTAAATGTTCATGCACTACAAGTAGGATACACAATTGTCTATATCCATATATTGTAACGATTTTTTTGAAAAATTGAATTCGAATTTTTCGAGACTACATGTAGCCTAGGTAGTCGGCCCTATCATCGTGTACATTTGGATATGGTCGGATATACACACCATGTTTTCTACTCGTATATTCTATTCGGCCAACATGATATTTGTGTTCTGTATCCATTATACCCTGTATGTGTTCAGCGGAAAAGAGTTCCAATTTAATCTCATAATAAAACATCTTACATTTAAAGTCAGATATATGTTTTTATTAGAGATAAAAAAGCATGCATATACTAAATTATTCAGACCCTTGCTTCGGTGTCCCTCCCCCCCTCCCCCCCCACACCACCACCACCACCACCACCACACCACCACACACAACACACACACACACACACACACACACACACACACACACACACACACACACATGTTGGATTATTAGGCATAATTTCCACGATTAATTTCAGAATATAAATCATGACAAAACCAGCTACTAGCTCATGTAACTCGAACATACTAGATGTATTAAACAACAGGTTGATCGAAAACAAACAGTAGCTTAACATGTACTCGCAGAACATGATGAATAACCAAACATGAGCACGTAGCATGTACCGCTCGGTTGTCGTAGTAGAAACTTTGGGATAGACTGATCGAAGCAGATGGCGACGAAGACGGCGGTAGGCAGCACCGCCTGACTTGGATGTAAGACGACCCGTGATGGAGAACTCGAGCAGTCGCGCGGAGCGCTTCCGAAAAACCTTATTCGCCCTCTCCCGTACAGGATCACAAGGGCGAGTAGTTCCGGAGACCTGCTCTTCCGTTCGCTGGTGCATGCCGGCAAACGGGATGGAGTAGACTACGGTGACGGCGCAAGTAGAGAGAATGGCAAAACCCTAGATTGGTTTTTGATGGTATTTTGGCGATTGCCGCGCAGGACTTTATATAGAGCAGCTCAGGAAATCCTAACGGAGGCAAACGTGGGCCGAGTCCACGTTACACACGTTCGGGTCATCCGGGAGCGACCCGAATAGCCTAATTGTTTGACACGTCTGTCAAAACCTCACACCACACAGTTTTCCTGAGCAACACAGTAAAATAAAGCTCGGCTCAGCGAGATTTCCGCAACCCACGCGCGCGCGCGTCGTGGAGGGAGGAGCGCGTGCGTGTATCTCTCTTATTGCTACTCACTTATAAAGTGGTGCAACACTCCACCTTATAAGGTGGTGCAACTCTCCTCCAACTTTCCATGTGGGACTAATTAATAACTTATTTTATTTGTTTTTTTCGCCGGGCAGCGCTTGGAAACGGTTCACCAACAAGGCTAGGGGTGTTTGGAAAGCGGAGCTTACATTTCAAGCACTAGATGTAAGCACCACTAGCTATATCCGCGCATCTCTTTGATTCTAGTTTTGATACAGTTATTATCATGCTTGATTATTATTTTGATTGAACTATATTCTCGTAAAGTGCCTGACGCAGGGACCAGGTAACAATCTATGTGGATACTATGTTTGCGAGTTCATCCGGCAGACGTGCGATGAGAAGGGCAGAAATTTAGACCAACTCCACGTACGTAAACAATTTCTATAGTTTTTAATTACAATCAAATTGTGTTTAGTTTTATTCATATAGGTTGACTCCTTTTTTTAAATCAGATCGAACGTCCACGGGACAGTCTTCGGCCAAAGGGAAATACTATTCGGCTGTGTATAGACAATAGGGATTGTACAAAGAGCAACTTTTGTATGTAGTGCATGAACTCGATCCGTGTATCGAATATAATATTGTCATGATGATCTTGTGTAATATAATGGTTCCTTCATTGATGAGTGGAAAACACTAAATAAACAATAAAACAATATAAATGAATTCTCTACCGCGGCACAAAAAGTGGTCAAAATGCTGCCGCGGCAAAAAAGTTGCCATAATGAATTCTCTGCGGCGGTAGAGAAATGTGTCAAATCTCTGCCGCGGCAGAAGCTTATTTGTCTCGGTTCGTATTACGAACCGGGACGGTTGCTCCTCCCCCCTCGCACGGAACAGCAGCCACGTGTACACTCTTTTGTCCCGGTTGGTGGGCAACCGGTACTATAGGTTCGGGCTTTAGTCCCGATTGCCCCGTCCCGGTTGGGTAACCGGGACTAATGGGCCGTTCTGCACTAGTGACTCTACCTTATAAGGTCGTGCAACTATTCTCCAACTTTCCATGTAGGACTAAACTTAAGCTCTCACTTCACTTCCATGTGAGCTGCCACAAATATGAGCTCAAACACATATGGGCTGCCACAAATTTGGGCTTTAAGATTTAGGAAAAATCTGAAATGCACATAGGCCTAAAAGAATTAGCCCATTATTTCTAACAACACACCCCGAAAAAAAATCAGATAGATAGCGGTATGGATCGTTCTTTTGGTTTATACCGGGTGGAGTCCTTACTAAATATAGAAGATCTTCACGGAAAAAAAGCTACGTATAGAAGCTCGGACGGAATCGTACAACCGAGTGGTTTGAGGCGGTTTCTACAGACCGGGTCAGTAGAAGACCGGTTGCGAGCCATACATCCCATGAAAATAATCTGTTATTCCCCTTAATCTATATTATTTGTTAGATTTATCTAGATATAAATATATCTAGTTAAATTTTAATACTAGATACATCCAAATCTAAACAAATTTGACTTAACTAATATGGGTCGGAGTGAATAACAAATGCATAAAAGATATACCGTGTATAACTTTTCCAATTTAACAAGTAATATTATCTTGCATTGTCCAATGCTTTAGTTTTTTAACAAACCTCAATGATGCACCTGACATGTTTGAACAAAGTTCCAGCTTTCATGGAGTACAAGAGTCGTGACTAGCCTATACAAACCGCCTCGTAATCACGATCGATGAGAGCTAGCTCCACCCGGTCGTACGACTAGACACACACGCGATCCCGCCTGTATTCCTGCTGTCGTATACATCCCAAGTTCGGACTTCACCTCCACCCGGTATCAACCAAGAAAATGACATAAACCCGCTATCTACCTGATTTCTTTATCTAGAGGACACCCAAGCAAGGCTCATTCATCAATTATATATTGTTTATTGTTAGTCTTGAATGAACCGAAGCCAAGACAAATTACTGATTCACCTCCAAGCCATATTTGTAGCACTTGAATACATATCATATACTACTAGTACTATTATTTCCGTGGCACGCAGCAGCAATCGCTACCACTGCCTTCCTTGCAACTGCTCTTCCCATAGTCATAACCGTGGCTAAGACAGTAATTCTTGCAGAAACGGTTGCCATATCGTTCTCGGTAGCGGGGCGAACAAATGTCCGTGAATTGACATAGGTCCTCAGTAGTTGTACCTACGAACAACCAGAGATAGCGAAAATTTATTTTTTTATATATACAATTGTGAGTGCAGATATATATCAAGACAGACTAGATTAAAGCGAGCCATACCAATGTCACTCCCGGATGCATGAAATGCCAAGAAAGTGGTTGCCATGGCCAGAAGAGCTACGAAGCACAAGGCCCGTGTGTACACCCTAATAAGATGTGCCATCGCAGGTAGTACTTGCCTTTATCTTCTAGTTTGTTGGTTGATGTCTGTATAGTCATGTTCCTGAAAGTGTGCTAATAGAGTTTATATAGAGGAAAGACGACTAATTTTGGAGATTAATGCTGCGCAAGCATATGATTGGAGTGAATTTATTTCTTTCCATCTACCAGTATATTAATGCCAATCTATACTGAAGCGTTGCATAATGTGTCTACCGATAAATTATTGCCATTGTATCATTCCTATCTATTAATGCTACCTTATCCTCATTAATACATATAGTGTACTTGGTTTACTTTAATTATCGTGTGGGTCTGGAATTTCCCGTGTGCTTAGCAGGATCTAGCGATGGCCCAAAAAGAATAGGGTCGATCGTCCTCCTTCGTAGGGATGAAAAAGAATTAAAATAGATAAAAGTGACGGTGGCGCTTGGTACCCTAGATTGCCCTGGATTAATGGAGAAGGCCCAAGTAATTAATTGATTTGGTAATACAACATGTTTGGTTGGTATGTTTCACAGAGATTGACAATGTCATGATGGAATGGGCCTAACATAACCACAAAAATATTAACACTAAAATGGATAGTTCGTACATGGAAATGGAAATTCCATTTTGCCATATGTTCCATTGGGAGATGATGTTCCCTCTCCTTTCTGCTCAAAATGTATCATTTCTATATTTACCATCGTTTCATTTTTCCGCACGAAAATCCAATTTTTTTCTCTCGATTTTCATCATCCCTACTTCCGAGAGTGGTCCTACAAGATGGGAGATAAACATAACGATTATTTTTGCCCCACAATAAAATTACATAAGAATGTCTGTGTTTTGTTGCCACTCCAATCCCAGTGCCAACATATATTGAAAAGGATATCCAGAGTGTATTTCTAGACAAGAAGAGAAGGATTAGGTCTAGGAATTTTTTTGTATACTTGATAGGGCGTATTTGTATCCAGAGTGTATTTCTAGGCAAGAAGAGAAGGATTAGGTGTAGGATTAGGCAAGAAGAGAAGGATTAGGACACAATAAAAAAAGATTGGACAGCCGGATGCTTTGCAGTGCATCGATAGATGATTGTTTTTTGGAAATGAGCATATATTAATATAGATGATACCAATTACACCCAGCCTCTGTAACAACGCATTGCCCTAGCGGCCACAGGAATGCACATAGCGAAAAAAAGAAAGAAGAATTATAAAAAAGAAAAGTCGCGCTACAGTGACTCATTCATTGAAACAACAGTACTGCCACCACCAAGACAGCACCAAAAGTCCAGCTTCTCCAAAAACGACGTCTTCAAAAAGGAAACAGTGCACAAACACCATCATCGCCTGATCAAAGATCTAGGTTTTCACCCTGAAAAAAGTCTGCGCTCTCAAAACAATAGCTTCAACAAGGCCATTGCCTGGCACAGCCAGACCCTGGGTTTTCACCCTGAGAGGTAGGACCATGAACCTCCCTTGTGCAGTCGCCCCCACTTGCATGCCACTGCCCCAATTCACAATTCACCTAGCCAATTCCTCATCACCACCTAGACTCGAACCACCATCATCTGTCCTCATATCTCGGTCTCCATGACTTTCTCCGTCAGCACCACGGAAGAAGAACATGCCCTATTATAATAACAGCCAACAAAGCTTCGAAGCACACCCTCTATAACCAAACGGTCAGGGTAAAACATGGGTGTGTACGACCGAATTCAATCCTTCCAGCAAACTCACAGCATGATAGCACTTATGGAGTTCACAGGCGGAGCCTCCCGGAACACGACACAGAAACCAGATCAATGGAGACCAACATCCGGCAGATCATCGTCTTGTCTTGAGTGGGATCCAGGACCACCTCCTTTATTGAAACTGAGCGAGCAGCTCTCATGCCATCCGCCGGAAAATAGCAGGATCCGCCACAAGATGGCAAGACCACCCGGCCGACCATTCCGATGGAGAAGGAGGCCACCACCACCATGTCGGGGGCAGATGCCCAAACGCCCTAGTGTCACGGACAAGGCCCGGGTCGCCTGGGTGCCGGCATCGAGGCCAACGTACGGGACAAATCGCGGCTAGGCCCAGATCCCCGCTGCCGCCTGCCGCCATCTGGGCCGAGGATCACTGGTCGCCGCTCGCCGCAATTGTTAAGGGGTGACCCCTTAGGGAGACCTGATCTTTCACGAATCCCAAGGAAATCGAGGAGGGAGTGAGGGGGATGAGTAGGGAGGTGAAATCCAAGAACTCACACGCGAAGAACTCGATGAACACACACACGCGAAGACATGATACAAGCTGGTAGCTCACGCCGGTGGCAACCGGTCCAACACAATCTCTAGGATCGGCGTTGGGCAAGGCACTCTCCCATGGCCAACAACGGGGGTGAGAGGCTTGATGAGATCTTGACTACTTGGAGACGAACACCAAACTCCAAGGACTTGTACAACTTGAACGCACGAGGCAAAATCCTAGAGGAGGGGGGAGATAATTGGTGCTCCTTGTCAAGGAGCATGAGACTAGTAATTGATAGATCCTCTAGGGGTGTCTTCAATTACAATTATCCAAGTCTAGGGTTTACAATAGAGGGTGGGGCTATTTATAGGCCAGCCACATAAACAGGGGTAGTTTGGGTACGAAATGGTAACGTCTAGGCGAAATAAGGGGTTACACGAGCAAAGCCTGAAAGTTGACTTGACTCTGGGGATTTCCGGTGAGAGGGCCGGAGGCGCCGGAGTGGTAGCAAAAAATTCCGGTGGCCGCCAATATTTCCGGTCGCGAAGCGGAAATCCTTACAGTACGTGTTTTCGGTCATTGCTGGAAGATTCCGGTAGTTGCCGGGACTGTCTGCGAGGAGGCCGGTCGATCGGGCATGTCACCGGAAGTTCTGGCGAGGGAACCGATTCGCCCTAGAACCCCAAAACGCGAAAACAACGAGTTTCTGGTCATATCTCTCAAACATGTAAGGGTTCAATAACTCATGAAAATGGCCATACACACGAAAAAGACGAGTTTTGAGGCATAATTCTCAAACATGTATCGGGTCTTAAGGTCGCTATAAATCGCCCTGGAAACCCAAAACTGTGGGCAATAGCTCATGAAAACGGCCATAAAATGCGAGAACGGCGAGTTTCTAGTCGTATCTCTCAAACATGTAAGGGATCTTACGAGGCATGCAAATCCGCATGAAACCCAAAAACTGTGGCAAATAACTCATGAAAATAACCATATAACGCGAAAACGGCGAGTTTTTATGCATAAATTTCAAACATGTATTGGTCTTAAGGTTGCAGTAAATAGCCCTAGAACCATAAAACTGTGGGCAATAGCTCATGAAAACAGCCATAAAACGCAAAAATGATCAGTTTCTAGTCATATCTTTCCAACATGTATCAGGTCTGAAGGTCACTGTAAATTGCCCTAGAACCTTAAATAGTGGGCAATAGCTCATGAAAATGGCCATAAAACACGAAAACTACGAATTTTTAGTCATATATCTCAAACATGTAACGGGTTATACATGGCTTGCAAATCCAACTGGAACCCAAAAAATATGGGCAATAACTCATAAAATGGACATAAACACGAAAACAACGAGTTTTTGGTCATATCTCTCAAATATGAGTCGTGTATTAAGGTCGTTGTAAATCGCCCTAGAACCCCAAAACTATGGGCAATAGCTCATGAAAAGGGCCATGAAACACAATAACTACGAGTTTTTAGTCATATATCTCAAACATGTAATAGGTCTTACATGCCTTGCAAATACAACTTGAACCGAAAAATTGTGGGCAATAACTCATGAAAATGGCCATAAACACGAAAACGACGAGTTTTTGTTCATAACTCTCAAGCATGTACCGAAAACTACGAGTTTTACAATGACCAGAACCATTGGATTATTGTTTATGTTATTGTTATCCATTACCATATCATCTTGTCTCGTGACTAGTTTGTTTAGTTCTTGAGGACATGAGCTAAGTCATGTTGTTAGTAGTGGATTTGTATTGAGTTATTATTTAATGGTTTAGTATTTATGTTGTGGTGCTATTCTTCTAGTGGTGTCATGTGAACGTCGACTGACATGGTTATACCCCGCGGGTACACGACCTCAGCATACCTAGTCCATCCCAAGGAAGGCCCACGGCAAATATACGTCGGCCCATGAAGACTTTCGGGTGGCCAGGGCACATGACGCCTTCGGATCCCTAGAGAGCAAGACTAGAGTAGATAGGAAACTCAAAGGGGTAAACCCTAAAACCTGTAATCGACTCGATCTGTGCCTGGGACCTGCCTATCTCTATATAAAGGCCAGGAGGGCACGACGAGGAGCCTCGCTTACAATCTCTCGCACACTACCGCATACACACCTCCACGCCAGATTACATCTGCGCACCCCTGTAACCTTCGGTTCCGCCGTAATCAAGAGCAGACAACCAGGAGTAGGCTTTTCCCTCCGGGGGCCTGAACCTGGGTAAACCTCGTGTCCCCGTGTTGCTTGCTTGCTAACCATTCCGTGATCTCCAGCATCCCCATCTTCTCCAAAAATCAAGTCCATAACAATGGGCATTGATGAGATTAAACCTCGTCAATTGGCGTCGACCGTGGGGATTAGGGTTGCTGATTATGCGATCGCGACGGTCCCATCACCAGCAATCTACGATTCGTCGGCTCCTTCGGAGCAGTCCTGTTTCGGCTCCCTCATCGTCCACAATCGCCAGATCCCATCCGGTTGAATCGTCAGCATCGACATGCTCAGCTTCTCCATCATCAAATCTGTTGCGTCACATCTAATCTTCGTCGCGATCGCGTGTCTCACTCGCCATCAATGTGTTCTATAGTAATTAAGCGTGCGGCGGCGCGCTCATAAAACCACAAGAGATCATAAGCTGCTTTGTGGAAAGCTAAATCGACTCAGGGATCGCTTCTAGCTATAAAGGAATCAAGTCCCCGTGCTCCATGTGACCTTGTCGCGTACCGCAGACGTGATATGGAGAAGCTATATCAAGAGTCCAATCGGTTGTTGTCTACATGAGGCGGTCATATTCTTCCTGGATCACACAAGCATATGGTTCCACGAGGCACACATGCATCAGATCAAGTCCCGCAGTAGCAGATCAAGTTCTGAGTCAACTCATATTATTTTGATAAAAAAGGGGGATTTCTTCACAACAAACGGGATCATGGAGACAAGACGGAGGGAACGTCAGCACCGATCGGCCATGATCGATTCCTTCGCTGTCGTGGAGTCCTTTGCTGCCGTATCCAAGCACGGAGTTATTCTTATTCCTGGAATTGGCAACCAAGCGGATTACTTTTTGAAGACGTTGATATGACCCTGGTCAGCCAAAAAGTCTGACTGATTCCACCGTGTCGGCTACGCATCTGCCGTGGTGGGTGTGGCATCCCGCAAAACCACTACTAGAAAATCGCGTTGAATTTGTGCATTGCATCGTCATCATCATGCATTGTTTGCATAAAACTATTTTAGCAAAGCGTGTTTTGTTTTCTAAAAACGCCCCGATTTGTTTGCAAACACCAAAATCCGGGTCGCCGGGATATTTTGTTTTGTCTGATATCGGTTTGCAAAAGTCTTGTTTGAATAAATAAAAATTATATTATTTTTAGTGGGGGCAGTCGAACGGGCCAACCCGACCCGAACGACCACCCCCGTATAAAACAGATCGGTCCGCCTCTAATCCTAAACCTACCAGATATTCTACCCTCACCCCTCTCCACATCACCCCACCCAATCCCGAGAAGCCACCTCACCTGGCCCTATCCCCCACCCAATCCTAGGCTGCCACCTAGGCTGAGCCTCCTCTCCCCACCTAATCTCTCTCCTCTCTCTCTCCCAAACCCAGCCCTCCACCCGCGCGGTACCCCCCACCCTGTCACGTTCCCCTGTGGACCGCTGGGGCCCACCCGACCCCACCTGTCCCCGCGCCCTTCCTCTCTCCTCTCTCCCTCAACCTCCCACACCGACGCGCGCTCGCGTTCCCCAACCTTCCTCTCCCCCCGTCCGGCCACCTCCCTCCAACCCCCGCTTCTTCCGACCGCCGCCTTCGCGCCTCGCCAGGCCGCGCTCGAGCCGCCCTGCACCGCCCCGGCCCCGGTCCACCTCCGCGACCGCCCTCCTCCGAGCTCCACGCCCGCCCCCGCAACCGCCTCCTCGCCTGCGGCCCCGCGCGGCCCCGCCGGTCCGTCGCCGCCGCCGAGCCCGCGCCGGCGAGCTCCGCCAAGCCGCGTCCGCGCCACCTCGGGCCTCCGCCGCCCTGCGCCCCCCAAGCCCTGCTCCGCGCCAACCGCCTCCCTCGCCTCCGCCCCGCGCCAGGAGCCGTCCCGAGTTGCCCCGCCGCCGGCGACCCCTCGCAGCCCTGCCGCCGCTTCCACCCTGCAAGCCGACCCGGCCCCGTGCTCCGACCGCCGTCTCCGCCGCCTGCGCCAGCGAGCTCCCCACCGGAATCCGCCGGTCCGCCGTGTGCCAGGGCCGCCCCGTGGTCCCTCGTCGCCCTGCAGCGCCACCACCGCCCTCGCCTTGGTGCCAAGTTCCGCCCCGAGCCCGCGTCCCCTGGGTCCGCTTCCGCCTCACGCACGCCATCGCCCTTCGGTCACGTGTTGCCGTTCAAGATGCCAAATCCGACACGTGATGAGAACCAAGTCCACACAAGACCGTTCCCGTTGAGGACAGGAACCCTCCAAGTTAATTGCGACAACGAGCTCGACACCGACAACCGAGGGGAACCCCGAGTACTTCGCCGCGGAAACTAGGGGCGATGACGCCAAGACGACAAGATCCACCTCCCAGAGCGACGACCCCTGGACACCAAGAGCTACCGGCAACATGACCAAGACCCGGACCCCGATAACCAGGATCCCCACGGCAGAACAACAAGGCCTTCGAGGTGGGACCGACAAGATCTTCTCCTCGGGACACCGGGAGCTCCCCTGAACGCCAAGCTCGTCGAGTTCAGGGACCCTCAAGATCTCCGTCACGGACACGACATGTACTTCCCTGGGACGCCATGACTGGGGCCCCGGATGCGAAGGCCACATGGGACGACAAGTACTCCAACATGGACCCGGTTGAAGCAAACCCGAAGACGGTAGATGCGACAAGTACCTCCCCGATCCGAAGACCCTAAGCCCGGACGCCGAGACCGACCCGTCGAACCCTGGACCCTGAGACCGAACCCCGAACCCCGGAACCCCCAAGAACTGCCGAACCCTAATGTGTGACCCTTTTCCTCGATACCCTATTTTATAAATGATATCAACTTGTTGCATATTGACTTGTCCATGCATGCATCCTCGTCTGTGGTTTGGGGGCCTTATGCCGATTCACCTAATAATTAAATATGGGGCCCATATGCGGGCAAATCTAGCCTTATATTGGCCTCATTTAAATCTGTATAGCGAACCGGTGCTATCTTTTGCCATGTTCAAATAACATTTAATTACGGGGTATCTAAACAACATGAACCTTTTAATTAATTTGTCGGGACCCCCGGTTCCACTTAATATGACCTAATTGCATCGCCCCCTTTGCCATGTCATTCATCATACATGCATCATGCTCGATCTTATGCCGTAGTATTAAATATTGCATCCGGTGTTTCTCCTAGTGTTTTGCTTCTTCGCGGATAAGGCCGTTGAGTTGATGTGAGCTTCGCCCGATCTTTGGTTGAACCCTTCGACAATGTTTTCAGGCGAGCATCTCCCCCTTTCTACCCATCTTACTTTTTAGTATTTATTCCCTCCTGTTGATCTATTGCTATCTGTGTTGTGATGCTCTAGATTTCGTACCCGTGATATCCCTTGCAGCCGTATATAGCCTTGGACACATCCTATTACCTGTTGTTTGGTAGCTAGTTGGACCCGCGTGTCGTAGTCGCTTGCTCAAGTGCTGTTGCGTGTCGTCAAGTACCACAGTTGTTGGAGGATTGCCGCATGTTCAATGTTGGAGATGATCATGTCTTTAATTACTGTTTCACTTTAATTACTGTTTAACAACTAAAATTGAATTAAGCAGAGGCATCGGTGGGTGATAGGTAAGATTTGGTTTCCGACCGCCCACTTGTGTCCCGTAGGACCCGAGTTCTTGACACCTGTTCCGAGATCGAGCGCGCTAACCACAGGTGGGGAGATATGGGCCCCCCCATTGATTATTACCTGATTTCAAAGTATTGTACTGGGGGCCACAAACTAGTTTGAGGTTTTATTTACTATCCTGTACTTATGCCATGTTTACCGCTTTATTTACGATTGTGTGAGGAGCACGCTGTACTGTTTAGGAAGCGGAGTGTTTTCGCTGTATCGACAGTCCCCGATTGGGGACCTTCTGTCGTTTACAGCCACTGACGCAAACCCTAAGTCCGTCTCGGAGACCGGCCGACTTCGTTGCGGGTGTACTCAGTGGGGTGGCCCCCCGTGCTTGCTTTGGGTCTGGGAACGTCGTGACTTAGGCCCCGCCGACATAACGATGGGTGTATGTTAACTGATCTGGCAAAAAGGGTCGAAGTGCTTGTGGATACTTTGGTGCACCCCTGCAGGGTTAAATCTTTTCGAGAATCCGTGTCCGCGGTTATGGACGACTTGGAGCACAGTGCTTGATCATAGACAACTATAACTAAAGTTTATTGTTTTAACTTGACTTGTTTTCCGATATGATTAGTAATCAGCTTCACTACAACGGAATGGTTAAGTAAAAGTACCAACAACTGCTGGGTTTTGGGTTATCTCATGCTAATTGAATCTGACTAGTAAGTGATGCCACTATAACGGAATGACTAACTAAAAGTGCCCACTGCTTACTTTATCAGGGCGATTATCTAAACCTGACTAGTAATTGCTGCAACGATAACTGAATAAGTAAAACTGCCAACTGTGTGAGTTCCTCGGTTGACTTCCTCGTTTGGTCTCGAGGGGGAAACGCCAGGATGGGTTTGTTTGATGATAGTATCAGGTGGGATCCGAATAGGTCTTTCTTACCCCTCTCTGATAGCCGCCAGTTGTATCGAGTCTCTATAGGATGTTTAGTGCATGCTGCCGCTGCCGCTCAGTCCACCATACCTATGTAGGCGAGGACCGCCGAATTCTAGCCTCGCCGTGTACTGGCCTCAGTACTGACGCTCCTTCTTTTTCCTTTGCCCTTTGTCGGCACCCCTTTTGTTTAAGCAGGTTGTGAGATCGACGCCGTTAGCAGGGTTACCCTTCCGGCTTGGCCTGGGCAGGGTTATGGACGCCATTGGTTATTCTTCAGGGCTCTTAGCCCCATTTGCATCTTGTCCGTAGTCGGACGCCCCATCGTTTTCAAGGTGATTTGGATCTTTGTACCGTATATTTGTATTCTTGACTCTTTGAGTCGCTGTTGTATATATATCTGTTCTGTGGGTCCCATCGAGGACTGTTGTGTAATGTTATTACTTTGTTCTCCACCCGCACGAAAGTGCCTGGTGGGCACCTTCGAATCGTTTCTATGCGGGTTTGGCGAGTTTCGCTAAAACTTGCATAGGGCCGATTCTGAGGGTGTTACAGAGTGGTATCAGAGCTCAGCAGTTGCGATACCCCACAAGTCCAGCCTGTAGGATAACCTAGCTAACGGCCGAAGTAGAGTGTCAAAACTATTTTGAAAAATCCGTTGGATAGTTCTGATTAGGTCTGATTTTACTCCTTACCCCTCTGCTATTCTCCTCTTATCTCGACGTGTTTTGAATCTGCTCTCTTATCTTTTCTTCGAGTCCAGGATTTCTCGTGGTTGGGTTCCGTCGTACCTTCAGGGTTTCGCTTCCTTCTTTGATAACGGTGTTCTACCATCCGGTGTTCATGCTGCCTGAGTGATCCTTTATCTGTGGTACCATTCTTTGTTCCTTGTTTGTGCCTTCCGTTGTTTGCCGACGCGACGACATCATCTACGCCAGCTCCGATGCAGAGTCTGCATCCCTCCTTTGATCCGAACCTCGCTTGTCGAGATCTTCAGTCTGAATCCGAGGGTTGGTTGCATAATCTGTCTATTCGTGTACATAGTAATGCTTTGAGTGCGGGATGGAGTCGCGACCATACCACTACTCTTATCATTTGCTTTGTATATAGAATGGTGGATCGATGCAATTTTACTCCTTCCATGGAAGTTAGAGGTGGCCTTACCTTTAACTTCGTCCGTTGTTTATCCGGAGTGTTCTCTTGACGAACAGGGACAACGACCTCTTGTTAGTGGTGTCGCGAGGATCTACACGAAGCGAGAAGACGCGGATCGCCGACCTTTCCTTCCGGTACCTTGAGGCGGATCTCGAGGGCGAGATCCATTGTTAGTGGTGTCGAATTGTGGCATCCCGCAAAACCACTACTAGAAAATCGCGTTGAATTTGTGCATTGCATCGTCATCATCATGCATTGTTTGCATAAAACTATTTTCGCAAAGCGTGTTTTGTTTTCTAAAAACGCCCCGATTTGTTTGCAAACACCAAAATCCGGGTCGCCGGGATATTTTGTTTTGTCTGATATCGGTTTGCAAAAGTCTTGTTTGAATAAATAAAAATTATATTATTTTTAGTGGGGGCAGTCGAACGGGCCAACCCGACCCGAACGACCACCCCCGTATAAAACAGATCGGTCCGCCTCTAATCCTAAACCTACCAGATATTCTACCCTCACCCCTCTCCACATCACCCCACCCAATCCCGAGAAGCCACCTCACCTGGCCCTATCCCCCACCCAATCCTAGGCTGCCACCTAGGCTGAGCCTCCTCTCCCCACCTAATCTCTCTCCTCTCTCTCTCCCAAACCCAGCCCTCCACCCGCGCGGTACCCCCCACCCTGTCACGTTCCCCTGTGGACCGCTAGGGCCCACCCGACCCCACCTATCCCCGCGCCCTTCCTCTCTCCTCTCTCCCTCAACCTCCCACACCGACGCGCGCTCGCGTTCCCCAACCTTCCTCTCCCCCCGTCCGGCCACCTCCCTCCAACCCCCGCTTCTTCCGACCGCCGCCTTCGCGCCTCGCCAGGCCGCGCTCGAGCCGCCCTGCACCGCCCCGGCCCCAGTCCACCTCCGTGACCGCCCTCCTCCGAGCTCCACGCCCGCCCCCGCAACCGCCTCCTCGCCTGCGGCCCCGCGCGGCCCCGCCGGTCCGTCGCCGCCGCCGAGCCCGCGCCGGCGAGCTTCGCCAAGCCGCGTCCGCGCCGCCTCGGGCCTCCGCCGCCCTGCGCCCCCCAAGCCCTGCTCCGCGCCAACCGCCTCCCTCGCCTCCGCCCCGCGCCAGGAGCCGTCCCGAGTTGCCCCGCCGCCGGCGACCCCTCGCAGCCCTGCCGCCGCTTCCACCCTGCAAGCCGACCCGGCCCCGTGCTCCGACCGCCGTCTCCGCCGCCTGCGCCAGCGAGCTCCCCACCGGAATCCGCCGGTCCGCCGTGTGCCAGGGCCGCCCCGCGGTCCCTCGTCGCCCTGCAGCGCCACCACCGCCCTCGCCTTGGTGCCAAGTTCCGCCCCGAGCCCGCGTCCCCTGGGTCCGCTTCCGCCTCACGCACGCCATCGCCCTTCGGTCACGTGTTGCCGTTCAAGATGCCAAAGCCGACACGTGATGAGAACCAAGTCCACACAAGACCGTTCCCGTTGAGGACAGGAACCCTCCAAGTTAATTGCGACAACGAGCTCGACACCGACAACCGAGGGGAACCCCGAGTACTTCGCCGCGGAAACTAGGGGCGATGACGCCAAGACGACAAGATCCACCTCCCAGAGCGACGACCCCTGGACACCAAGAGCTACCGGCAACATGACCAAGACCCGGACCCCGATAACCAGGATCCCCACGGCAGAACAACAAGGCCTTCGAGGTGGGACCGACAAGATCTTCTCCTCGGGACACCGGGAGCTCCCCTGAACGCCAAGCTCGTCGAGTTCAGGGACCCTCAAGATCTCCGTCACGGACACGACATGTACTTCCCTGGGACGCCATGACTGGGGCCCCGGATGCGAAGGCCACATGGGACGACAAGTACTCCAACATGGACCCGATTGAAGCAAACCCGAAGACGGTAGATGCGACAAGTACCTCCCCGATCCGAAGACCCTAACCCCGGACGCCGAGACCGACCCGTCGAACCCTGGACCCTGAGACCGAACCCCGAACCCCGGAACCCCCAAGAACTGCCGAACCCTAATGTGTGACCCTTTTCCTCGATACCCTATTTTATAAATGATATCAACTTGTTGCATATTGACTTGTCCATGCATGCATCCTCGTCTGTGGTTTGGGGGCCTTATGCCGATTCACCTAATAATTAAATATGGGGCCCATATGCAGGCAAATCTAGCCTTATATTGGCCTCATTTAAATCTGTGTAGCGAACCGGTGCTATCTTTTGCCATGTTCAAATAACATTTAATTACGGGGTATCTAAACAACATGAACCTTTTAATTAATTTGTCGGGACCCCCGGTTCCACTTAATATGACCTAATTGCATCGCCCCCTTTGCCATGTCATTCATCATACATGCATCATGCTCGATCTTATGCCGTAGTATTAAATATTGCATCCGGTGTTTCTCCTAGTGTTTTGCTTCTTCGCGGATAAGGCCGTTGAGTTGATGTGAGCTTCGCCCGATCTTCGGTTGAACCCTTCGACAATGTTTTTAGGCGAGCATCTCCCCCTTTCTACCCATCTTACTTTTTAGTATTTATTCCCTCCTGTTGATCTATTGTTATCTGTGTTGTGATGCTCTAGATTTCGTACCCGTGATATCCCTTGCAGCCGTATATAGCCTTGGACACATCCTATTACCTGTTGTTTGGTAGCTAGTTGGACCCGCGTGTCGTAGTCGCTTGCTCAAGTGCTGTTGCGTGTCGTCAAGTACCACAGTTGTTGGAGGATTGCCGCATGTTCAATGTTGGAGATGATCATGTCTTTAATTACTGTTTCATTTTAATTACTGTTTAACAACTAAAATTGAATTAAGCAGAGGCATCGGTGGGTGATAGGTAAGATTTGGTTTCCGACCGCCCACTTGTGTCCCGTAGGACCCGAGTTCTTGACACCTGTTCCGAGATCGAGCGCGCTAACCACAGGTCGGGAGATATGGGCCCCCCCATTGATTATTACCTGATTTCAAAGTATTGTACTGGGGGCCACAAACTAGTTTGAGGTTTTATTTACTATCCTGTACTTATGCCATGTTTACCGCTTTATTTACGATTGTGTGAGGAGCACGCTGTACTGTTTAGGAAGCGGAGTGTTTTCGCTGTATCGACAGTCCCCGATTGGGGACCTGCTGTCGTTTACAGCCACTGACACAAACCCTAAGTCCGTCTCGGAGACCGGCCAACTTCGTTGCGGGTGTACTCAGTGGGGTGGCCCCCCGTGCTTGCTTTGGGTCTGGGAACGTCGTGACTTAGGCCCCGCCGACATACCGATGGGTGTATGTTAACTGATCTGGCAAAAAGGGTCGAAGTGCTTGTGGATACTTTGGTGCACCCCTGCAGGGTTAAATCTTTTCGAGAAGCCGTGTCCGCGGTTATGGACGACTTGGAGCACAGTGCTTGATCATAGACAACTATAACTAAAGTTTATTGTTTTAACTTGACTTGTTTTCTGATATGATTAGTAATCAGCTTCACTACAACGGAATGGTTAAGTAAAAGTACCAACAACTGCTGGGTTTTGGGTTATCTCATGCTAATTGAATCTGACTAGTAAGTGATGCCACTATAACGGAATGACTAACTAAAAGTGCCCACTGCTTACTTTATCAGGGCGATTATCTAAACCTGACTAGTAATTGCTGCAACGATAACTGAATAAGTAAAACTGCCAACTGTGTGAGTTCCTCGGTTGACTTCCTCGTTTGGTCTCGAGGGGGAAACACCAGGATGGGTTTGTTTGATGATAGTATCAGGTGGGATCCGAATAGGTCTTTCTTACCCCTCTCTGATAGCCGCCAGTTGTATCGAGTATCTATAGGATGTTTAGTGCATGCTGCCGCTGCCGCTCAGTCCACCATACCTATGTAGGCGAGGACCGCCGAATTCTAGCCTCGCCGTGTACTGGCCTCAGTACTGACGCTCCTTCTTTTTTCCTTTGCCCTTTGTCGGCACCCCTTTTGTTTAAGCAGGTTGTGAGATCGACGCCGTTAGCAGGGTTACCCTTCCGGCTTGGCCTGGGCAGGGTTATGGACGCCATTGGTTATTCTTCAGGGCTCTTAGCCCCATTTGCATCTTGTCCGTAGTCGGACGCCCCATCGTTTTTAAGGTGATTTGGATCTTTGTACCGTATATTTGTATTCTTAACTCTTTGAGTCGCTATTGTATATATATCTGTTCTGTGGGTCCCATCGAGGACTGTTGTGTAATGTTATTACTTTGTTCTCCACCCGCACGAAAGTGCCTGGTGGGCACCTTCGAATCGTTTCTATGCGGGTTTGGCGAGTTTCGCTAAAACTTGCATAGGGCCGATTCTGAGGGTGTTACAGTGGGCTCTTTCCGATTAAACACCGTAAGTAAGGATGGCAATGGGAAGGGTATGGGCAGGGTAGAGCAATACCATACTCATACCCGTGTAGTCAATGGGTAGAAAACTTACCCATACCTGTATCCGCGGGTATAAATCTTTACCCATGCCCATACCCGACAAGTACCTGTACCCGTTGGGTACCCAACGGGTAGATCCAACAGTAAACAAGTTATTCACAATTTTATATTAATCAATATCATATTTGACAAGAAAATAAGTATCTCTACTCTATAATAGGTAGACGAGTACATGACAATTATCAACGTTTAGAAATCGCAATCACATACATTACCCTAGGCTACTCGGACGCATAGGTTGAAACTCTATAGGTAAGTTTTACAAGTCAGTTTAAATGGGCAGGGTATGGGTATACCCATGGGTACAACCCTATACCGTGTCCATACCCGTGAATTAACGGGCAGGGTATGGGTATTACCCATGGGTATAAAAGTATGTCCATACTCTATCCATGCTGGTACGGTACCAGCGGGTATCCGTACTAGTGGGTAAAATTGCCATCCTTAACTGTACGCACTCGTCTGCCGTCTCACCTGTTGTTACTTTGACTCTGTCCGCCCGCCGCGTGACTCTATATTCGGGGGCTTCCTCCATTTCGCGCGACCTGCTGCAGTTTTCGACTCCGGTGATCACCTATGATCTTCGTCTCCAATGAATCTGGGGCTCCCTCATCATGAGCGATCCGATGCGGCTTTTGGCTGCGATAACCTGATATATCCTTCGGATGCGACGAACCTTTGCGGTCATCGATTGCGACAATCTTCTGATGCGGAACTCACTGCCGCCATTGACCCCAAGAACCCTCCGCGTTGACTACGTTCGCCGCGTGAACCGCTACCGTATCAACTTCGTCCACAACAACTACCAATAAAGCTAAGTTTCCCTCTACTTAGAGCTGATTTCTTTTATCTTTAACTCGCACTCGAAACACTCGGGGGTTGCGCCCTCTTCGAGTAACCTAATGTGCCATCGGCTCCACGCACTCGAGCACCTCGAACGCGACAGCTCGAGTAGCTGATTCTGCCTGATCGTCGAATCCTTGAACTACGAGTGCCTCGACAAGGTACTGAGACTAAGGGTAATCAGGCTAACCAAAAGTCCTAGCATACAGTACAAAAGTGTCGACTCGATCGGCACCAGAATCTTGCTATACAAGCCGAAAGACAAATATTCTTTACAAGATACAAATAGTTCACAATTCGTCATGTTTTTCTGCAGCTTACAAGGATGTCAAATGCGCCGAGCTATTCTATCGGGTCCTCCAACGGAGTCGACCAGTGCCAGTCACGTCAACAGACGCCAAGACCCGAGTCGAAATATTCCTCGGATGACCACATCAATCATCGATAAAAGCGGCGCTGGTCACGCACCCGACAGAAGAAACGACGTCGACTTCACCCGAAACGTCGAGTCCTTCCGGATAAAATGCCGCATCACTCCGCTACGTTGACTCCTGTCTCCTTATGCGTGAGACGCTGACTCAATGCACTTCCGGGTCAGTGGTTTCTCCTCGCATGAGTCTCCACTCGAGTCTGTGAGTCGACTAGATATTCGAGGCTACTCCTATCAGGAGCGATAGTCGCGCACCCAATGTAATTCAAGGTCAGCGGTACGTCCGCGAGATTGTCGACAGCGTCTACAAGATACAAGACTCGAGTATTTTCCCCGAGTCGTGACTAGCCTGTACAAACCGCCTCATAATCACGATAGAACTAGCTCCACCCGGTCGTACGACTAGACGCACACCCGATGCCGCCCGTATTCCCACTGTCGTATACGTACCAAGTTCGGACTCCACCTCCATCCGGTATCAACCAAGAAAACAACACAAACCCGCTATCTACCTGATTTCTTTATCTAGGGGGACACCAAAGCAAGGCTCATTCATCAATTATATATTGTTTATTGTTAGTCTTGAATGAACCGAAGCCAAGGTTGGCACATACTACAAACTAGTACTGATTCACCTCCAAGCCATATTTGTAGCACTTGAATACATAGCATACAGTATACTAGTACTATTATTTCCGTGGCACGCAGCAGCAATCGCTACCACTGCCTTCCTCGCAACTGCTCTTCCCGTAGTCATAACCGTGGCTAAGACAGTAATTCTTGCAGAAACGGTTGCCATATCGTTCTCGGTAGCGGGGCGAACAAATGTCCGTGAATTGACATAGGTCCTCAGTAGTTGTACCTACGAACAACCAGAGATAGCGAAAATTTATTTTTTTATATATACAATTGTGAGTGCAGATATATATCAAGACAGACGAAATTAAAGCGAGCCATACCAATGTCACTCCCGGATGCATGAAATGCCAAGAAAGTGGTTGCCATGGCCAGAAGAGCTACGAAGCACAAGGCCCGTGTGTACACCCTAATAAGATGTGCCATCGCAGGTAGTACTTGCCTTTATCTTCTAGTTTGTTGGTTGATGTCTGTATAGTCATGTTCCTGAAAGTGTGCTAATAGAGTTTATTTAGAGGAAAGACGACTAATTTTGGAGATTAATGCTGCGCAAGCATATGATTGGAGTGAATTTATTTCTTGCCATCTACCAGTATATTAATGCCAATCTATACTGAAGCGTTGCATAATGTGTCTACCGATAAATTATTGCCATTGTATCATTCCTATCTATTAATGCTACCTTATCCTCATTAATACATATAGTACTTGGTTTACTTTAATTGTCGTGTGGGTCTGGAATTTCCCGTGTGCTTAGCAGGATCTAGCGATGGCCCAAAAAGAATAGGGTCGATCGTCCTCCTTCGTAGGGATGAAAAAGAATTAAAATAGATAAAAGTGACGGTGGCGCTTGGTACCCTAGATTGCCCTGGATTAATGGAGAAGGCCCAAGTAATTAATTGATTTGGTAATACAACATGTTTGGTTGGTATGTTTCACAGAGATTGACAATGTCATGATGGAATGGGCCTAACATAACAACAAAAATAATAACACTAAAATGGATAGTTCGTACATGGAAATGGAAATTCCATTTTGCCATATGTTCCATTGGGAGATGATGTTCCCTCTCCTTTCTGCTCAAAATGTATCATTTCTATATTTACCATCGTTTCCTTTTTCCGCACGAAAATCCAAATTTTTTCTCTCGGTTTTCATCATCCCTACTTCCGAGAGTGGTCCTACAAGATGGGAGATAAACATAACGATTATTTTTGCCCCACAATAAAATTACCTAAGAATGTCTGTGTTTTGTTGCCACTCCAACCCCAGCGCCAACATATATTGAAAAAGATATCCAGAGTGTATTTCTAGACAAGAAGAGAAGGATTAGGTCTAGGAATTTTTTTGTATACTTGATAGGGCGTATTTGTATCCAGAGTGTATTTCTAGGCAAGAAGAGAAGGATTAGGTGTAGGATTAGGCAAGAAGAGAAGGATTAGGACACAATAAAAAAAGATTGCACAGCCGGATGCTTTGCAGTGCATCGATAGACAATTTTTTCTTTGAAAAAGAGCATATATTAATATCAGATGAGACCAATTACACCCAGCCTCTGGAACAACGCATTGCCCTAGCGGCCACAGAGATGCACGTAGCGAAAAAAAGAAAGAAGAATTATAAAAAAGAAAAGTCGCGCTACAGTGACTCATTCATTGAAACAACAGTACTGCCACCACCAAGACAGCACCAAAAGTCCAGCTTCTCCAAAAACGACGCCTTCAAAAAGGAAACAGTGCACAAACACCATCATCGCCTGATCAAAGATCTAGTTTTTCACGCTGAAAAAAGTATGCGCTCTCAAAACAATAGCTTCAACAAGGCCATTGCCTGGCACAACCAATTAAGGCCAGACCCTGGGTTTTCACCCTGAGAGGTAGGACCATGAACCTCTCTTGTGCAGTCGCCCCCACTTGCATGCCACTGCTCCAATTCACAAGTCACCTAGCCAATTCCTCATCACCACCTAGACTCGAACCACCATCATCTGTCCTCATATCTCTGTCTCCATGACTTTCTCCGTCAGCACCATGGAACAAGCACATGCCATATGATAATAACAGCCAATAAAGCTTCGAAGCACACCCTCTATAACCAAACGGTCAGGGTAAAACATGGGTGCGTACGACCGAATTCAATCCTTCCAGCAAACTCATAGCATGATAGCACTTATGGAGTTCACCGGCGGAGCCTCCCGGAACACGACACAGAAACCAGATCAATGGAGACCAACATCCGGCAGATCATCGTCTTGTCTTGAGTGGGATCTAGGACCACCTCCTTTATTGAAACTGAGCGAGAAGCTCTCATGCCACCCGCCGGAAAATAGCAGGATCCGCCGCAAGATGGCAAGACCACCCGGCCGACCATTCCGATGGAGAAGGAGGCCACCACCACCATGTCGGGGTAAGATGCCCCAAGCGCCCTAGTGTCACGGACAAGGCCCGGGTCGCCTGGGTGCCGGCATCGTGGCCAACGTACGGGACAGAGCTAGGCCCAGATCCCCGCTGCCGCCTGCCGCTATCTGGGCCGAGGATCACCGGTCGCCGCTCGCCGCAATTGTTAAGGGGTGACCCCTTAGGGAGACCTGATCTTTCACGAATCCCAAGGAAATCGAGGAGGGAGTGAGGGGGATGAGTAGAGAGGTGAAATCCAAGAACTCACACGCTAAGAACTCGATGAACACACATACGAGAAGACACGATACAAGCTGATAGCTCACGCCGGTGGCAACCGGTCCAACACAATCTCTAGGATCAGCGTTGGGCAAGGCACTCTCCCATGGCCAACAACGGGGGTGAGAGGCTTGATGAGATCTTGACTACTTGGAGACGAACACCGAACTCCAAGGACTTGTACAACTTGAACGCACGAGGCAAAATCCAAGAGGAGGTGGGAGATAATTGGTGCTCCTTGTCAAGGAGCATGAGACTAGTAATTGATAGATCCTCTAGGGGTGTCTTCAATTACAATTATCCAAGTCTAGGGTTTACAATAGAGGGTGGGGCTATTTATAGGCCAGCCACATAAACAGGGGTAGTTTGGGTATGAAATGGTAACGTCTAGGCGAAATAAGGGGTTACACGAGCAAAGCCTGAAAGTTGACTTGACTCTAGGGATTTCCGGTGAGAGGCCCGGCGGCGCCGGAGTGGTAGCCAAAAATTCCGGTGGCCGCCAATATTTCCGGTCGCGAAACGGAAATTCTTACAGTACGTGTTTTCGGTCGTTGCCGGAAGATTCCGGTAGTTGCCGGGACTGTCGGCGAGGAGGCCGGTCGATCGGGCCTGTCACCGGAAGTTCCGGCGAGGGAACCGATTCGCCCTAGAACCCCAAAACGCGAAAACAACGAGTTTCTGGCCATATCTCTCAAACATGTAAGGGTTCAATAACTCATGAAAATGGCCATAAACACGAAAAAGACGAGTTTTGAGGCATAATTCTCAAACATGTATCGGGTCTTAAGGTCGCTATAAATCGCCCTGGAAACCCAAAACTGTGGGCAATAGCTCATGAAAACGGCCATAAAATGCGAGAACGGCGAGTTTCTAGTCGTATCTCTCAAACATGTAAGGGATCTTACAAGGCATGCAAATCCGCATGAAACCCAAAAACTGTGGCCAATAACTCATGAAAGTAACCAGAAAACACGAAAATGGCGAGTTTTTATGCATAACTTTCAAACATGTATTGGTCTTAAGGTTGCAGTAAATAGCCCAAGAACCATAAAACTGTGGGCAATAGCTCATAAAAACAGCCATAAAACGCAAAAATGATGAGTTTCTGGTCATATCTTTCCAACATGATCAGGTCTGAAGGTCACTGTAAATTGCCCTAGAACCTTAAATAGTGGGCAATAGCTAATGAAAATGGCCATAAAACACGAAAACTACGAATTTTTAGTCATATATCTCAAACATGTAACGGGTTATACAGGCCTTGCAAATCCAACTGGAACCCAAAAAATGTGGGCAATAACTCATAAAATGGCCATAAACACGAAACAACGAGTTTTTGGTCATATCTCTCAAACATGAGTCGTGTATTAACGTCGTTGTAAATCGCCCTAGAACCCCAAAACTGTGGGCAATAGCTCATGAAAAGGGCCATGAAGCACAATAACTACGAGTTTTTAGTCATATATCTCAAACATGTAATAGGTCTTACATGCCTTGCAAATACAACTTGAACCGAAAAATTATGGGCAATAACTCATGAAAATGGCCATAAACACGAAAACGACGAGTTTTTGCTCATAACTCTCAAGCATGTACCGAAAACTACGAGTTTTACAATGACCAGAACCATTGGATTATTGTTTATGTTATTGTTATCCATTACCATATCATCTTTGATCTTGATCCATATGATGTCTCGTGACTAGTTTGTTTAGTTCTTGAGGACATGAGCTAAGTCATGTTGTTAGTAGTGGATTTGTATTGAGTTATTATTCAATGGTTTAGTATTTAAGTTGTGGTGCTATTCTTCTAGTGGTGTCATGTGAACGTCGACTGACATGGTTATACCCCGCGGGTACATGACCTCTGCATACCTAGTCCAGCCCAAGGAAGGCCCACGGCAAATATACGTCGGCCCATGAAGACTTTCGGGTGGCCAGGGCCCATGACGCCTTCGGATCCCTAGAGAGCAAGACTAGAGTAGATAGGAAACTCAAAGGGGTAAACCGTAAAACCTGTAACCGACTCGATCTGATATAAAGGCCAGGAGGGCACAACGAGGAGGCTCGCTTACAATCTCTCGCACACCACCGCATACACACCTCCACGCCAGATTGCATCTGCGCACCCCTGTAACCTTCGGTTCCGCCGTAATCAAGAGCAGACAAGCAGGAGTAGGGTTTTCCCTCCGGGGGCCTGAACCTGGGTAAACCTCGTGTCCCCGTGTTGCTTTTTTGCTAACCGTTCCGCGATCTCCAGCATCCCCATCTTCTTCAAAAATCAAGTCCATAACAATGGGCATTGATGAGATTAAACCTCGTCAATTGGCGCCGACCGTGGGGATTAGGGGCGCTGATTATGCGATCGCGACGGTCCCATCACCAGCAATCTACGATTCGTCGGCTCCTTCGGAGCAGTCCTGTTTCGGCTCCCTCATCATCCACAATCGCCAGATCCCATCCGGTTGAATCGTCAGCATCGACATGCTCAACTTCTTCATCATCAAATCTGTTGCGTCACATCTAATCTTCGTCGCGATCGCGTGGCTCACTCGCCATCAATGTGTTCTATAGTAATTAAGCGTGCGGCGGCGCGCTCATAAAACCAAAAGAGATCATAAGCTGCTTTGTGGAAAGCTAAATCGACTCAGGGATCGCTTCTAGCTATAAAGGAATCAAGTCCCAGTGCTCCATCATGTGACCTTGTCGCGTACCGCAGACGTGATATGGAGAAGCTATATCAAGAGTCCAATCGGTTGTTGTCTACATGAGGCGGTCATATTCTTCCTGTATCACACAAGCATATGGTTCCACGAGGCATACATGCATCAGATCAAGTCCCGCAGTAGCAGATCAAGTTCTGAGTCAACTCATATTATTTTGATAAAAAAGGGGATTTCTTCACAACGAACGGGATCATGGAGACAACACGGAGGGCACGTCAACACCGATCGGCCATGATCGATTCCTTCGCTGATGTGGAGTCCTTTGCTGCCGTATCCAAGCACGGAGTTATTCTTATTCCTGGAATTGGCAACCAAGCGGATTACTTTTTGAAGACGTTGATATGACCCTGGTCGCAAAAAGTCTGACTGATTCCACCGTGTCGGCTACGCATCTGTCGTGGTGGGCTCTTTCCGATTAAAGACCGTACCGTACACACTCGTCTGCCGTCTCACCTGTTGTTACTTCGACTCTGTCCGCCTGCCGCGTGACTCTATATTCGGGGGCTTCCTCCATTTCGCGCGACCTTCTGCAGTTTTCGACTCCGGTGATCACCTATGATCTTCGGCTCCAATGAATCGGGGGCTCCCTCATCATGAGCGATCCGATGCGGCTTTCGGCTGCGATAACCTGATACATCCTTCGGATGCGACGAACCGTTGCGGTCATCGATTGCGACAATCTTCTGATGCGGAACTCACCGCCGCCATTGACCCCAAGAACCCTCCGCGTTGACTACGTTCGCCGCGTGAACCGCTACCGCATCAACTTCGTCCACGACAACTACCAATAAAGCTAAGTTTCCCTCTACTTAGAGCTGATTTCTTTTATCTTTAACTCGCACTCGAAACACTCGGGGGTTGCGCCCTCTTCGAGTAACCTAATGTGCCATCGGCTCCACGCACTCGAGCACCTCGAACGCGACAGCTCGAGTAGCTGATTCTGCCTGATCGTCGAATCCTTGAACTACGAGTGCCTCGGCAAGGTACTAAGACTAAGGGTAATCAGGCTAACCAAAAGTCCTAGCATACAGTGCAAAAGTGTCAACTCGATCGGCACCAGAATCTTGCTATACAAGCCGAAAGGCAAATATTCTTTACAAGATACAAATACTTCACAATTCGTCATGTTTTTCTGCAGCTTACAAGGATGTCAAATGCGCCGAGCTATTCTATCGGGTCCTCCAACGGAGTTGACCAGTGCCAGTCACGTCAACAGATGCCAAGACCCGAGTCGAAGTATTCCTCGGATGACCACATCAATCATCGACAAAAGCGGCGCTGGTCACGCACCCGACAGAAGAAACGACGAGTCCTTCCGGATAAAATGCCGCATCACTCCGCTACGTTGACTCCTATCTCCTTATGCGTGAGACGCTGACTCAATGCACTTCCGGGTCAGTGGTTTCTCCTCGTATGAGTCTCCACTCGAGTCTGCGACTCGACTAGATACTCGGGGCTACTCCTATCAGGAGCGATGGTCGCGCACCCGATGTAATTCCGGGTCAGCGGTACGCCCGCGAGATTGTCGATTGCGTCTACAAGATACAAGACTCGAGTCTTTACCTGAGTCTACGACTCCGCTAGACACTCGGGGGCTACTCCAAACTGGAGCGCTGATCACGCACACAGAATATCTTCGAGTGGCACGCTTCGACTCCTCATTCGAATCAACGATTCGAATAACTACTCGGGGGCTACTCCTATCAGGAGCGCTGGCCACGCACCCGAAAAATGAATAAAACACTGCATCACTGAATTGTTTTTTTGAGTCCTACGTCGAGTCTACGACTCCACTACGGACTCGGGGGCTACTCCCATAGGGAGGTTGGATTCAGGCATCCGAAAAATTTGTGTCCTATGGACCTAAAGCTGAACAACGGCTGAATTAAAGTCTCTGCTCGAGTCTACGACTCGAACAGACACTCTGGGGCTACTCCCATAGGGAGCGCTGGTCGCGCATCCTATGAATTTTCGACTGCGATCCTACGGATCAACATGTAAAACTTTTTCGGCAACTCTGCCCCAATTAATGCTAAGTGAGCAACATTCTCCTTGGCCACCCGAAACACCTCCGCGGTGATAAACATTCGGATGCTGTGTCTGCGACGCAAAGATAAGACCTACAGATATCATCTGATGGCCTAGCAACGCACACAACTGCGCTCTTCTAGTATGAATCCGTGCCAACAGGCGCGATGAAAAATCCCGACGGACGCGTTGGGTACATCATTTAAATTCACTGGAATTCCACTCCTGTAAGTCCTCCGCGGCCCGAGTTGAATTACGCCAGCATATGTTCCAGGTTCAAGTCGAAGAAGATCGTGTTGTTTTGTCCTAAGACAGTTAACTGACCCTGATCCGTCGGAAGAGTCAGGCACACGTATCAACAATCCCTACACATTCTCTTGAAAGACAGAGTTGCACCCTAAGGATTGAAGAGTCCTTAGCCGAATCTACGATTCAACTGAACACTCGAGGGCCAGTGACATGGTTATACCCCGCGCGTACACGACCTCAGCATACCTAGTCCAGCCCAAGGAAGGCCCATGGCAAATATACGTTAGCCCATGAAGAATTTCGGGTGGCCAGGGCCCATGACGCCTTCGGATCCTTAGAGCGCAAGACTAGAGTAGATAGGAAACTCAAAGGGGTAAACCCTAAAACCTGTACCCGACCTGATCTGTGCCTGTGACCTGCCTATCTCTATATAAAGGTCAGGAGGGCACGACGAGGAGGCTCGCTTACAATCTCTCGCACACCACCGCATACACACCTCCACGCCAGATTGCATCTGCGCACCCTGTAACCTTCGGTTCCGCCGTAATCAAGAGCAGACAAGCAGGAGTAGGGTTTTCCCTTCGGGGGCCTGAACCTGGGTAAACCTCGTGTCCCCGTGTTGCTTTTTTGCTAACCGTTCCGCGATCTCCAGCATCCCCATCTTCTCCAAAAATCAAGTCCATAACAATGGGCATTGATGAGATTAAACCTCGTCATCGACTACATGATACTTCACAATTTATGGGCCTAGGGGAATGCCTTGTGTATTTGGCTACTAATTGTGGGGTTGCCGGAGTGACAGAAACATGAACCCCCGTTAGGACACCATTGCACAAGGGAGCGTAGAATCTTAGAGTTTAAGGTTGTGGTTAGGTTTATATCTTAATTACTTTCCTGTAGTTGCGGATGATTGCAGGGGGTTTAATCACAAGTATGTATTAGTTCAAGTAAGGTCGGTACATTAGCACAAGTTCACCCACACGACACTTACAACACCAAAAAAGAGTACTCAACTATTTGAAGCGAAAGTACTTAATAGAATTCCCATGTATCCTCGAGAACGTTTAGTCCCTATAAGTATTTCCACCGGCTCGTCCTTTGCTAAGAAAGGATTGGGCCACTTGTTGCGTTTGCTTGTTGTCTTTATTACTTGCACTTTTTTTATTGCTTTATCAGAAAAACCCTAAAAATCCGTTTGCTAAGTATTTACAGAGATTTCCTGCTCCATACCACTAGTCAACACCTTCTGCTCCTTGTTGGGATCGACACTCCTATTTATCGAAAGTACTACGATACACCCCCTATACTTGTGGGTTATCACGAAGCACCACGTGATGATCGGGTGTGATAGAATCAACTTGTGCATACAATGGGAGCAAGCCAGATTTGCTCATGCAGAAACTAAGGTTAATCTTGACGAGCCTAGCATGTACAGACATGGTCTCAGAACACGGATCACGAAAAGGTAAAGCATGAGTCATATAGTAGATATGATGAACATGTTGATTGTTTTCCTTTGAAACTACATCATAACTCATGATGATCGAACTTTGTATAGTGGATTTGGTTCGTGTGATCACTAAAACATTGTCAGGGATATTGTTTTGAGTGGGAGTTCAACAGTAGTATGATTAAATGTTGAACACTATTTATCATAAGTTAAATCAAAGTGAATTTGCATAGTTGTTGTAGTTATTGGCATCCGTTTACCACCTTGCACTTAGTTCTAATTGAGATATTAGAACTATAAAATTCTGATTAGTTACTTTACGAACTGGTATCGTATTGTTTTAAAGTGTTAATCTAAAGTTTAAAAGTCCTATTGCAAACTTTCAGCAAGTTCTAGTTACTCCGTGAAGATTAATAATTGGTATTAAATCAAGAGTAACAATTTTAGTGTTAGTATATAAGTATCATGTTTGTCTCCATGATTCTTGATCTGCAAAATATTATTTTAATATCAAGGTTATCAGGAAGCTGAAAGAATTGTTGCAGAATCCATCATGTGTGGAAGATATTGCGGTATCTGAAACGATGTTTTGGTTGCAACATGATAGAGTATAATATAAAAAAATTATGTTCTCATGTTTGATGGAAATTTGCGAAAGGTTTGACACGCTAGTCGTCCTAAATCCTCCAAGAGGTATTGGTGAGCAACATTATACTCGTGATTCACCGTTATAAGCTAAAGTAGCTTGATCATGAATATTTCCATGACAAGAATAAATATAAGGTGTAGGTAAAATGTTTTACTACACTAAAGAATGTAATTTGAAAGAACACCAAACATTTGATGATGATGATCTACTTTAAAGTACAAGTCCAAAGACATTGGTATTTAACTATGCATGCTTTGGACTGTGTGTCATAAGTATGACTCCACTATTGATGTTAATAGATTCTTTTAAAATAAACAGGAAATACTGAAAGAGAATCTCAGAAATATATGGCAGAAAAGAAAAGACTAGAATTGTTCATTTTAGGTATATAGATGATATACATGTTATAGCTATATTCTTTGCTTGTTAAGCAATGTTGTTCTTGAGTATTTGATACTGCATTTGTTGGTGTGAATTGTCATACGAAACAACACAATTTATGAACTACAATGGCCTAAGTAAACTAGCAAAAGAATATGTGATGATATTCATCGAAAATAAAATAAAGAGTTATTAGTTTCTCGTTGATACAAAAGCTTACCTTCAAAATTTGTTTTATCGGGTATTATGAGAACAAACAGTTGTTCAAATAATTTTCGTATTCCATGAAAGATGGATGACATACATATCTAGTTGGAAAAATCACATCATCCATAAAACTAGTGCTAAAAATATTGAAATACAAATTGTTGAAAGATCACTTAGGAAATGACATCGCCGATTAAATTATATTGGCACGGAAACATGAAGAAACTCCGTATGGATGAAATTTTGAACTCTTTTGATTTTGATCAAATGACGCTTGTGAAACTTTCCTAGAGATAATTAAAACTCCGTTTATAGGCCAAAAGTGAACGAATTATTAGCTTATTGGAACTTGTACATATGGATGTATGAAGCTCATTATGTGTAGTCGAGAGCGATGGATTTCAACTTATTCATATGCTTTCTCCGAAAATTTGAGTGAATATATGTATATTTACTTAAAATAAGGATCAAGTATGAAATATTTGGAAAAGTTTAAAGACTTTTAAGATGAAGTGAAAAATCATTGTAACAAGAAAATAAAGAGTTTATGATTCGATCATAAAGGAAGATATTTTAAGTTACAAAGTTTGGCAAAATACCTAAGATTGTAGGAATTGTTCCATGGATTTGCCTTTTCTGAAACACAATAAGAGTTTTCTACATCTAAAACTGGGTAGTATGGTCATGCAAGGTTTCACTTCGGTTTTATTGACATCGACAAAACCTAAAGATATTATTGCATATCCTCCCAACTGTATTCACCACATTTCTTATCCCTTGAGAGGTTACATGCATTTGGCCGATCTACTAACATATGAGCGTCTTATAGGTTCCTCAAACGGGATTTTTTTTTCATACTGCATATTTCCTATGATTCAGATTTCATTGATAAAGAATAATCAATGACAACAATGTAATTTTAAATGCATGTTGTTTGCTCCTTTTTGGTCATTTAAAGTTCCATCGGCTAGTGAGGCATGGCTATGAGGCTTTCCCTTGCAAAGGAAGAAGGCCGAGGTCCTAACGCTGGAGCTCCACAAGTTCTGCTGCCTCGTCGATGACAAGATGGCTCTTGAACCGCCGAGTTTGAACACCTCCGTTTTCTAATCGCGCACGACGTGGCACCTTGCATGCCTCCGCTCCACCCACTGGGAGGCCAGCCCAAAATTTATGCTACATGCAGGGTATGCTGGACTGGTGGGTGTGCGCATCGAGAAGGCTCTTCATATGCTTTGTCTAGACATTGCTGCTGCTTGAGCTCCGACAACAGAAGGCATTATTAGCCGCACGGTACCACAACGATCAGTTGCATGCATCTGTCACATCTCACACACGTACGTCGCATGTCCCCTTGACCCCTTCTGATCTATGCCACCAACAAGATGAACAAGCAAAAGACACAATTAAGTGTTAGCTTACCATATTCATCTCATCTCACGTTGATGGAAAACAAGTGCTGTCAGGCTCTAAAGCTGATCTTTCCTACGGTGCTACCCCCTTGGCAAGAAAATCGATGCCTGCAATAGTACCATAGACACATCATGTGCACCAAAATCTGAATTTGTACCAACAACAGCACAATCGTCACACTGCATTCTAGAATCAGAGATGTGTGGAGCTAGGGAGGAAGAATCGCTAATTTAGGCGCAGGCACCCAACGGCCAGCGCCAATATTGACCACCAACCGGGTGTATATCGTAAGTTGATTGCTTCCTACAGTTTTCTGGTCAATCACTACATGAAGTGATTTCAAATTACATTATCCTTTTTAAGTTCTATGTGACCATATAAACCCCTGATGATAATTCTTTCAATGCTAATAAAGTCCTCTTAAAGAGATGGATCACTACGGCAACTTGTAAACAGGAAAAAAAATATGGATATGTGTCGCTACCTTACACTAGTAGAAAACAGGATATCATACGTGCACCCTAACAGCATTAGTCCCGGTTGCGTCATGAAACGGGACTAATGCTGGCACGCGTGCCGGTTCGAGCGGGCATGGTGGCCGGAGGCATGCGTCCTGTTTCATGAGGGGTCATGCGTCAGGACTAAAGGTTGGGCGTCAGACACGTGTCATGCCATACACCTTTAGTCCCTGTTTGTGTTACAAACCGGGACGTATGATCCCGTCCTCTATAAATACGACGCCCCAGCCTCTGCCTCCCCTATGTTTTTTCTTGGTGGAAGGTGTGAGAGGTGTGCTAGTTTATTTTTTTCCTATGCATGCGTTCAAGGTGTTTGGTGAAATGTTTGAGTGAATGATTCCGTTTAATTTCTCACAGAACAAAAATATAGGAGGTGTCCGAGACGCACTTGAGCTTTCTCCTCTTTATTTCCCTCGATCGAGGTTAGCAATCTTATCTTTTCTCTGTCATTGATACAATGCATGTATCGATGTGAATTGGTCATTTCACTATTTATGATGTTTCATTTTTGATAAACTTAATTATATGATGCAGATGAACGGTCGGGAATGGATGTACGGTGACCGGCGTGTACCCGGGTACATTAAAGGCGTGGATAAATTTATCGATGTGGCTATGTCAAACAAAGAGAATGGTTTTATACGTTGTACATGTATTCAATGTCGTAACAACAAGGAGTACTCTTCCTCGAAAATCATTCGCGGCCACCTGGTTATGAAAAGTTTCATGCCCAACTATAATTGCTGGACCAAGCATGGGAAAAGAGGGGTTATGATGAAAGACAATGAACAAGAAGATGATGATACCAACTATCATCATATGTTTCCTAAATATAGTGATACTGCAATGGAAGACAATGAAGAGGAAGGAGGTGAAGAACGGGCATCAAATGAGACCGCTGATGAACTTGGTAGGGTCATTTCTGATGCAAAGCGAGACTGTGAAACAGAAAAGGAGAAGTTGAAGTTGGTTGGCATGTTAGAAGATCACAAGAAATTGTTGTACCCAAATTGCGAAGATGGCAGCACAAAGCTCGGTACCACACTATAATAGCTGCGATGGAAGGCGGTGTGTGGTCTAACTGACTCCTCGTTTGAAAAGATGCTGAAAATAATGAAGCCGAAGTTTACAAAACATAACGAACTTCCCGAGAGTACGTACGAAGCAAAGAAGACTCTGCCCTCTAGGACTAGATATGCAGAAGATACAAGCATGCATTAATGACTGCATCCTCTACCGTGGTAAGGAGCATGAGAATTTAGATAAATGTCCAGTATGCAATGCATTGCAGTATAAGATCAGACGAGATGACCCTGGTGATTTTGAGGGAGAGCCCCTCCGGAAGAGGGTTCCTGCTAAGGTTATGTGGTATGCTCCTATAATACCAAGGTTGAAACGCATGTTCAGAAACAAAGAGCATGCCAGGTTGTTGCGATGATACAAGGAAGACCGTAAGAAAGACGGGAAGTTGAGACACCCTGCTGATGGGTCACATTGGAGAAAAATCTAGAGAGAATTACCGGACTTTGCAGGTGACGCAAGGAACTTATGGTTTGGTCTAAGTACGGATGGCATGAATCCTTTTGGAGACTAGAGCTGCATTCACAGCACCTGGCCCGTGACTCTATGTATCTACAACCTTCCTCCTTGGTTGTGCATGAAGCGTAAGTTCATTATGATGCCAGTGCTCATCCAAGGCCCGAAGCAATCGGGCAACGACATTGATGTGTACCTAAGGCCATTAGTTGAAGACCTCTTACAGCTGTGGGGCAAACCAGGTGTACATGCATGGGATGAGAACAAACAAGAGCCATTTGACCTACGAGGGTTGCTTTTCGTAACCATCAATGATTGGCCTACTCTTAGTAACCTTTCAGGACAGACAAAAAAGGGATATAAGGCATGCACACACTGTTTAGATAAGACTGAAGGTACATATTTGCATAAATGCAAGAAGGTTGTGTACCTGGCAAATCGACGATTTCTTCCGACCAATCATCCCGTAAGAAAGAAAGGCAAGCATTTCAAAGGTGAGACAGTGTTGGAATTATGCCCTAGAAATAAAGATGTTATTATTATAATTCTTGTTCATGATAATGTTTATATTCCATGCTAGAATTGTATTAAGCGGAAACTTTAATACTTGTGTGGTTTATGAACAACACCGTGTCCCTAGTATGCCTCTATGGACTAGCTCATTGATTAATGATGGTTAAGGTTTCCTAACCATGGACATGAGTTGTCGATTAATAATGAGATCATATCATTGGGAGAATGATATGATGGATAGACCCAAACTAAGCAAAGCAATTAGATCGTGTCATCGTGTTCGTCTTTGCGAAGATTTTCTTATGTCAAATATTGTATTCCTTAGACCATGAGATAATACAACTCCCTGGTATCGGAAGAGAGCTTTGAGGTCATCAAACTTCATCCTATGAGAGGGTGATCATAAAGGTGTCTCTCAGGTGATTGGAAAGTATCTGTTGGGTTGTATGTATCGAGATGGGATTTGTCCCTCCTAAGTCGGAGAGATATACTTCGGGCCCACTCGGTAATCGATATCAACACCGCTTGCAAGCATGTGGTTAAGGAGTTAATCACAAAGTGATATCGGATTACGGAACGAGTAAAGTACTTGCTATGAACGAGATTGAACTAGGTATGACGGTACCGACGATCGAATCTCGGGCAAGTAAAATATCGCGAGACGAAGGGAATATATATATGGGATTGATTGAATCCTGGCATGGTGGTTCATCCGATATGATCATCGATGAATGTGTGGGAGTCAATATGGGTTTCCAGACCCCGCTGTTGATTATTGATAGAAGATCATGTCTGCATATTCTCGAACCCGCAGGGTCACACACTTAACGTGTCTCGATGCTAGGATAGATTGGATAATTGGTTTATGAGTTTTTGTTCGGAGTCTCGGATGGGATCCGGGACATCACGAGAGGTTCCGGAGTGGTCCGGAGAATAAGATTCATATAAGGCAGTGTAGTTTTTGGAGTTCGGAATTGTTCCGGGTTAATCGGTATTGTACCGGAAGCTTCTAGAACCTTCCGGAAGGCGACCAACGTGGCCCCACCTTCCGGGAGGGGGCATGGGCCTATGAGGGAGTGCCCTGGCCGCATTGGGCCAGGGGCACAAGGCCCCATAGGGCCCAGCCGTCCAAGAGAGGTTTAAACTCGAGATAGACCTTCTAGAAGGGGGTTTCCTTGCCCCCCCCCCACTCCGTCGTGTTGTAGATCCACCATATACACCATGCCATCGTGTTCTAGATCCAATCCGTCTCTCCACCATACTTGCTGCTCCAAGGAAGGAGGAGACGTCGAGGTGCTGCACGTGTGCATCTCACGGAGGCATCGCCACTTGTGGTGCTAGATCGGATCGGATCGCGAGGAGGAGAAGCGAGTACGACTACATCACCCACGTTCCGACGAACGTTCCGCTGTGCGAATCTTCAAGGGTATGAAGATCTAATCCAATCTCTCTCGTTGTTTGCATCTCCTAGATTAGATCTTTGCTTCCCTCTGTTTGCATCCGTAGAAAATTTTGATTTACTATGCCGCGAATCCCTTCAGTGGTATCAGAGCTAGATCTATGCGTAGATGTGATTCACGAGTAGAACGCAACATGGTTGTTGCGGGCGTTGATGTTTTCTGTTGCAAGCCTCTTGTTTGGGTTCTTCTTATGACTCGGGATAGTGAGATTGAAGCGGTCCAGGCCAACCTTACGCGACGTCGTTCGCGAGACCGGCTCCGCACTTGACGTGTGGCTTGTTCCGCACATGCGGCTGGTGGATGTCAGTTTCTCTCACTATAGTTGTCATGGGATCTACACCGGAGTTTGGCAACCATAATATCACCGTTGTGGCTTTCCGTAGGTAAGAATCGTTCTTAGCATCTACTCCCATAAGCCACGTAAAACATGCAACAACAAAGTAGAGGCGTCTAACTTGTTTTTGCAGGGAGTGTTTTCTGTGATATGGTATGGCCCAAGATGTGATGTGTATAATGTATGCGATGATCATGTTTTGTAATGTTTCACGACTTGCATGTCGATGAGTACACAACTGGTAGGAGCCATATGGTTGTCTTTATAATTGTGTATGACCTGCGAGTCAACTTCTTATACGCCATGTAATAGCTTTACTTTATCGCTAAGTAGTTAGCAATAGTTGTAGTTGCTATTCGTGGTGGAGGCAATCATGGTGGAGTGATGAGATCATGCCGGAATGCACAAGATGGAGATCTTTGCGCGAAGATTGGCTATACCATGTCACATAAAGTTATATGCATGTGATGTTTATCCTTTTATGTATCTTATTATGCTTAGATCGCGACGGTAGCATTATAAGATGATTCCTCACTTAAAGATCAAGATAAAAACTGTGTTCTCCCCAAGTATGCACCGTTGCGAAAGTTCGTCGTGTCCAAGCATCACGTGATGATCGGGTGCTATAGACTCTACGCTCACATACAACGGGTGCAAGCCAGTTTTCCATACGCGGAAATACTTGGGTCTAACTTGACGAGCCTAGCATGTGCAGACATGGCCTCGGACACATGAACCGAAAGGTTAAACATGAGTCATATGAATGATATGATCGACACTTCGTTGTCCACCATTGAAACCACATCTCTTCTCGTGAAGATCGGATTAGGTGTGGTGAATTTGGATCGTGTTCACTAAACAACTTGAGGGATGTTGAATTTAGTGGGAGTTCATCTAGTAATTTGATTAAAAGTTGAACTAGTTATCATGAACATAGTCTAATTTGTACTTGCAAGTATTGTAGATCAAATGGCTAAGTCCAACTTCAACTTCAACGTTTTTGCTGAGAAGGAAAAGCTTAGAAACAATGGGTCTAACTTCACCAATTGGTTTCACAATCTAAGAATCATTCTCTCTGGCGGTCAAAAGGACTATGTCATTGGGAAAGCGTTAGGTGACCCCCCTGCTGCAATTGTGCCGGCTGATGAGAAAGCTGTCTATTAGTCGCGCAAAGATGATTATGGTGTGATTAAGAGCACCATGTTGTTTGCTATGGAACCGGAACTTCCAAATCGTTTTGAAGACTATCCCGGGCCCTTTGATATTCTCGAAGAACTGAAAACCATGTTTCAGACTCAGGCCCGTTCTGAGAGATATGAGATCTCTGAGAAGTTCTTTAACTACAAGATGGAGGAAGGGAGTTCCGTTAGTGAGCACGCCATTAAGATGACGGGCTACACTCAACGACTTGAGAAACTGGAATGCACGATTCCAGAGGAGCTCAAGATTGACAGGGTTCTACGATCACTCCCTCCCATCTACAAAAGTTTTGTAGTGACTCATAATCAGATTGGTTCCACTGATACGATCACCGAGCTCTTCGCAAAGCTGAAGGCCGCGGAAGTGGACATCAAAAAGGATAATCATGTGTTGATGGTCAACAAGCCCACCTTTAAGAAAGGTAAGGGAGCAAAGAAGCCCTTCAAGAAGGGCGGCGGCAAGTGCACTGCCCCTGCTGAGAAGAAGCTCAAGTCTGGTCCTAAGCCGGACACTGAGTGCTTCTATTGCAAGGACAAGGGTCATTGGAAGCGCAACTGTCCGAAGTACTTAGCAGACAAGAAGGCTGGCACCATCAAAGGTATATTTGATATACATGTTATTGATGTTTTCCTTACTATCCCTCGTTGTAGTGCCTGGGTATTTGGTACCGGTTCAGTTGCTAATATTTGTAACTCGAAACAGGAGCTACGGAATAGACGGCGGCTTGCGAGGGATGAGGTGACGATGCGCGTTGGCAACGGATCAAGAGTTGATGTGATGGTCGTCGACACGCTCTCCTTAGTTTTACCTTCGGGATTAGTTTTAAACCTTAATAAATGTTATTATGTGCCTGCGTTGAGCATGAACATTATTTCTGGATCGTGTTTATTGCAAGACGGTTATTCATTTAAATCGGAGAATAATGGTTGTTCTATTTATATGAGTAACATCTTTTATGGTCATGCACCTCTTGTGAATGGTTTATTTCTTCTAAATCTCGAAAGGGATGAAACACACATCCATAACATTGAGGCTAAGAGATGCAAAGTAGATAGTGATAATACTACTTATTTGTGGCACTGTCGTCTAGGTCATATTGGTGTAAAGCGCATGAAGAAACTCCATTCTGATGGACTTTTGGAGTCTCTTGATTTTGAATCATTTGACACATGCGAACCATGCCTCATGGGCAAGATGATCAAAACCCCGTTCTCCGGTATGATGGAGCGAGCAACGGACTTGCTGGAAATCATACATACCGATGTATGCGGACCGATGAGTGTTTCGACGCGCGGTGGATATCACTATTTTCTCACTTTTACCGATGACTTAAGTAGATATGGGTATATCTATTTAATGAAACATAAATCTGAAACGTTTGAAAAGTTCAAAGAATTTCAGAATGAAGTGGAGAACCATCGTAACAGAAAGATTAAGTTTCTACGATCCGATCGTGGAGGTGAATATTTGAGTTATGATTTTCCCACGCATCTTAAAGCAAGTGGAATCGTTTCACAACTCACGCCACCCGGAACACCACAGCGCAATGGTGTGTCTGAACGCCGGAATCGAACCCTATTAGATATGGTCCGATCAATGATGTCTCTTACTGATTTGCCGTTATCATTTTGGGGTTATGCATTAGAAACTGTTGCATTCACTTTAAATAGGGCACCATCTAAATCTGTTGAGACGACACCGTATGAAATGTGGTTTGGTGCTAAACCTAAGTTGTCGTTTCTTAAAGTTTGGGGATGCGAAGCTTACGTCAAGAAGTTGATGCCGGACAAGCTTGAACCCAAAGCGGAGAAATGCGTCTTCATAGGATACCCTAAGGAAACTATTGGGTATACCTTCTATCACAGAACCGAAGGCAAAGTGTTTGTCGCAAAGAACGGTTCCTTTCTTGAGAAGGAGTTTCTCTCGAAAGAAGTGAGTGGGAGGAAAGTAGAGCTAGACGAGGTTATTGAACCTTCTCTTGAATTGGAGAGTAGCGTAGCACCTGAAATTGTTCCAGTGCCGCCGGCACCAACAATAGAGGAAGCTAATGACAAGGATCATGAAGCTTTGGACGATGCTGCTACTGAACGTCGCAGGTCGACAAGGTCGCGTGCCCCTCCTGAGTGGTACAGCAACCCTATCTTGACTGTCTTGCTTGTAGAAGACAGTGAACCTACGAACTATGAGGAAGCGATGATGAGCCCAGAATCTGAGAAATGGCTAGAAGCCATGAAATCCGAATTGGGATCCATGAGCGAAAACCAAGTATGGACTTTGGTGGACCCTCCTAGCGACCGAAAGGCCGTTGAGTGCAAATGGATCTTCAAGAAGAAAACGGACGCGGATGGTAATGTTACCGTCTATAAAGAACGGCTTGTTGCGAAAGGTTTTCGACAAGTTCAAGGTGTTGACTACGATGAGACTTTCTCTCCCGTAGCGATGTTTAAGTCCATTCGGATTTTATTAGCAATTGCTGCGTTTCATGATTATGAAATATGGCAGATGGATGTCAAGACTGCGTTTCTCAATGGCAACATTGATGAAGAGTTGTATATGATGCAACCCGAAGGTTTTGTCGATCCTAAGGATGCTGATAAAGTATGCAAACTTGAGCGTTCCATTTATGGACTGAAGCAAGAATCTCGGAGTTGGAACCTTCGTTTTGATCAAGTGATCAAGAGCTTTGGATTTGTTCCAAATTGCTACGAAGCTTGTATCTACAAGAAAGTGAGTGGGAGCTCGGTGACGTTTCTGGTACTATATGTGGATGACATATTGATTATTGGAAATGACATCAACATGCTTAACGATGTGAAGAGTTATTTGAACAAGTGTTTTTCAATGAAAGACCTAGGTGAAGCTGCTTATATATTGGCCATCAAAATCTATAGAGATAGACAAAGACGCGTGATAGCTTTAAGCCAGAGTACATACCTAGACAAAGTTCTGAAAAGGTTCAGAATGGATAAGGCAAAGAAAGGTTCAGTGCCTATGTTGTCAGGTAAGATATTGAGCAAGGCTCAGTGTCCAGCTACGGTAAATGATAGGGAAGCTATGAGCAAAGTGCCTTATGCCTCGGCCATAGGATCCATCATGTATGTTGTGCTGTGTACTAGACCGGATGTGTCCAATGCTCTTAGTTTGACGAGTAGATACCAAAGTGATCCAGGAGTGGAACACTGGACAGCCGTGAAGAACATCCTAAAGTACCTAAATAGAACTAAAGAAATGTTCTTAGTCTATGGAGGTGATGAACAGCTCTTCGTAAAAGGTTACGTCGACGCTAGATTTGACACCGACAAGGATGATTCTAAATCTCAGACAGGATACGTTTATATTTCGAATGGAGGAGCTGTGAGCTGGAGAAGCTACAAGCAAAGCGTGATCGCAGGATCTACAGTAGAAGCGGAATACATGGCTACTGCAGAAGCGTCAAGTGAAGGAGTTTGGATCAGAAACTTCATCACTGAGCTTGGCGTGGTTCCAAGTGCATTGGACCCACTAGAGATATTGTGTGACAACACTGGCGCCATAGCACTCGCTAAGGAACCAAGATATCATCCAAAGACCAAGCATATCAACCGCAAGTTTCATATAATCCGAGATTATATAGCAGATGGAGATCTGAAGATTAGCAAAGTACATACATATCTGAATGTCGCAGATCCATTGACTAAACCTCTTCCACGTGTAAAACATGATCAGCACCTCAGTGCCATGGGTGTGAGATTGTTGCCAAATGTAAACTAGATTATTGACTCTAGTGCAAGTGGGAGACTGTTGGAATTATGCCCTAGAGGCAATAATAAAGATGTTATTATTATAATTCTTGTTCATTATAATGTTTATATTCCATGCTAGAATTGTATTAAGCGGAAACTTTAATACTTGTGTGGTTTATGAACAACACCGTGTCCCTAGTATGCCTCTATGGACTAGCTCATTGATTAATGATGGTTAAGGTTTCCTAACCATGGACATGAGTTGTCGATTAATAATGAGATCATATCATTGGGAGAATGATATGATGGACAGACCCAAACTAAGCAAAGCAATTAGATCGTGTCATCGTGTTCGTCTTTGCGAAGCTTTTCTTCTGTCAAATATTGTATTCCTTAGACCATGAGATAATACAACTCCCTGGTATCGGAAGAGAGCTTTGAGGTCATCAAACGTCATCCTATGAGAGGGTGATCATAAAGGTGTCTCTCAGGTGATCGGAAAGGATCTGTTGGGTTGTATGTATCGAGATGGGATTTGTCCCTCCCAAGTCGGAGAGATATACTTCGGGCCCACTCGGTAATCGATATCAACACCGCTTGCAAGCATGTGGTTAAGGAGTTAATCACAAAGTGATATCGGATTACGGAATGAGTAAAGTACTTGCTATGAACGAGATTGAACTAGGTATGACGGTACCGACGATCGAATCTCGGGCAAGTAAAATATCGCGAGACGAAGGGAATATATATATGGGATTGATTGAATCCTGGCATGGTGGTTCATCCGATATGATCATCGATGAATGTGTGGGAGTCAATATGGGTTTCCAGACCCCGCTGTTGATTATTGATAGAAGATCATGTTTGCATATTCTCGAACCCGCAGGGTCACACACTTAACATGTCTCGATGCTAGGATAGATTGGATAATTGGTTTATGAGTTTTTGTTCGGAGTCTCGGATGGGATCCGGGACATCACGAGAGGTTCCGGAGTGGTCCGGAGAATAAGATTCATATAAGGCAGTGTAGTTTTTGGAGTTCGGAATTGTTCTGGGTTAATCGGTATTGTACCGGAAGCTTCTAGAACCTTCTGGAAGGCGACCAACGTGGCCCCACCTTCCGGGAGGGGGCATGGGCCTATGAGGGAGTGCCCTTGCCGCATTGGGCCAGGGGCACAAGGCCCCATAGGGCCCAGCCGGCCAAGAGAGGTTTAAACTCGAGATAGACCTTCTAGAAGGGGGGGGTTCCTTGCCCCATGTGGAAGAAGAAATCTATATTTTGGGAGCTGCCATATTGGAAAGTCCTACGTGTCCGCTCTTCAATCGAGGTGATGCACGTGACGAAGAATCTTTGCGTGAACCTGCTAGGATTCCTAGGCGTGTATGGGAAGACAAAAGATACACCAGAAGCACGGGAGGACCAGCAAATTATGAAAGACCCAAAGAACATGCATACACAGAACAAGATGGATAAAGGGCGTCACTTAAGTCGTGCCAGCTATGCTCTTACCAAAGCAGAGAAGGAAATCTTTTTTGAAGTCCTTTACAGTATCAAGGTGCCGTTTGGCTTCTCATCTAATATAAAGGGGATAATAAATATGGCAAAGAAAAAGTTCCAAAACCTAAATTCTCATGACTGTCACATGATTATGACGTAGTTGCTTCCGATTGCATTGAGGGGGCTTATACCAGAAAATGTTCGAGTACCCATTGTGAAGCTGCGTGCATTCCTCAACACAATATCTTAGAAGGTAATCAATCCATGTATTCTGCCAAGGTTATAGAAGTATGTGGCAATGTCTTGTTAGTTTTGAGTTGGTGTTCCCACCATCCTTCTTCAATATTATGACGCATCTCCTGGTTCACCTAGTAGAAGAGATTGCCATTCTCGGTCGTGTATTTCTGCATAATATGTTCCCCTTTGAGAGGTTCATGGGAGTCTTAAAGAAATATGTTCAAAACCGTGCTAGACCAGAAGGAAGCATCTCCAAGGGATATGGAACAGAGGAGGTAATTGAGTTTTGTGCTGACTTTATTCCTGACCTTAAGCCGATTGGTGTTCCTGACTCGCGGCATGAGGGAAGACTAAGTGGAAAAGGCACGCTAGGAAAGAAAGCAAAGATATGTAGGGACGGGGATTCTTTCACTAAATCACACTACAGAGTTCTACATAATTCCACCTTGGCAGCTCCGTATATCGAGGAACACAAGAATGTTGTACGCTCCAAAAACCTGGGGAAGCCCGACTCATGGATTACAGATGAACACATGAAGTATTTTGGCGGTTGGATGCGGGCACATCTCTTGAATGACACCACTGTTGGAGATCAGCTATACTTGTTGGCCGCGTCACCTCTTCTACTATATTGAATTTCCAAGGGTACGAAATAAATGGGAATACATTCTACACGATCGTCCAAGATAAAAAGAGCACCAACCAAAACAGTGGTGTCCGCTTTGATGCAACGGACGAGAATGGTCAAAAGGACACATCCTATGGTTACATAGAGGAGATATGGGAACTTGACTATGGAGTCTCTTTTAAGGTCCCTTTGTTTCGCTGCAAATGGGTGAACCTGAATGGGGAAGGGGTAAAGATAGACCAATTGTACAGAATGACAATAGTGGATCTCAACAATCATGGTTATAGAGATGAACCATTCGTCCTAGCCAATGATGTGTCTCAGGTTTTCTATGTGAAGGACATATCCTCCAGACCGAAAAAACAAACAATATGCAAACGAATACATCATATGATGAGCCAAAGCGTCACATAGTTCTTTCAGGGAAAAGAAACATCGTGGGAATCGAGGACAAGACAGACATGTCAGAAGATTATAATAAGTTTGATGAAATTCTGCCCTTCATAGTGAAAACTGACCCAAGCATTCCATTAGGCAAATAAGATGCTCCATGGTTACGTCTGAAGCGATCATAAGGAAGGACATACGCCAAGAAGTTCATGCTCATATTGTGTACCTCTAGTTCATGTCTGGCCGGTCAGCTGCATATTGTGAACCTAAATGCCATAAGACATGATAGCTCATTTTGTGAAGGATATTTTATGATGTTTGCAATTTTCCAAGTTTAATAAATGTATTGAGTGTTAGTCACGGTTTGTGGCTTGACCGGGACTATATATAGGGGGCCTTTAGTCCCGATTTTGTAGTCTCAGTTTTTAATATTAATAAATGTATTGATTGTTAGTCCCGTTTTGTGGCTGGACCGGAACAAAAGGGGGCCTTTAGTTCCGATTCATAGAAAGACTTTCCCGAACTATGAAGAAGTTGTCCCGATTCGTATTTACCATTAAGATCTGATCTCCAAACGCGCGTGGTCACATATTAGGGAGTGCCTCTATGACCAGTTTGTTGGAGATGCCGGAGGACTGGGCTCCGGCGGCATCTCCCTCAAACTAGCCATAGTGGTGTCCCTGCTCTCGCACACCATCTTGCAGCTTGTAACTTTTCTAACTAGATCAATACGCCTGGGAGCTAAATAATTTCACATATTAGGGAGTGCCTCTATGACTAGTTTCTTGGATATGCCGGAGGACTAGGATCCGGCGGCATCTCCCTGAAATTGGTCGTAGTGGTGTCCCTGCTCTCGAAAACCATCTTGGAGATGCCTCAATCTGGCTGGAGGACTGGACTCACAAGGATGCCTATTTATAGTATAAGCACCTCGGCATAGTGTCAACACTCACTCCTATTATTAGTGCTGACTCGTGTTTTGTCCCGGTTGGTGTCTCCAACCGGGACTAAAGGTTCATCTTTAGTCCCGGTTGGTGACACCATCCGGGACAAGGTACAAGCCGCACGACATAATGTCGGCACTCACCCCTATCATTAGTGCTGCCTGGCCCAGCCTACCGAAATCCCTCCAACCGGTACTAAAGATGAACCCTTTCCCTCTATTTATAGGTCTTTCCCTCTATTTATAGGCTGCCCACCTCAGCCTGACCTATCATGTTCAAGGTTTCATGGCTTTTTGTCCAAATGACTGATGTAATGTGCTGAATCGCGGCATAGTTTGTGATGTTGTGCCCATATTATGCATGAATGTGGACAATGGGATGGAGAACAATGTTGCAGGAGGAAGTTTTCCTTTTCGTCGCACGGAAAAGCCATTTTCCATTTTCCGAGCGAAAAAATCGGTCGTTTTGTGAAGCAACCACCAAAATTCTTTTTCAGAATGCTACCGTCCCATTTTTCTAAAATACTAGACCACCTTACATGGACTATCACCCAACCGGTACATGTCAAACCTTTCCGTCCATCCCGGGAAAAAGGACAAATGTCTGCCGAATCGGTAGGAAGTGGGTCCGGTTTGTACTACAGGTACATGATCTAACGCCCGTGATTTTTTGAAAAACTCATTTTTAGACTCGCAATATGTGGTTTCTTCAGAGATCCAATACAAGTTCTAACGATGCTCGTCCCCTATCTTCATGCACGCCGGTTCGACCATAGTTCAAAAAGGGAAAAATTCAAAACGGGCATAAGAAATTCAAAAAAAAGTCCGAACAATGTAAATCCTTCGGGCTTATAGCTCCCATGCGACGTATTTACGTGGCATTGGAAGGAACGCTACATCGTTGCAAAGAATAGCTCGCATGCGACACTTTTGAAGCGGCAAATAACTCCTGTGCGACACTTCCACTTAACCTCACGAGACCGTCAACGAATTCGAATCAGCTGAGCAGAGTAGGACCCACAGCCTCTCCACGTCACGGGGGAACTCACCTGATATCCACCTCATATCGTGGGACCCATGCTATGGTTGAAGAGAGCCGTTGGCCCCGATCCGTCCCTACACCCGAGCACTCCCGCCACAGTTCCAGCATCTCATCCCGCCCGAGCCGGGAAAGGTGAGATCTGAGTGTTCCGAGCGCCAATTTCTTTCTTTTCTTTCAAAATTTCATGCATTTCATCGAATTTGGGATTTAGGGTTCATCTCTGCGATTTTAGGAACTGCCAAAATTTGGGCATTTTGAGTGGCTTGATGAGTACATCGAGCGAATTGGGGTGGAGGTAGCATCCCGGGAGCTCAAAAACCCGTCCGTGGTGGAGCAATTGGCATGTGGCAACCCCATTTCCGCTGGTACTACGGTGGATGTGTAGGGTTCGCAGCATAGAAAACAAAAAATTTCCTACGATGGGAACAACTATGTACCAAGATCTATCTACTAGATACAAACAACGGGTGGATGTACATCCGTAGAGAACATACCCTTGAAGACCGACAAATCTTAACGAGTCCAAACTCGTGGTTGATGTAGACGATCTCTTGCCGATCTCAAGATCGAGAGGAAGTCCTAGCGCCGCAAAATAGCAGCGCATCCGTGCTCGCACACACGTTCGAGGCACCGAGCAACCTCTGCCTCCTCGCTCCAGCGATGCAGCGGAAGCACAATTCTTTCTTGCCGAATAGCCACAGGGAACATGTATCTCGCTAGTCCGAGACCATGGGGAAAAATTCTAGAGGGGGAGAGAGATCCTTCACGAGGAGGTGTAAGTAAGAGAGAGGGAGGGGCTCCTTTTATAGGGAGTGGGGAGGCACCCAAGGGTCCATGCGCCCAGCCATAGGGCTTCCCCCACCTATTCCACATTCATGTAGGTGGACACTCCACTCACTCAAATGCCTTTCAATTCCCTCCACTCAAAAACCCACTCAAATTCCCATTAAATTTCCACTAAATTTAATGCAAACACTCATTAAATAAAACTCCTTTTATTTATTCAGAATTTTGTCAATTACTTTAATTAAAAACATTCACATATAACCCCTTGCTAGTATTTCATTTCACATGCAGAAACACTTTTTGCAATTTCACCCGAAAACCCGTTTCGGTATCTAGTGAAATAAATTCCTCCGCTTGTTATTCTTTTCGGCATGAAACTTTTGCTCCAAATGGATGTCGGTGTCTCTTAAGTGTGTCACCCTACGGTTCGCGAATAATGCGGACATGATTGAGACCCCTCTCAGATCAATAATCAGAACCGGGATCTAGACACCTATACTGACTCCCACACATTCAACGATGACTTTCTTGTCATCGTCGAAACCTTTTACGCTAGTATCTTAATCCCTTTGTTTCGCGATATATTACATGTCCGAGATTTGATCATTGTTATCTCCATACCTAGTTTGATCTCGTTACTGACATGCACTCTTTTCTCGTTCCCGTTATATAACATTCTAGTGATCAAATCACTTGCTTGCAAGCTAATCAATGTGATATCACCGAGAGGGCCCAGAGCATATCTATCCATCATCGGGATGAACAAATTCCACTCTCGATCCATGGGCATCAACATAACACTTTAGTAGTTCTGAACCCAACTTTATAATCACCCTGTTACGGTGTGACGTTTGATGTTATCAAGAAACTCTTCCGGTGTTAGTGATTGACATGATCTCATGGTCTAAGGATTTCGATCACTTCGTAAGTTGTTATAGCAATATAAACTCAATGACTTTGATCCTAATGCTATACTTCGGATGAATGTTCATCACACCATTACACTAATGTTGTGACCTCGTTATTAACAACATCCAATGTCCATGATCAGGAAACCTTTGATCATCTTGTTAATCAACGAGCTAGTTTATAAGAGAGGCATAACTAGGAACTTCCTTTTTGTTTATTAAACACACATGTATTAACGTTTCTGTATTAATACAATCATAGAATGTAAAATAAACATTTATCATAAATAAGGAATACGATAATAACCACTTTATTATTGCCTCTCGGGCATATTCCCTTCAGTCTCCCACTTGCACTAGAGACAATAATCTAGTTTGAAAACTTTGCGTATTGAACACAAATGGCTTTCTGGTGTTCCATATACGCAATTGCAAGTGGTTAACATAATCTATGGATCTGACGCCTCAGGTCCTTGTGTAATTGCATGTCTTTGCGTCTCCATGCATTACTCATTCTCTAATGAGATGGCATTGTATAATTTGGTCTTTTGATGAGACCTTTAGTTCCTTGGGGTTAAATCACGTCGATACTATTTTCATACAATATATCTTTAGTGTTAGCCCGTTGCGAACCACATCTTAGTTTAATAACAAACTACTTGACACAAATTCCCTCCTTTGCTGCTACTATAGCAGTCATATACTTAGCCTTTTTGTTGTAGTATTCGTACAATGTCTTAACTTTGGAACTCTTCCAAATCCATCATGAAAACTTTCTTTCCATTTCATTGTGCCACCCATAGTCTAAATTGAGATAAACTTAATTTGTATCTTGTGACAAAACTAGTATCAATGTAACGCTTTACAATGAACTATTTGTAATTGTTTGTCACCTCTACACAAATATATTCTTAGTTCTTCCAAAAGATCATAAGAATATTCTCACTATCGTCCAATGATCATTTTATAATTCATTCTGGTATATGCTCATAACACTTAGAGCATAGGAAATATCTGGATGTGTACATATCATGGTATGATTGATCAAAACATTCTCGTGATTTAACTCATCAATTGTCAAAGCACTTGAATCTTGTTTCACTTATCAAGTGTCGATACACTTGAATCTTGATTCAATTCCTTTCCATGCGACAAGAACCGTTTCTTGTCGTTTCTATATTGAATTCCTTCAATATCTCATATATGTACGTTTGGCCCAACCATATTAGCGTCACCGTCTATCCACTATAGACGTTCATGCTAAATATTTGGGTTTTGCCTAAGTCTTTCAACAAAATGAAATCCTTAACCTTTGTCAATAAAAGATACATCATTTCTAATCAACAAGATGTCCTCCACATAATGTATTAGAAATATGTCTCAGCGCTCCCACTTAATTTCTTGCAAATGCAAGCATCTTCATCGTCTCGAGATGAAAACTCCCTTTTCATCACGGTGAAGATTCCAACTCCGCGATGCTTACTTCAACCATTGAAGTTTGCATGCCCTTTTAGCATCCTTTGAATTTAACAAAACCCTTTGGACCGTGTCTTGTACACGTCCTAGGTAACCATTCTATTAGAAGAATTTTGTTTTGTTTATTCATCTACCATATACCAAATTATATGTAGTGGTTGCTACTTTAATCCATCCAGACTAAATATCGCTATGAAAGGTCCAATCCTGTCATAGTCAACTCCTTTGAACATTGTCATAAAATAATTTACGACATGTTGACTATTTCATAGATGTGAAACATCCATGTCTATTTCTTTGTAGATCCAAATACGACCGATAGGTTTTTACACCTTTTCGGAGGGTCTTCCAAGTTCAAAACTTGATTTCTCGTGTATGGAACTATCACGGATTTTATGGCTTCAAGCCATTTGACGGAGTCAGGGCCCATCATCGCTTCTTTGCATGTAGTCGGTTCATCATTGTCAAACAATAATGATTTACTCTCAAATCTCGGTATTTGATTGTTTATCCGACCGACTTGGTTCAATAAGAACTTAGACCTCCGTGACCACAACCTTTGAGGCACGTGAGCCATGAGCATTCTGGCTACCTCCGGACCATTTTCCGGCACTGCGCAACTCAGCACATATAGCTAAGGTTCGTTAACCTTATCAAAGTTCTATTGTCCTCCCACTAAACTTTTACGAAAAATTCCTTTTTCAAGAAACTTCACATTTCAAGAGACAAACCCTTTTGTACTTGGTGTTATGGAGGAATAACCAATTGTTATTCGAAATAACCTACAAAGCCATGCTCATCGGACTTTGGTCGTAAAACATATTACTTATGTTTAGCATACCAAAATTTAAGAAAGGACAACTTGGGTTTTACCCCAAACCATAACTCATATGGTGTCATTTCAACAGATCCAGATGGAGCTCTTTTTAGTGTAAAAGCGGTAGTCTCTAAAGCATTAATCTTTTAAAACATAATGGTAGTTTTATAAATAACACCTTTGATCGAACCATGTCAAACAAGGTTTTATTACAAATCTCAAACACTCCATACTCCTATGGTGTTTCAGGAGATGTAAATCTAGGTGTTTTGCTAAATTTGAACCTCAAATAAATCCCTTTATGATAAAATCATAATTCATTTATTTTCTTGTTACACTTGTAACTCAAATAAATCCCTTATGATAAAATCATAAACCATTTATTTTCTTGTTACAATGATTTTCACTTCATCTTGAAAGTCTTTGAAACGTTTTTCAAATATTTCATACTTCTTTCTCATTAAGTAAATATTCACTCAAATTTCTGGAGAAATTATATGAAGTTGAAACCCATTTCTTACGACTACACATAATGGACTACATACATCGATATGTATAAATTCCAATATTTTAGTCGCTCGTTCTTCTTTGACCTTTGAACGAAGTTTTCAATTATCCCGAGGAAAGTCTCACAAGCGTCACTTGATCAAATCAAAGACTCCAAAAATCCATGAATATGGAAATTCTTCATGTTTTATTTCCAATATAATTTAAACGGCGATGTCACTTCGTAAGTGATTTTTCAATCATTTGTCTTGCGACATTTTAGCATTAGGTTTTATAGATGTGATTTCTCCAACTAGATTTGTAAATCATCCATCTTATATGGAATACGGTAATTATTTGAACAACCTTTGTTCTCATAATACCTGATTTAAATAACAATTATTAAAACAAATCTTGAAGTCAAGCTTTGATGTAAACGATAAATACAAACAATGGTTTGTTTGCTTTCGATGAACATCATCACATATTCTCTTGCTAGTTACTTAGGCCATTGTGGTTCATGAATTGCGTCGTTCTATATGACATTTCATACCAACCAATTCGGTATTCAGTACCCAAGAACCACATTGTTTAACAAGCAAATAATACAACCATAACATGTATATCATCCATATACCTAAATTGGATATTTCCAATATTTTCTTTTCTGCCAAATATATTTTATAGATTCTCTTTCAGCATTTCCTTTTCCTTTTTAAAAGAATCTATCAACATCAAAAGTGGCGCCATATACATGACACATAGTCCAAAGCGTGTATATTCAAATAATAATACCTTTGGACTTGCACTTTGAAATAGATCACCATCATCAAAATGGTCGGCATTCTTTCAAAATACATTCTATAGTAATCTTTTAGTGTAGTAAACACTTTACATACATCTTCTGTTCACCCTTATCATGATGACTTTCATGATCAAGCTACTGTAGCTTATAAAGGCGAATCGTGAGTATAACATTACTTTCCAAAACCCTTTTGGATGATTAGGATGTCTAGCATCTCCAACCTTCGTAAATTCTCATCCAATATGGTAACATATATTATACTCAATCATATTGCAACCAAAACATTGTTTCAGATATCATTATATCTTCCACACAAGATGGTTTCTGAAACAATTCTTCCAGCTCCTAGATAAACTTGATATTAAAACAATCAAGAATCATGGAGGCAAACATGATACTTAAGATACTAACACTGGAATTGTTACTCTCGATTTAATACTAACTATTAAATTTCATGGAGTAAGTAGAGTTTGCTGAAAGTTTGCAATAGGACTTTAAACTTTAGATTAACACTCAATACAATACGATACCAGTTCGTAAAGTATATATATCTAGAATTCTATAGTTCTTTTATCTCAATTACAACTATGCATAAGGTGGTGAACGAATGCCATTGACTACAACAAATTATGCAAATTCACTTTGATTTCATTTATGATAAATTGAGTTCTACTAATCCAAATGAGAAATGAACTCCCACTCAAAAACGACATCCCTCGTGCCTTTTTGGTGATTACATGAACCAAATCCACTACACCAAGTCCGATCATCACGTGAGTCGGTGTAGCTTCAAAGGCGAGCATCAAATGGTCATCATATCAAAACATATGAATCATGCTTAACCTTTCGGTCCGTGTTCCGAGGCCATGTCTGTACATGCTAGGCTCGACAAGTTAGAACCTTAGTATTCGCGTGTGTAACTGTCTTATACCCGAGATATGCTCGTGGATTCAAGTACACCCGATCATCACGTGATGTCTTGAAGCGACGAAAACATAATCGGTGCACACTAAAGGAAGAACACATTCTTATCTTGATATTTAAATGAGGGATCATCTTATTATGCAAACAAAGCACTAAACAAGCAATATAATATGCTATCAAACATCACATGTTTATTAGTGGAATGATATGGTTCCCGCATATGATCTCTATCATGTGCATCGTGGTATGATCACTATCATACCTTTATGTGTAAATCCAAGGTCTATGGAGTTTACACGCTATGTGTGTTGTAAGAGTATCATCTCATACTTCTATTTACAAAATCACCATATCATAACACTAGCCCAGCAACAATCTAAACTAGACGCCTCGAATTTATCCATTTCAAGTTTTACGTGGCTTAGGGCATTCGAGATAGAACCGTTCTTACCTACGAACATGAACCACAACGGGGATAACCAAAGTGTTGACAACTCGTTGAAAAATAGATATTGACTATAGTAGGAGAGACAGACACCCGGTAGCCACTTATGCAAACTAGTTGCATGTCAAGCGTGGAACATGTCTCATGTGCGAGGACATGTAAAGTTTGTCCGGGCTGCTTCATCCCACTATGCCACCAATATCTAAAATTACAACTAAGAATCAATAAAATGATCATCATCGCCCACAGACTCATATGTGTACTACCCGTGCAAAGCATCTACGCATAGATCCGGCTATGATACCACTGTAGGGTTCGCAGCATAGAAAACAAAAAATTTCCTATGATGGGAACAACTATGTACCAAGATCTATCTACTAGATACAAACAACGGGCGGATGTACATCCGTAGAGAACATACCCTTGAAGACCGACAAAGCTTAACGAGTCCAAACTCGTGGTTAATGTAGACGATCTCTTGCCGATCTCAAGATCGAGAGGAAGTCCTAGCGCCGCAAAACAGCAGCGCATCCGTGCTCGCACACACGTTCGAGGCACCGAGCAACCTCCGCCTCCTCGCTCCAGCGATGCAGCGGAAGCACAACTCTTTCTTGCCGACACTACTAGGAAAACGGCTATAGGTAATCCATACATCCATGGCGCACATGTTAGTGGTGCCCCACGGGTAAAATAGGCGTGGCGCACTGCCCACAGGTGCCCTATGGCTAACTGTCGTAAGCGTGGCGCACATGTGGGTGGTGCGCCACGGCTATGTGTGGGCCAGGGCACAGGTGGCCGCAACACACATACCCGTAGCGCACAATGTCAAGGTGCGCTACGGATGTGAAACTTAACTATAGCGCACCTTGACCTAGTGCGCTACGGTTATGTGTGCTGCAGCTTCTGGGTCAACTTAACCATAGGGCACTCTGCCCTAGTGCCCTACGGCTAAGTGGCCTACACCAACTCCACACACCCCTCCCCCCCTGTGGATCGCCTTTTTAGCTTTGCAAAAAATAAAAGAAAATGAAAAACACTTCAAATAATAGAATCCTTTCATATTTAGGTAGATAATGTGGTCTAGTTTCTAGTAAAATTAACAAACATGAATTTCGAATTTTTCTGCAAAAAAAGTCATGCTACGGTAAAATGGCCGTAACTTTTGCATACGATTTTGAAAAAAAACGTATAATATACCAAAATGACCAGAACAAGATTCCAGATCTGCTTGCAACCCCTTTAGGTAATTTAGCGATTTTTTAGAATCTCAAAATTCAAAAAGAGTAAAAATTTATGGCAAAAACAAGATTTTTTTCTGCAGAAAAAAAATTGAGGCAACTTACCCGTAGCGCACCACCACCTAGTGCGCCACGAGTAAGTTGGGCAGGATTCGAAATTCGAATCACCACCCCACCCACCTACCTCCCTCTCTCCCTCTCTTCCTTCCTCTTCTCTTCCTTCATCCCTTTGTTCTTCTCTTCCTCCCTCTCTTCTTATCTTCCTTCCTCTTCTCTTCCTTCCTCCCTCTCTTCTTCTCTTCCTCTTCTCTTTCTTCCACCCTCTGTTCTTCTCTTCCTCTTCTCTTCCTCCCTCTTCTCCTTCTCCTCACTTCGGCCTCCTCCGACCAAGGACGATCACAGGTAACCAGCTCCTTCAGCAGTCGCCATCGCCTCCTTCGACCACATGTCCTCCAGCCGCCGCTGCCGCCACCACCTCCTCCGACCATACCTCCGTCCACCTCCGACTGCACCTCCAACGCACCTCCGGCCTTCTCCTCCGACCACACCTCCTCCTACTGCCTCGACGCCGACGAGGACTAGCACGACCACGACCACGGCCTCCCGCACATCCTTGCGGTGGTAGGTCGTGGCCACAACCACTACTCCGGCGAGGCGACGCGACGGCGGTGATTTCTGGACCTGATTGCTTTTGCAATTCAAAACGAGGGTGTTGTTTGCATTTTTTTTGTTTTTTGAAACACACATCCGTGGCGCACCTGTACCCCTACCTGTGGCGCACCTAGTAGTGCGCTACACCTATCCTCATATAACCGTAGCGCACCAGGGTAGTCCGCTATAGGCACTTCTTAGCTGCAGTGTACGCCTAGTGGCGCACCACTAGTGCACCACGGATGGGCTTTTCAGGTGCGCCACAAACAGCCATTTTCCTAGTAGTGCGAATAGCCACCAGGAACATGTATCTCGCTAGTCAGGAACCATGGGGAAAAATTCTTGAGGGGGAGAGAGATCCTTCACGAGGAGGTGTAAGTGAGAGAGAGGGAGGGTCTCCTTTTATAGGGAGAGGGGGCACCCAAGGGGCCATGCGCCCAGCCATGGGGTTGCCCCCACCTCTTCCACATTCATGTGGGTGGACACTCCACTCACTCAAATGCCTTTCAATTCCCTCCACTCAAAACCCACTCAAATTCCCATTAATTTTCCACCAAATTTAATGCAAACTCTCATTAAATAAAACTCCTTTTATTTATTCAGAATTTTTTCAATTACTTTAATGACAAACATTCACATATAACCCCTTGCTAGTATTTCATTTCACATGCAGAAACACTTTTTGCAATTTCAGCCAAAAACCCGTTTCGGTATCTAGTGAAATAAATTCCTCCGCTTGTTATTCTTTTCGGCATGAAACTTTTGCTCCAAATGGATGTCGGTGTCTCTTAAGTGTGTCACCCTACGGTTCGCGAATAATGCGAACATGATCGAGTCCCCTCTTAGATCAATAATCAGAAGCTGGATCTGGAGACCCATACTGACTCCCACACATTCAACGATGACTTTCTTGTGATCGTCGGAACCTTTTACGCTAGTCTCTTAATCCCTTTGTTTCGCGATATATTATATGTCCGAGATTCGATCATCGGTATCTCCATACCTAGTTTGATCTCGTTACTAACATGCACTCTTTTCTTGTTTTCGTGATATAACATTTCTAGTGATCAAATCACTTGCTGGCAAGCTAATCAATGTGATATCACCGAGAGGGCCCAGAGCTTATCTATCCGTCATCGGGATGAACAAATTCCACTCTCTATCCATGGGCCTCAACATAACACTTTAGTAGTTCTAAACCCATCTTTAAAATCACCCTGTTATGGTGTGACATTTGATGTTATCAAGAAACTCTTCCGGTGTTAGTGATTGACATGATCTCATGGTCTAAGGATTTCGATCACTTCGTAAGTTGTTATAGCCATATAAACTCAATGACTTTGATCGTAATGCTATACTTCGGATGAATGTTCATCACACCATTACACTAATGTTGTGACCTCGTTATTAACAACATCCAATGTCCATGATCAGGAAACCTTTGATCATCTTGTTAATCAACGAGCTAGTTTATAAGAGAGGCATAACTAGGAACTTCCTTTTTGTTTATTAAACACACATGTATTAACGTTTCCGTATTAATACAATCATAGCATGTAAAATAAACATTTATCATAAATAAGGAATACGATAATAACCACTTTATTATTGCCTCTCGGGCATATTCCCTTCAGGATGCAGAAGTGAAGGACGAGGTGAAGAAGATGAACAAGCAGCTAAGGCAAATCATCGAATTGAAGAAGCAGAACAATTTGATGGCCGGTTTTTTATTTTTTTGTAATTTATCTCGTATTAGTTTATCTCCTGATCATTAGTCATTAGACAGCACAATCAGTGTTCGAGTGATGCTTTGTAATGAATGTAATGGTCTATGTCTTTGGCTTGAATAAAATGCAACACAAATTCGGGCTAATTTTGAGCTGCTCTGTTTTCAAAATCAGTGTTCCTTCAGTTTCGTCAGTGTTCCTTCAGTTTTATCAGTGTGCAGGGGAGGGGGAGGGGTTGAAAAGTTAAAAAAAAACAATTGACGAGGAGTGATTGAAAAAGGCCAGGCCCATATAGAACTTAGCCAGGCCAAAATGGTCTTATCCAGGCCCAATAGTAACTACTTATAGATTGGAAAAAATGGTACTCACGTTACCATCTAACTAAGGACGTGTGGATCTGCAGATACTCGTGCTCAGGTCGCAATCTTTTATTTTTTGTGAAAGTAAATATATAAATAAAGGCCAAGGGCATCCATTTAACTAACATAACTTGGGCGCCCCTTTAACTTATCTAAATATGTAAATGTGTTGTTTGAAAATGAACCATGTGTTGTTTGAAAATAATCAACCATCATAACGTTAACTTATTCTTCCTTTTGAGCTTTTCTAATTTCACTCATTTTATAAATAGTGCACGAGTATTATATGAGAACTTGTTTTTGTGTCTTTTGTTTTATGCACTTATTGTTTTGGGTGTTTTGACAAATGACAATACAATAAAACACAAGTCGAGTGATAACAAATTATAAATATTTCGGGCATGAGTAAAAACGGGATAGATAATATATTAGATAACATTACATATATTAGATAGCCCGATAACATTACAATAAAAGAAAAGGGGTACAATATAGAAGGGAAGGGAAACTAGGCGCCTAAGCCCTGGGCTAAACCCTAACCCTAGCTACTACGTGGGTTTAGCCCGCCCGGCTGCCGGTCAACCTCGCCGTCCTACTCCATCGGCGGTAGGGGCGGTGCCAGTGCCGCCGCCTTCCAAGCCGCCGTCGCAGCATTCCATGCCGCCGCCCTCTCCCGTTGCTCCTGCCGCCACTTCTCCTGGAAGGCCCATCGATTGGCCTCCTGTCGGTCCTTCTCCTCCCGTTTCCACCTTTTCTTCAAGGCGCGGGCGGCCTGCTTCTCCTCCTACTTGGCGTAATCCACCAGCTCCTCCTCCTTCTCTGCCGCCTTCCAATACTCTTTGGAGGGGCCGTCGTTGGGGAGGTTGCCGCCGCTGGGGAGGGGGTTGTGGACGATGTGGCCCTGGGCCCAGGGACAGGGCGGGGCTTTGTGTCGCCCCCCTTTTTGCCACGCCTCGGGCGCATGGGCGCCTCCTGCTCCCAGACCTGCTTGTGGTCCGGGTGGTTGTCCTCGTCGCTGACTTCGGACTCCGAAGGGAAGCGGGGGGGAGGTCGCCATGGTCGCAGGAGTGTTTTTTGGGGTTTGGGGCTAGGAGGAGACAAAGGGACGGGCTCGAGGTTGAAGATGAGGGGCAAGATGAGATGAGGAGGTAAAGAAGTTTTGCCTATTTATTGAGGGCTCAGCGTGAAGGGCGGCGTGGGAATCCAGCGTAGGCGCAGCCGCGTGCGCTGCGTTGCGTGTAGGCAGCGGGCGTAGCCGCGTGCGTGATTAATGCGGTCAGTGCAAAAAAATTGCTAGGATGTGACGTGACCCCTGCACCGTCGCCCCCGCCCCTGCATGCATGCATGCATTAATGGGAAAGAGAGAAAAAACTTCCAAGGTAGTTGTTCATTGGCAGTGAAAAATAAAAGAGGAAATAGAATTTGGCCTTGATTTACTCGGTAATAAATGCAGGAATCCAGAACTAAGGTAGTTGTCACAGGACCTGCAGCAAACTCGTTCGTTTTTACACACCGCATGCAACAAACTCACACATGGAAACTCAACGGGTGAGAAGAAAAATGTAGGGGTTCGTAGCATGGAAAACAAAAAAATTCTACCGGATGAACACACAATCAAGATCTAATCTATGATAAAGCCAAGATCTATCTACTAGATTGTAGCAACGAGTCGATAGTATACTAACCCTCGAATATCCAAAGTAGTTAACGAGAGCAGATTCTCGTGGGTGATGTAGTCGTACACTTCCGATCTCAAGATCGCATAGACGATCCTTCCGACGCTGTGTTCCGGCAGCGCTTCCGCAGTCGGTCACACGTTCGGTACTCGATGAAGACCTTCCTCTCCCTTGTTCCAGCAGGCAGCGGAGGTTGTAGTACTCTCCTCGTGATTCCGGTAGCATGACGGCGTGGTGTCGGAAGTAAAGGGGAGATCTCGTAGGGCTTCGCCTTAAGCCGGAGCGAGTATGGTGGAGCAAGAGAGGTGCCTTGGCGATCTAGGGTTTAGAAGCACCAAGGGGAGAGGTGTAGCCGACGACTAGGGTTTGGGGAAATCCTAGTCGGCGACTTGGGAGGAGCCCTAGGCGGCGGCGGCTTGGAGTTGGCCGGCGACTTGGAGGCTAGGGTTTTGGGTGTGTAGGGAGAGGGGGCGCCCTACCCCTCCTTATATAGGAGGGGAGAGGCGGTTATGGGAGGAGGGAGTCCTCCCCCAAATCCTCCTCATGGCCGGCGGGTGGGAGGGAGTGGGACTTCCTCCCCAAGTAGGTTTCCTACTCTCCCTCCACCAAGCAAACTTGAGATTTGACTTTTTCAAATTGGCGTTTGACTTTCAAACTTCGATTTGATTTCTTCTCTTTATTTTGCCCAGCCAAGTGACCTAGTACATGATGCAACCATTCCACATTGTCATGACACATCCATGTACCCTTTCCCTCCGGAGTGCCGGACCTTCCAGACCCTTCTAGAACATTCCTGGTGAAAACACCGGAATTATTCCCAAACTCCGAAACAGGACTTTCCTTATATAAATCTTATTCTCCGGACCATCCCGGATCTCCTCGTGATATCCCAGATCCCATCAAAGACTCCGAACAACATTCGGTCTCTGACTCATCATTCCATAACTACTCAACAACATCGAATCCTTAAGTGTGTCTCCCTACGGTTTGTGAATTATGCGGACATGACCGAGACACTTCTCCGATCAATAACTAATAGAGGAATCTGGAAATTCATATTGCTCCCACATATTCTACGATTACTTTGCGATCGAATGAACCACTTACATACGATACCAATTTCCCTTTGTCTCATGATAGTTTACTTATTTGAGGTTTTGATCGTCGGTATCTCTGCATACCTAGTTCAACCTTGTTACTGATAAGTACTCTTTTCTCGTTCCCATGATATGTGAGCCCTTGTGAGCCAGTCACATGCTTGCAAGCTAATTGGATGACATTCCACCGAGAGGGCCCAGAGTATATCTATCCGTCATATGGATGGACAAATCCCACTCTTGATCCATGTGCCTCAACCCATACTTTCCGAACACTCAATGCCACCTTTATAGCCACCAAGTTACGGTGTGGTGTTTGATGTCACCAAGCATCCTTTCGGTGATGGTCATTAACATGATCTCATGGTCGAAGGAATTAGGTTACTATGTATCAGAAAGCATATAGCAAATGAACTATATTAAATGACTTGATCTTTATGCTACGCTTAACTATAGGAGTATGTCCATCATATTATTCTCCTAATGATATGACCCTGTTGTTAATAACATCTCTATGTTCATGATCAGGAAACCATGATCATATATTAACCAACAAGCTAGTTTAACAAGAGGCTTTACCAGGGACTCTTTTATGTTTACAAATCACACAAGTATTAATGTTTCCGGTTAATACAATTTTAGCATGGTATGTAAACATTTATCATAAGCATGTAATAATCACTTTATTATTGCCTCTTGGGCATATCTCCAACAAAAAATCGGTGGGAGTAATCAGAGGGATGTCAATTGGAGGGAATAGAGGGAGTATGAAACTAAGTTTATAATATATTACATATTTTAGACTTTGATATAAAAGTATGTGTTATAGTGAATCTAATTATATTTATTACATATTTTAGATTTTGATATTTTTTCTTATATACGTAGTCAAAGTTTATAAATATTGACTTTTTCAATGGCGCATGAACCGGAGGAGAGTAAGTTTGACTGAAGAAAGTTGTTAGACGTACACTTATTTAATGCGATGGAGGGAGTAAATACGCTGCAACGCTGTTGCACGCAAAATAGCTAGACCGCGACACGAGAGGCAGCTGCATAGCATGCATGTATGGTGCAGCCCGCCCCGCCCAGCGCCCTCGCATGCCACGCTCGATCCAATGGTCAATGGAGTGTGCCATACTGTACCTTATATTTAATACATATTTTAGATTTTAATATTTTTTCTTATATATATGTGGTCAAAGTTCATAAATATTGACTTTTTCTATGGCGCATGAACCGGAGGGGAGTAAGTTTGACTGAAGAAAGTTGTTAGTAGTCGTACACTTATTTTATGCGACGGAGGAAGTAAATATGTTGCCGCGCTGCTGCATCGGTTGGCTGCACGCAAAAGAGCTAGACTGTGACACGATGCATAGCATGCATGCATGGTGCAGCCCGACCCGCCCAGCGCCCTCGCATGCCACGCTCGGTCCAACGGTCAATGGAGTGTGCCACGCTGTACCTTATCTGTTCATGGAAAAACGATACGAGGCAATCAGATTCCAGAATCATCCATCCCACGGATCGCCAAGAGCTAGCCGCGAAATCCTTCTAAGAGACGCCAACCAATCACGTTGCAGAACAAGCCCTTCCACGGATCGCCCAGAGCCACCCGCGGAATCCTTCTAGAAGACGCGATCGGACGGCCACAGTGTCGCGCTAGGGTTAGATCTACGTTCCTCATTCAGCCTTAGGGTTAGCTGGGTTTAGGATGCAGTCAACGGGGTTTCACAAGTTTGACCAGGCATTCAAATGTGCATAACTAATTCAAAAAAAATCAAGAAAATACAAAACCTTCGCATGGTGTCATGTTATGTGACATAGTTGTGAGGAAAAATATCAAACTTGGTCTATTGATCATATTTCAAAAAACCCTTCACAAAATGACCTATGTCCTCCGAGGTTTTCTGGCTTTCGGGTCAAATGACCAATGATATGGCTAGAATCAAGGCATAGTTTGTGATAATGTGCTCATATTGGGCATGCATGTGTATAATGGGATGACTAACAATGTTGTAGCACAAAGTTTTCCTTTTCGACACACAGAAAATCCATTTTCTATTTTCAGAGTGCCAAAAGAGCGGGGGATTTGTGAAGCAACCACCAAATTGAAGTTTCAAAATGGTAACATCCTATTTTTCAAAAATACTAGACCACCTAGCATGTACAATTTCCCAACTTGAGTATCTCAAACTTTTTATTCCATCCCTGGTGAAAAAGACAAATCCTGCCGAATCGGTTGGAAGTGGCACTACTAGGAAAACGGCTATAGGTAATCCACACATCCGTGGCGCACGTGCTAGTGGTGCCCCACGGGTAAAATAGGCGTGGCGCACTGCCCACAGGTGCCCTACGGCTAACTGCCATAAGGGTGGCGCACATGACCATAGTGCGCCACAGATATGTGTGGGCGAGGGCCCTGTTAGCCGCACGCCAAACATCCGTAGCGCACATAGGGTAGGTGCGCTACTGTTGTTAGTGTCAACCGTGGCGCACATGGAGGGGGTGCGTATGCCCCTCTCTGCTGTGAAACGGCCAGACACATCCGTGGCGCACTATGCCATGTGACGGATGTATAAACTTAGTAGTAGGGCACCTTGCCCTAGTGCCCTACGCCTAACTATCCTGCACCAACTTCATATTTAGGTAGGTAATGTGGTATAGCTTCTAGTAAAATTAACAAACATGAGTTTTGACTTTATTTGCAAAAAAAGTCATGCCGCGGTAAAAAGGCCGTAACTTTTGCATACGATGTCGAAAAAAAACGTATAATATACCAAAATGACCAGAACGAGATTCCAGATCCGCTTGCAACCCCTTTAGGTCGTTTAGATATTTTTTAGAATCTCAAAATTCGAAAAGAGTAAAAAGTTATGGCAAAAACAAGATTTTTTGCTGCAGAAAAAAATTGAGGCAACTTACGCGTAGCGCACCACCACCTAGTGCGCCATGAGTAAGTTGGGCGAGATTCGAAATTCGAATCACCACCCCGCCCACCTACATCCCTCTCTCCCTCTCTTCCTTCCTCTTCGATGTCTTCCTTCCTCCCTCTGTTCTTCTCTTCCTCTTCTCTTCCTCCCTCTCTTCTTATCTTCCTTCCTCTTCTCTTCCTTCCTCCCTCTCTTCTTTCTTCCTCTTCTCTTCCTTCCTCCATCTCTTATTCTCTTCCTCTTCTCTTCCTCCCTCTTCTCCTTCTCCTCACTTCGGCCTCCTCCGACCAAGGACGACCACGGGTAACCAGCTCCTTCAGAAGTCGCCGTCGCCTCCTTTGACCACACGTCCTCCAGCCGTCGTCGCTGCCGCCACCACCTCCTCCGACCGTACCTCCGTCCACCTCCGACGCACCTCCGCTTGTCTCCTCCGACCACACCTCCTCCTACTGCCTCAACGCCGACGAGGAATAGCACGGCCACGGCCTCCCGCGCATCCCTGCGGTGGTAGGTCGTGGCCACGGCCACTGCTCCGGCGAGGCGACGCGACGGCAGCGATTTCTGGACCCGATTGCTTTTGCAATTCATGTTTTTTGCATTTTTTTTTATTTTTGAAAAAAACATCCGTGGCGCACCAGTACCCCTACCCGTGGCGCACCTGGTAGTGCGCCACACCTATCTCGATATAACCGTGGCGCACCATGTAGTGCGCCACGGCTACGAGATAGCCGTAGCACGAGGCCCGTGGCGCACTGCTAGTGCGCCACGGAAGGCCTTTTCAGGTGCACCACGAATAGGCGTTTTTCTAGTAGTGTGGGTAAGATATGAACTACATGTACATGATTTCATGCTGATGATTTTTTGTAAAAATCATTTTTAGTTTCACAACATGCTATTTCATCAGAGATCCAATGCTAGTTTTGTGAGCCTCAACCCCTAGCTAAGAATATTTATGAAAACCCTTCAAAAAGTTTGACCAGACATTCAAATGTGCATAACTAATTCAAAAAAAAACAAAAAAATACAAAACCTTCGCATGGTGTCATGTTATGTGACATAGTTGTGAGGAAAAATATCAAACTTGGTTTTAGAAATGGTCGAAAAAAAAACATGCTTAAAATGGGGTGGTTTACCCTAGCTTTGGAGCCCATTTCTACCACATTTTGGGTGAGTGTGAGTTGTACTTCACAAAAGGGATCAGGGTGAGGATGAGTTGTACTCTACATATGAGAAAAACATTGGAATATCATACAAACATAGAAAAGTACAAAGCTACATTTGTTGAAATTCAAATTTACCATCATATTTGAATTGTCCAAATTATCAACAACAAGTGCCAAATTATTATAATAAAAAATGTTTACAACACCAACAACTGCCAAATTATTACAATAACAAATGTTTACAACAACAACAAGTGCCAAATTCAAAGTCTATTTCTTTTGGCTCTTCTTACCCCTCATTTTCTTCTCCTTCACAAGTTTCACACCACACAACAGGTTTATGCTCTTCTTTTTCTTACCATTACCATCTGGCCTCCCCACAGCACGTCCAAGAGTCTCCTTCACCTCCTGTACCTTCTCAACAACACAATCTGGCACCAGAGCCTCATCAACATGGTCACTTTGCACCAGAGCCTCAACAATAGGCTCATTTTGCATTAGAGCCTTTGCACCAGAGCCTCAACAACGGGCTCATTTTGCACTAGAGCCTCAACAACATGCTCATTTTGGCCATCATTTTGCACCAGAGCTTCCAAATCAGAAACGGTGTTCCCTAAAGCCTCAACAGTTTGCACATCATCCTCCAAAACAAGTTCAGATTGCACCTCAGCAGCACCAAACATGATCTGGTTAGTTCTCTTCTTTCTTTGGCCATTGATTCTTGCCCTTTTCACTGTCCAGCATTCGTCAACAACAAGAGGTGGGCCTTTTTCTCCACGCTTCCTCCTGAAAACAAGCAAGTTAGCTGGGGGGAGAAAAATCATCAACAAGAAACGGGATAGATTTTGGATGAACATACTTTGGCTTTTCAGAAGTGTATCTGCACTTGGTAGAGCCAGCTCGGTGTCCAAGTTCTTCATAGAGTTTGCATCTATTCGTGTTACCTTTTTGGGCCCTTTCTGGCTTGGAATGTTTATTTTCATCTTTCTTTCCCTTCTTGCTGCTCCCACCTTTTTCAAACCAAGCCTTGAATCTACTCTGCTTGGGCCTGCCAGCCTTTCTTTTCATCAAAGGAGGACACAAGGAGAACTGAATGTCCACTTCAGGCCACTGAGACAGATATGTAAGTGCTGGAATTGGTGTTCTATATGCAGCCTTGAATTTTTCTACAGAATAATACTCATGCAAATATGGGTGCATATTTAGCTTGTGTTTGGAGGCCAAGAAAAGTATGGCATGCTCACAAGGCTTCCCATTGTAGAGGGAGTGTCCCAACCTTACAACAATATAAGGTGGTGTCCCCTGTGTTTACAAATCTAGTCCCTGGATCAATAGCTAGCATCCACAGTTAAGATGTAATATCAAGAAACAAAGGTCATAACATAACTTTATAACCAGGAATAACATAATTTTATTACATCATACATAGCTCATTTGGCTATTACATTACATTGCAGCGGAATAACTATAGTCATGGGGTCCTTCATCTTCAAAGTGCCACAGGGAGATGTTGGTTGTAGACTTTGTAATCCTAATCAAACAATCTTCACTAAAATCAATCAAACCTGCAACATTACAAGTTACAACCACAAGGGTCAATACATTTGAATTGTATTGGCAAGCTTCACTACTATGTATAATATGAGTGGATCCTATCAATACATGCATATTTGGCTAAGTAGAGTTTTAGGCTCATTTGCTTAAAGCAATAATTTATCCTATCTTTTCAAAATGGTTTTGGTCCTTTGTCAAATCTCTTTTTCCAAGTTCCTTGAACTCCTTGGTAGAAACTCAAGTGTTCAAGTCCTTGTCAAAATTCTCTTGAACTACTTGGTAAACCCAAGTGCATCAAGTTTTATCAAAATCTCATGAGTTCCTTGGTAACCCCAAGTGTTCATGTTTTCAACAAAATCTCTTGAGTTCCTTGGTAACCCCAAGTACATCAAGTTTTGTCAAAGTCTCTTGAGCTCCTTGGTAACCCCAAGTGCATCAAGTCCTTAAAAGTTTTCTTTAGAAATTAGAGTGTCGAGATCTCCCATAGCTTCAAACTTTAGTTGCTCAGTATTGTCCATAACCGGGGACACGGCTAAGTACTTAGATTTTATTATCTTCTGCAGAAGTAGTACACTTTACCCACATGTCACAATCCCATCCTTTTGCCACTAGTGGCCACTGTGTTAGCACTCTCCAAGATGGAGTACTGGCAGATTGGGAATGTGACGAAGTCTTTCCAAAGGGTTCTCCCATACACCATTGCTAGCTTGTCTTCAGCACCCATGAAGCATTCCAGATCCCCATGTCCAGTAAACTGAAGACAATGCATGGGTCTTCCCAATGTAGTTGACTAAGCCAGAGCCATAATAGCATGTGGTTGCACACGAAAGCCACAATTGGAGAAACATGTTCAATCTCTAAGTTTCCTAGGTGGTTTTATTTTGGAGCACAACATAAAGTGTTTGCCATATACATGGTTCCTTTTGTTGCCACCTTCTCCAAAACTTAAAGTATCCTCCACCTAGGTGATTCATTGAGTCCTTTTTTTATTATGTAAAACACAAGTCCTTTTCTCAACCTTTGTAAAATCTCAACATGTATCTCTTTTTCAAAATATAGCATGGCTAAGCATGTAATCACTACATTGTTTTTACTAAGGAATGTATAGGGAATCCTATTTAGGATTTAGCATAGCATAAGTATAAAATATCCTTTCATGCATGTTTTCAAAATCCACTAAGTATAATGAAAATAGTAGGACTTTAGATGATAGTGTAACTTGCCTTTTTGGTAGGGAATGATGGTTCACTCCTTGATCTTGCTAGTCTCACTCTTTTCTAATTTCACTACAATCAATCAAGCAAGCATAGTATCAAGTAGCATTCCAAACCATTAATCAAACCATCCACACACACAAAACAATGGGATCTAAGTCATGCATGTAAGCATGCAAGAGATGGTTCTATTTGAAAAGATGGTCTCCACTAGGTTTCTAAACTTTGTAAGTTCCAAATTGTTCATTTTCCAAAGTGGCAAAGTCATTTGCAAAAGGGTTTAGTCCATGAACCATTTTTAAATTCCTTCATTATTTTATGTGGTGGAAAACATTTTTATAATAGCAACAACTCTATGTGGTTCACCAAATAAGTTGTTGTTTCTCAAAACTTGGTGTTTTGGGTCAGTAGGTTTTATCTAAACCATTTCCTCAAAGTTTTCTTTCCATAAACATTTTCATAACAAAAACCATTCTTTTATTTGGCTAGAAATGGGTTAAATCAATTAATCCATCCTAGACATTATGAAATTCATTTTCCAAACTATGGGTTGGTTCCTAGGGTCAGTAAGTTCACCATAAACTATTTTTCCAAAGTTTCAAACTCAAAAACATTTTTGAATCATTTTTCTAGTCTTAACAAGCATTCAAAAGTTTCTGCAAAATCCAACAAGCTAACAGATACTATTTGCTATACCAAAGGCATGGTTGGCTAGGGTTTGTTCCACTAATTCCAACGGTATCAAATTTGTAAATTTTGGACGTGTGGATCGAAAGTTACAAAGGTTTGAAATTGCAACTTAAATCTGATTTCCAAATTCTGTTTTAAACAGACCTGGCCATGCGTCATGATTTCATTGGGCGGTACCGGTTCGGCTGGATCACACGTTGCAGGCATTGGATCTAATCAGATCGTGCGGCACAGGACACATACCCCTTCGCGGTTAAATGATCTATTCTTGATCGTTCGATCCAGATCCTACGGCTATTAACGCATTGACCAAACTCTGGCGGCGCAGCGACGGTTGTTGGCGGCGGCGAGGTCTGTCGGCGGCGGCGCTGGTGAAACAGGACGCTAGAAGAGAGGGGAGGATGCTCACCAGATTCGCGAGGACATGGTGATGCTCGACGTGTGCTTGTCGTGGCAGGGGGTGCTCGGGTACAGCTGCGATTGCTCGCCGGAGTAGAGAACAATGTCGGGTGGTCCTGGTCGTGGTCGGAGTCGTCGCTACAGGTCACGAGAAGGCCAACCGAGGGTATGGTTAGGTGCGTAAGACCAAGGCGAAGATGCTCGCATGATCGAGAAACAGAGGGGCGGTCGAGGCTTACCGGGTGAGCTCGACGGAGACGAGACAGACGGTGGCGAGGTCGGAGCTTGACGAAGGTGATGCTCTGGGGCGCCCGCGGTCGAACGAAGGGTACAGGCAGATGCGCCAAGGAGTGGTGAAGGTGTGAGCTTGTTCGGGGAGGCAGGAGGTGGCTGTGGTCTGTCGGATTTCACCGGAGGAGCTCGCCGGAACAGCGGCGGTGCAGGGCAAAATAATCGCAGCCTGGGGGCAGAGAGAGGGAGGAGCTTGAGGGGAAATGGAGAGGGAGAGTGGGCGCTTAAGAGGGCGAGGTCGCTGAGCGGAATCACTGCGGCATTACTGCGAATTAACGCGCGGCATCAACGGCAGAAACGGCCGGCGTGGTCGTCGCGAGGAAGGAGACGAGCTGGAGAAGTGGGGTCCGCTGGTTAGTGGGAAAAAGAGTGGGGGAGAGGTCCACCAGTCGGTCACACCGTGGGTTAAAGATTAAGTGCCAAACGTTTTTCTTCGGGAAGGGGAGCTGGGCTGGTTTGTTGGGCTCGTGGGCTTGGCCGGCTGGGCTGGTCCAGATCCTATTTTTTTCCTTTCTGTAATCTTTTTTCTTTTTCCAATTCTAACTTCTGTTTTGACAATTCAAACAAACAAACAATGTTCAAATCAATTCAAACAATCACCACTATGAATTTGGTTCTGTTCAGTAACATAAACCAAATTTCAAAACCAAAATAATAATTTTTATTTTAGGGTCCATTATTAATTAAATAAATAGACCATTGTTATTCAATCAAAATAAAGTTTGATGTTTATTTTAAAACTCCATTTTGAAATCTAAAATAAAACCAAAACACTTAAGTAGGTATTATTTGAGAATATAGAATATTTGGAAAACTTATTTTAAAATAAATAAATAAGTTTTAGTGTTTTATTTAAAATGGGAAAAACCCTTACTTTAATAAAATTTGGATATTAAATCCCTATTATTTTATTTAAACAAACCTTTGCTATTTTTATTCAAAATAAAATGTTTTAATCCAAAAGCTTGGCCAAGGTTTTGATTTGGTTTTATAAAATAATCTTTATTTATAAATCCACCTTTTCTTTTGAAAACCAAATCTTTTATTAAAAGATCCAAGAAGTAATTCCAAAACATTTTAATTTCTTTTAATATGTGTTTATATTTATAAATCCCTTTAGGATTTATTTGATTCAATTTGGTTTGAAGTTCTAATTAAATACAAAAGGTTTCTTCTAGCCCTGAAAACCAAACAAAGTTTTATTTATCCATTTATTTTCACATTACAAGATTTGGAAAATCTTGGGATCTGACATACTACCACCCTTAAAATAAATCTCGTCCCGAGATTTGGGAAGGCTACGGTCACAAGCCGGTTCAAAACAACTAGGGTACTACCACCCTTAAAATTTTCAAACAAAAATTACATATTGTCCTTCTTGGAATCCTGGGAAAACTTCTCTAAGCAAACTTTTGCATTGTGTCCTTGGTTTCCATTCTTGACTCATGGGCCAAGGTTGAGTTTCTCCATAGGCTTGTTCAACTTGTTCTTCATCTTTTCTGGACAGTTGCTTGCATAATGTCCTGGGTTTTTGCAGTTGAAACAGTGGATTTCCTTGAGTTCTTTACGTGGCTCTTGTGGACAAGTTGCTACATAGTGGCCTAACTCTTTGCAGTTGTTGCACATCACTTGGTCAATCTCTTTATTCTTCTTGTTCTCTGGGCATCCACTGGAGTAGTGTCCCATTTCCTTACACTTATAACATTGCACATGGCTTTTGTATATCTTTTGCTTCTTGGGTTTCTTTGATCCTTTGAATTGGGTTGTTTTGTTTGGAGGTACAAGTGGTCCTTTTCCTTTGCCATCAACTTTCTTGGTAGACTTGGATCCTTCTTGTTTCCTTTGTTCAACAATAGCATAGATGGGGCATTGGATAGGAACATGGCCGTTTCCTTCACAAAGGTAACAAGTAGCTTGAGAGGTGGGACATTGTCCAACAGGATGATTTTCTTCACAGTTAGGGCATTGATCTTCATGCTCCTTGAAAGTATGATCCTTGTCTCCACAAATAATGCAAGCTGGTGCTCCATCTAGAATAATATTTCTGTCATCCTTGTTGTCAAAGACTCTTTTGGGATGGCTTTCTTCCATGTTGATCATTTGATTAGTCACCTTAAGCATCAGTTGGGTTTGTTCCTCCAAAAACTTTTGCAGTGCTGGATCTTTATCATTAGTGTTGGCTATGAACTGAGCTGTCAGTTGGTTTAACTGGTGTTGAGTTGCTATGAGCTCTTTTATGCTGTTCTCTTGGTTGGTGTTGGTGTCATCAACCTTGGAGTCTTTTGGAGTAGTCATCTGTTTGGGTTGAATGGAAATTAGAATAGGCAAGATATTTCTAAGGAAATGTTTCTAATCACACACATCACAATTCACACAAGCAATGTGCATGAAAACACAAGTCAAACATTTCACTCAAACAACAAAGTTCAAGCACATACTTAGGCAACAAAAATATTTTTTTGTTACACCACATAGGTTGGTGTGTTTTGACTTATATAAAATATGGTGGTCCATCTATATGGTTCACTTGTGATCTTTCCATCCTTCTTAGTTGCTTCTTCTTACTTGAGATCATTGTTCCCTTGAGAAAAACTCTTGATTACAATAACTTCTAGTGATGTGATCTTCCTCTAACTTTTGCATTCCCTCAGTCTCTAAATCTGTGAGCAAGATTTCCTTGTCTCACTTGTAGTCCTTATTGATATCCAAGTTGGAAGTCCTTGGTGAACATGCTGAAGATGTTGAAGTCATTAGAGTTGAAGAAGTTGAAGTCATTAGAGTTGAAAGTGTTGAAGAAGTCCTTTGCACATGGTGTAATCTTTGGCCATGGGTAGGTTTTCCCATCAAGTTGAAATAGAAGAGATGTTGAGTTGAAACCAAAATGATTAAGGAAAGACTTTACAAGTGTTTTTGTAAATAAGTTTTGGATCAAAATATAACTCCTATTTTCTAAGGGTTTTTGTCCAATCCTAGGTTTACAAATCCTACAGGCAACACAATGCTCTGATACCATCTGTAGAGGGAGTGTCCCAACCTTACAACAATATAAGGTGGTGTCCCCTGTGTTTACAATGCTAGTCCCTGGATCAATAGCTAGCATCCACAGTTAAGATGTAATATCAAGAAACAAAGGTCATAACATAAATTTATAACCAGGAATAACATAATTTTATTACATCATACATAGCTCATTTGGCTATTACATTACATTGCAGCGGAATAACTATAGTCATGGGGTCCTTCATCTTCAAAGTGCCACAGGCAGATGTTGGTTGTAGACTTTGTAATCCTAATCAAACAATCTTCACTAAAATCAATCAAACCTGCAACATTACAAGTTACAGCCACAAGGGTCAATACATTTGAATTGTATTGGCAAGCTTCACTACTATGTATAATATGAGTGGATCCTATCAATACATGCATATTTGGCTAAGTAGAGTTTTAGGCTCATTTGCTTAAAGCAATAATTTATCCTATCTTTTCAAAATGGTTTTGGTCCTTTGTCAAATCTCCTTTTCCAAGTTCCTTGAACTCCTTGGTAGAAACTCAAGTGTTCAAGTCCTTGTCAAAATTCTCTTGAACTACTTGGTAACCCCAAGTGCATCAAGTTTTATCAAAATCTCATGAGTTCCTTGGTAACCCCAGGTGTTCATGTTTTCAACAAAATCTCTTGAGATCCTTGGTAACCCCAAGTACATCAAGTTTTGTCAAAGTCTCTTGAGATCCTTGGTAACCCCAAGTGCATCAAGTCTTTAAAAGTTTTCTTTAGAAATTAGAGTGTTGAGATCTCCCATAGATTCAAACTTTAGTTGCTCAGTATTGTCCATAACCGGGGACACGGCTAAGTACTTAGATTTTATTATCTTCTGCAGAAGGAGTACACTTTACCCACATGTCACAATGCCATCCTTTTCCCACCAGTGGCCACTGGATTAGCACTCTCCAAGATGGAGTACTGGAAGATTGGGAATGTGACGAAGTCTTTCCAAAGGGTTCTCCCATACACCATTGCTAGCTTGTCTTCAGCACCCATGAAGCATTCCAGATCCCCATGTCCAGTAAACTGAAGACAATGCATGGGTCTTCCCAATGTAGTTGACTAAGCCAGAGCCATAATAGCATGTGGTTTCACACGAAAGCCACAATTGGAGAAACATGTTCAATCTCTAAGTTTCCTAGGTGGTTTTATTTTGGAGCACAACACAAAGTGTTTGCTATAGACATGGTTCCTTTTGTTGACACCTTCTCCAAAACTTAAAGTATCCTCCACCTAGGTGATTCATTGAGTCCTTGTTTTATTATGTAAAACACAAGTCCTTTTCTCAACCTTTGTAAAATCTCAACATGTATCTCTTTTTCAAAATATAGCATGGCTAAGCATGTAATCACTACATTGTTTTTACTAAGGAATGTATAGGGAATCCTATTTAGGATTTAGCATAGCATCAGTATAAAATATCCTTTCATGCATGTTTTCAAAATCCACTAAGTATAATGAAAATAGTAGGATTTTAGATGATAGTGTAACTTGCCTTTTTGGTAGGGAATGATGGTTCACTCCTTGATCTTGCTAGTCTCACTCTTTTCTAATTTCACTACAATCAATCAAGCAAGCATAGTATCAAGTAACATTCCAAACCATTAATCAAACCATCCACACACACAAAACAATGGGATCTAAGTCATGCATGTAAGCATGCAAGAGATGGTTCTCTTTGAAAAGATGGTCTCCACTAGGTTTCTAAACTTTGTAAGTTCCAAATTGGTCATTTTCCAAAGTGGCAAAGTCATTTGCAAAAGGGTTTAGTCCATGAACCATTTTTAAATTCCTTCATTATTTTATGTGGTGGAAAACATTTTTATAATAGCAACAACTCTATGTGGTTCACCAAATAAGTTGTTGTTTCTCAAAACTTGGTGTTTTGGGTCAGTAGGTTTGATCTAAACCATTTCCTCAAAGTTTTCTTTCCATAAACATTTTCATAAAAAAATCATTCTTTTATTTGGCTAGAAATGGGTTAAATCAATTAATCCATCCTAGACATTATCAAATTCATTTTCCAAACTATGGGTTGGTTCCTAGGGTCAGTAAGTTCACCATAAACTATTTTTCCAAAGTTTCAAACTCAAAAACATTTTTGAATCATTTTTCTAGTCTTAACAAGCATTCAAAAGTTTCTGCAAAATCCAACAAGCTAACAGATACTATTGAGGGGAATATGCCCTGAGAGGCAATAATAAAGTGTTTATTATGTGTATTCCAAGTATATGATAGATGTTTATTTTGCATGCTATAATTGTATTAATACGGAAACGTTAATACATGTGTGTTTAATAAACAAACAAAAAGTTCCTAGTTATGCCTCTCTCATAAACTAGCTCGTTGATTAACAAGATGATCAAGGTTTCCTGATCATGGACATTGGATGTTGTTAATAACGGGAGTACAACATTAGTGTAATGGTGTGATGAACATTCATCCTAAGTATAGCATTACGATCAAAGTCATTGAGTTTATATTGCTATAACAACTTACGAAGTGATCCTAATCCTTAGACCATGAGATCATGTCAATCACTAACACCGGAAGAGTTTGTTGATAACATCAAACGTCACACCGTAATAGGGTGATTATAAAGATGGATTCAGAACTAATAAAGTGTTATGTTGAGGCTCATGGATCGAGAGTGGAATTTGTTCATCCCGATGACAGATAGATATACTCTGGGCCCTCTCGGTGATATCACATTGATTAGCTTGCAAGCAAGTGATTTGATCACTAGAATGTCATATCACAGGAACGAGAAAAGAGTGCATGTCGGTAACGAGATCAAACTAGGTATGGAGATACCGATGATCGAATCTCGGACATGTAATATATCGTGAAACAAAGGGATTAAGATACTAGCGTAAAAGGTTCCGACGATCACAAGAAAGTCATCGTTGAATGTGTGCGAGTCAGTATGGGTCTCCAGATCCCGCTTCTGATTATTGATCCGAGAGGGGTCTCGATCATGTCCGCATTATTCAGGAACCGTAGGGTGACACACTTAAGAGACACCGACATCCAATTGGAGCAAATGTTTCATGCCGAAAGAATGAACAAGCGCAGTAATTTATTTCACTAGATACCGAAATAGGTTTTCGGGTGAAATTGCATAAAGTGGTTATGCATGTGAAATATAATTCTAGCAAGGGGTTATTTGTGAATGTTTGTCATTAAAGTAATTGACAAAATTCTGAATAAAATAAAAGAGTTTTATTTAATGAGAGTTTGCATTAAATTTGGTGGAAATTTAATGGGAATTTGAGTGGACTTTTGAGTGGAGGGAATTTAAAGGGCATTTTGTGAGTGGAGTGTCCACCCACATGAATGAAGGAGGGGAGGGGGCAGCCCCCATGGCCGGCGGCCACCCCCTTGGGTGCCCCCCCTCCTCCTATAAAAGGAGCCCCCCTCCTCACTTGTCTCTCACACCTCCTCGTGAAGGATCTCTCTCCCCCTCTAGAATTTATCCCCCATGGTCTCGGACTAGCGAGATACATGTTCCCGGTGGCTATTCGGCAAGAAAGAGTTGTGCTTCCGCTGCATCGCTGCAGCGAGGAGGCGGAGGTTGCTCGTTGCCTCGAACGTGTGTGCGAGCACGGATGCGCTGCTGATTTGCGGCGCTAGGACTTCCTCTCGATCTTGAGATCGGCAAGAGATCGTCTACATCAACCACGAGTTGAACTCGTTAAGCTTTGTCGGTCTTCAAGTGTATGTTCTCTACGGATATACATCCGCCCGTTGTTTGTATCTAGTAGATAGATCTTGGTATATAGTTCACATCGTAGGAAATTTTTTGTTTTCTATGCTGCGAACCCTACAGTGGTATCAGAGCCGGATCTATGCGTAGATACTTTACACGGGTAGTACACATATGAGTATGTGGGCGATGATGATCATGTTGTTGCTCCTTTGTTGTAATTTTGGATATTGGTGGCATAGTGGGATGAAGCGGCCCGGACAAACTTTACATGTCCTCGCACATGAGACCTGTTCCACGCTTGACATGCAACTAGTTTGCATAAGTGGCTAGCGGGTGTCTGTCTCTCCTACTATAGTCAGTATCTATTTTGCAAGCGAGTTGTCAACAATTTGATTATCCTCGTTGTGGTTCATGTTCGTAGGTAAGAACGGTTCTATCTCGAAAGCCCTAAGCCACGTAAAACTTGCAATGGATAAATTAGAGGCGTCTAGTTTAGATTGTTGCTGGGCTAGTGTTATGATATGGTAGTGTTGTAAGTAGAAGTATGAGATGATACTCTTACAACACACATAGCGTGTAAAATCCATAGACCTTGGATTTACACATACAGGTATGATAGTGATCATACCACGATGCACATGATGGAGATCATCTGCGGGAACCATATAATTTCACTAATAAACATATGATGTTTGATAGCATCTTATATTTCTTGTTTAGCGCTTTTAGCATAATAAGATGATCCCTCATTTAAATATCAAGATAAGAATGTGTTCTTCCTTTAGTATGCACCGATTATGTTTTCGTCGCTCCAAGACATCACGTGATGATCGGGTGTTCTTGGATCCACGGCCATATTTCGGGTGTAAAACAGTTACACACGCGAATACTAAGGTTCTAACTTGGCGAGCCTAGCATGTACATACATGGCCTCAGAACACGGACCGAAAGGTTAAGCATGAGTCATATAGTCGATATGATGCCCATTTGATGCTCGCCTTTGAAGCTATACCGACTCACGTGATGATCGGACTTGGTGTAGTGGATTTGGTTCATGTAATCACCAAAAAGGCACGAGGGATGTCGTTTTTGAGTGGGAGTTCATTCGTAATATAGATTAGTTGAACTCAATCTATCATACACTTAGTCTAAACTTTACAAATTCTGTTGTAGATGGCACCACCTGCTTTTAATTTCAATGTGTTCATGGAGAAAGAGAAACTAGCAACGAACGGTAGCAACTTTACAGAATGGGCCATGAATTTGAGGATTCTCCTCTCTCCTGCACAAAAGCAATATGTGCTAGAAGCGCCGTTAGGCCCCCCACCTTTTGATGATGCCCCTGACGAGGAGAATAATGTCTATCAGACTCGTCAGGAGGGCCACAACTTAGTTCAACTGACTAGAGCCGGAATTCATGGGCTAGAGCCGGAATTTCGAAAGCGTTTCGAAAACGGCAATGCATTTGATACAATGGGTGAGTTGAAAATGATTTTCGACACATATGCTGCTGTAGAGAGCTACAACGCTTCAGAAAAGTTCTTTAGCTGCATGATGGAAGAGCACAGCTCCGTTAGTGAGCATGTACTCAAGATGTCGGGTTACGCCGATAAGCTTGTGTCCTTGGGAATATCGATTCCCATTGACTTAGACATCCATCGTGTTCTGAAGTCTCTGCCACCTAGCTATAAGAGCTTCGTGATGAACTATAATATGCAAGGCATGAAGAAGTCTCTCCCCGAGCTTCTATCAATGCTTAAAACTGCAGAAGTGGAGATCCAAAAGGAACATCAAGTGTTGATGATCAATAGGAACACTGGTTTCAAGAAAGACAAGAAGGGAAAACGGAAGGGAAGTAAGGGCGGCAAGCCTGTTGCCGCGCCTGAAAAGAAACCCCGAGTTGGACCTAAGTATGATTCAGAGTGCTACTATTTTAAGGGGACTGGCCACTGGAAGCGCAACTGCCCCAAGTATCTGGCAGACAAGAAGGCCGGCAAGGCAAACAAAGGTATATATGATATACATGTTATTGATGTGTACTTGACTAGTGCTCGCAGTAGCACCTGGGTATTTGATACCGGTTCAGTTGCTAATATTTGTAACTCGAATCAGGGGCTGCGGAACAAGCGACCGCTAGAAAGGGGTGAGGTCAAGATGCGTGTCGGCAATGGATCAAGCGTTGATGTGACCGCCGTCGGAACGCTGCCTCTCCACTTGCCATCGGGATTAGTTATAAACTTGAATAAATGTTATCTGGTGCCTGTACTGAGCATGAACATTGTATCTGGATCGTGTTTGATGCGAAGTGGTTATTCATTTAAATCCGAGAACAATGGTTGTTCCATTTATATGAATGAAATCTTTTATGGTCATGCACCGATGATGAATGGTTTATTTCTATTAGATCTCGATGATAATTGTTACACATATTCATAATGTTGATGCTAAAAGGATTAAACTTAATGATGATATATCCGCATATATGTGGCACTGCCGTCTAGGTCATATTGGCGTTAAACGCATGAAGAAGCTCCATTCGGATGGACTTTTGGAATCACTTGATTATGAATCATTTGATACATGTGAGGCATGCCTTATGGGAAAGATGACTAGAACGCCGTTTTCCGGTTCAATGGAACGGGCGACAAATTTATTGGAAATCATACATTCTGATGTATGTGGTCCAATGAGTGTGTCGGTGCGAGGTGGATATCGTTATTTTGTTACTTTCACGGATGATTTGAGTAGATACGGTTATATCTACTTGATGAAACACAAGTCTGAAACCTTTGAAAAGTTCAAGGAATTTCAGAATGAAGTGGAAAATCATCGTAATAGAAAGATCAAATTTCTACGGTCCGACCGTGGAGGTGAGTATCTAAGTTACGAGTTTAGCACTCACATGAAAGAGTGTGGAATTGTTTCACAACTCACACCTGCCGGAACACCACAGCGAAATGGTGTGTCGGAACGTCGTAATCGTACTTTATTAGATATGGTTCAATCTATGATGTCTCTGACGGACTTGCCGTTGTCATTTTGGGGTTATGCACTAGAAACTACTGCATTCACTTTAAATTGGGCACCATCTAAATCCGTTGAAAAGACACCGTATGAATTTTGGTTTGGAAACAAACCTAAGCTGTCATTTCTTAAAGTTTGGGGATGCGATGTTTATGTGAAGAAACTTCAACCGGATAAACTCGAACCCAAAGCGGAAAAATGCGTCTTCATAGGATACCCTAAAGAAACTATTGGGTATTCCTTCTATCACAGATCCGAGGGCAAGGTTTTTGTTGCCAAGAATGGATCCTTTCGAGAGAAAGAGTTTCTCGCGAAAGGTGTGAGTAGTCGGAAGGTAGAACTCGAAGAGGTTGTGGAACCTTCTCTTCAAAGTATGGCGAGTAGCGCAGCGCCGGAAGTTGTTCCGGAGTTGGCTCCACCTGTTGAAGAGGGAACTAATGATAATGATCATGAATCTCCGAAAGAGAGTACTACCGAACCTCGCAGGTCAAACAGGACGTGTGCAGCTCCCGAGCTGTACGGAAATCCTGTCATGAATTTCATGGTTGATGAAAATGGTGACCCTGCGACGTATGAAGAAGCGATGATGAGCCCGAATTCCAACAAATGGTTAGAAGCCATGAAATCCGAGATAGAATCCATGTATGAAAATCAAGTTTGGAACTTGGTGGAATTACCTCACGACCGAAAGGCCATGGAGAACAAATGGATTTTCAAAAGGAAAACTGATGCTGATGGTAATGTGACCGTCTATAAAGCTCGACTTGTCGCAAAGTGGTTTCGACAAATTCAAGGAGCTGACTACGATGAGACTTTCTCTCCCGTAGCGATGCTAAAGCCAGTTAGGATTATGTTAGCAATTGCTGCATATTTCGATTATGACATATGGCAGATGGATGTCAAAACCGCGTTTCTCAATGGTAATATTGAAGAAGAGTTGTATATGATACAACCAAAGGGTTTTGTCGATCCTAAGGATGCTAACAAGGTGTGCAAGCTTCAGAAATCCATCTATGGATTGAAGCAAGCATCACGAAGTTGGAATCTCCGCTTTGATGAGGTGATCAAAGAGTTTGGATTTGTCCAAACTTATGGAGAAGCTTGTATTTACAAGAAAGTGAGTGGGAGCAATGTGGCATTTCTGATATTATATGTGGATGACATATTATTGATCGGAAATGATATAGATCTTTTAAACAGTGTTAAAAGTTATCTAAACAGCAAATTTTCAATGAAGGACCTAGGTGAAGCGTCATACATATTAGGCATAAAGATCTATAGAGATAGATCTAGGCGCCTAATAGGGCTATCGCTAAGTACATACCTTGATAAGATTTTAAAGAAGTTTAAAATGGACGGAAGTAAGAAGGGGTTCTTACCTATGTTACAAGGCAAGACATTGAGTAAGACTCAAAGTCCGGCTTCGGCGGAAGAAAGAGAGATAATGGACAAAGTCCCCTATGCTTCAGCCATAGGCTTGATAATGTACGCCATGCTATGTACAAGACCGGATGTGGCACATGCTATTAGTTTGACTAGTAGGTACCAATCGGATCCAGGTTCGGAACACTGGATAGCGGTCAAGAATATCCTTAAGTACTTACGAAGAACTAAGGATATGTTTCTTGTATACGGAGGTGAAGAAGAGCTCGTCGCTAAGTGTTATGTCGACGCTAGCTTTGACACCGATCCGGATGACTCTAAGTCTCAATCCGTATACGTATTTCTCATGAATGGCGGAGCGGTTAGTTGGAGGATCTCCAAACAACCTGTGGTAGCGGGATCAACAACGGAGGCCGAATATGTTGCTGCTTCAGAAGCGGCTCAGGAAGCAGTTTGGATGAAGGAGTTCATATCCGAACTAGGAGTGGTGTCAAACGCGTTGGACCCAATGGTGATCTATTGTGACAACAATGGTGCCATTTCCAATGCCAAAGAGCCAAGGTCTCACAAGAATTCCAAGCATATTAAGCGCCGGTTTCACTCCATCCGCGAGCATGTCAAGGATGGAGATATAAAGATTTATAAAGTACATACGGATCTCAATGTAGCAGATCCGTTGACTAAAACTCTCCCTAGAGCAAAACATGATCAACACCAGAACTCAATGGGTGTTAGATTTATCACTATGTAACTAGATTATTGTCTCTAGTGCAAGTGGGAGACTGAAGGGAATATGCCCTGAGAGGCAATAATAAAGTGTTTATTATGTGTATTCCAAGTATATGATAGATTTTTATTTTGCATGCTATAATTGTATTAATACGGAAACGTTAATGCATGTGTGTTTAATAAACAAACAGAAAGTTCCTTGTTATGCCTCTCTCATAAACTAGCTCGTTGATTAACAAGATGATCAAGGTTTCCTGATCATGGACATTGGATGTTGTTAATAACGGGATCACAACATTAGTGTAATGGTGTGATGAACATTCATCCGAAGTATAGCATTACGATCAAACTCATTGAGTTTATATTGCTATAACAACTTACGAAGTGATCCTAATCCTTAGACCATGAGATCATGTCAATCACTAACACCGGAAGAGTTTCTTGATAACATCAAATGTCACACCGTAACAGGGTGATTATAAAGATGGATTCAGAACTAATAAAGTGTTATGTTGAGGCTCATGGATCGAGAGTGGAATTTGTTCATCCCGATGACGGATAGATATACTCTGGGCCCTCTCGGTGATATCACATTGATTAGCTTGCAAGCAAGTGATTTGATCACTAGAATGTTATATCACAGGAACGAGAAAAGAGTGCATGTCCGTAACGAGATCAAACTAGGTATGGAGATACCGATGATCGAATCTCAGACATGTAATATATCGTGAAACAAAGGGATTAAGATACTAGCATAAAAGGTTCCGACGATCACAAGAAAGTCATCGTTGAATGTGTGGGAGTTAGTATGGGTCTCCAGATCCCGCTTCTGATTATTGATCCGAGAGGGGTCTCGATCATGTCCGCATTATTCACGAACCGTAGGGTGACACACTTAAGAGACACCGACATCCAATTGGAGCAAATGTTTCATGCCGAAAGAATGAACAGGCGCAGGAATTTATTTCACTAGATACCGAAACAAGTTTCCGGGTGAAATTGCATAAAGTGGTTATGCATGTGAAATAGAATTCTAGCAAGGGGTTATTTGTGAATGTTTGTCATTAAAGTAATTGACAAAATTCTGAATAAAATAAAAGAGTTTATTTAATGAGAGTTTGCATTAAATTTGGTGGAAAATTAATGGGAATTTGAGTGGACTTTTGAGTGGAGGGAATTTAAAGGGAATTTTGTGAGTGGAGTGTCCACCCACATGAATGAAGGAGGGGAGGGGGCAGCCCCCATGGCCGGCGGCCACCCCCTTGGGTGCCCCCTCCTCCTATAAAAGGAGCCCCCCTCCTCACTTGTCTCCACACCTCCTCGTGAAGGATCTCTCTCCCCCTCTAGAATTTATCCCCCATGGTCTCGGACTAGCGAGATACATGTTCCCGGTGGCTATTCGGCAAGAAAGAGTTGTGCTTCCGCTGCATCGCTAGAGCGAGGAGGCGGAGGTTGCTCGGTGCCTCGAACGTGTGTGCGAGCACGGATGCGCTACTGATTTGCGGCGCTAGGACTTCCTCTCGATCTTGAGATCGGCAAGAGATCGTCTACATCAACCACGAGTTGAACTCGTTAAGCTTTGTCGGTCTTCAAGGGTATGTTCTCTACGGATATACATCCGCCCGTTGTTTGTATCTAGTAGATAGATCTTGGTATATAGTTCACATCGTAGGAAATTTTTTGTTTTCTATGCTGCGAACCCTACAAATATTTGCTAAACCAAAGGCATGGTTGGCTAGGGTTTGTTCCACTGATTCCAACGGTATCAAATTTGTAAATTTTGGACGTGTGGATCGAAAGTTACAAAGGTTTGAAATTGCAACTTAAATCTGATTTCCAAATTCTGTTTCAAACAGACCTGGCCACGCGTCATGATTTCATTGGGCGGTACCGGTTCGGCTGGATCACGCGTTGCAGCCACTGGATCTAATCAGATCGTGCGGCACATGACGCGTACCCCTTCGCGGTTAAATGATCTATTCTTGCTCGTTCGATCCAGATCCTACGGCTATTAACGCATTGACCAAACTCTGGCGGCGCAGCGACGGTTGCTGGCGGCGGCGAGGTCAGTCGGCGGCGGCGCTGGTGAAACAGGACGCTAGAAGAGAGGGGAGGATGCTCACCAGATTCGCGAGGACGTGGTGATGCTCGACGTGTGCTTGTCGTGGCAGGGGGTGCTCGGGTACAACTGCGATTGCTCGCCGGAGTAGAGAACAACGTCGGGTGGTCCTGGTCGTGGTCGGAGTCGTCGCTACAGGTCACGAGAAGGCCAACCGAGGGTATGGTTAGGTGCGTAAGACCAAGGCGAAGATGCTCGCATGATCGAGAAACAGAGGGGCGGTCGAGGCTTACCTGGGGAGCTCGACGGAGACGAGACAGACGGCGGCGAGGTCGGAGCTTGACGAAGGTGATGCTCTGGGGCACCCGCGGTCGAACGAAGGGTACAGGCAGATGCGCCAAGGAGTGGTGAAGGTGTGAGATTGTTCGGGGAGGCAGGACGTGGCTGTGGTCTGTCGGATTTCACCGGAGGAGCTCGCCGGAACAGCGGCGGTGCAGGGAAAAATAATCGCAGCCTGGGGGCAGAGAGAGGGAGGAGCTTGAGGGGAAATGGAGAGGGAGAGTGGGCGCTTAAGAGGGCGAGGTCGCTGAGCGGAATCACTGCGGCATTATTGCGAATTAACGCGCGGCATCAACGGCAGAAACGGCCGGCGTGGTCGTCGCGAGGAAGGAGACGAGCTGGAGAAGTGGGGTCCGCTGGTCAGTGGGAAAAGAGTGGGGGAGAGGTCCACCAGTCGGTCACACTGTGGGTTAAAGATTAAGTTCCAAACGTTTTTCTTCGGGAAGGGGAGCTGGGCTGGTTTATTGGGCTCGTGGGCTTGGTCGACTGGGCTGGTCTAGATACTATTTTTTTCCTTTCTGTAATCTTTTTTCTTTTTCCAATTCTAACTTCTGTTTTGACAATTCAAACAAACAAACAATGTTCAAATCAATTCAAACAATCACCAAACCTTGCACTATGAATTTGGTTCTGTTCAGTAACATAAACATTATTTCAAAACCAAAATAATAATTTTTATTTTAGGGTCCATTATTAATTAAATAAATAGACCATTGTTATTCAATCAAAATATAGTTTGATGTTTATTTTAAAACTCCATTTTGAAATCTAAAATAAAACCAAAACACTTAAGTAGGTCTTATTTGAGAATATAGAATATTTGGAAAACTTATTTTAAAATAAATAAATAAGTTTTAGTGTTTTATTTAAAATGGGAAAAACCCTTACTTTAATAAAATTTGGATATTAAATCCCTATTATTTTATTTAAACAAACCTTTGCTATTTTTATTCAAAATAAAATGTTTTAATTCAAAAGCTTGGCCAAGGTTTTGATTTGGTTTTATAAAATAATCTTTATTTATAAATCCACCTTTTCTTTTGAAAACCAAATTTTTTATTAAAAGATCCAAGAAGTAATTCCAAAACATTTTAATTTCTTTTAATAAGTGTTTATCTTTATAAATCCCTTTAGGATTTATTTGATTCCATTTGGTTTGAAGTTCTAATTAAATTCAAAAGGTTTCTTCTGGCCGTGAAAACCAAACAAAGTTTTATTTATCCATTTATTTTCACATTACAAGATTTGCAAAATCTTGGGATGTGACACCCAGTGTGTTGACACTCAAGGCATGTGCATTCATGCAATTGAGTGTCAACAACATGCCTCCTGCCAGTCTTTGTATCTCTGACTTCAGCACCCCACAATGAGGATTTCTCAACACGCAAATGTGCAAGATTTCTGCTCCTGTTGACCACCTGCTGCACAACATCAGGAAGCTTATCTCCTTGAAGAACATCACCAAGCCTTCTTCTCAATTCCCACAACCTCATGATCATGATCCTGATCTGGTCAACCATGTCATGGACAGGCAAGTCTTTTAACACCTTCACTTTTTTGTTGAAACTTTCTACCAAATTATTGTTGATATGATCACATTTGATGGCAGTGTTAAAACCTGACCTGTACCAGAGAATGGTAGGTTTCCAACCATGTACAAAACTTGACCCTATCCTCCTCGGAGCATGCCGCCTTAATCTTCTCAAGGTGATATGAATGTGTCTGTCTGGTGTAAGATCTTGTTGTTGGCCACATGCGTCCAAAATCATCTCCTCTGAATTTTTTGATCAAATTCATCCACATATGGCCGAAGCACTCCCTCTGCTCAGCATGAGGGAAAACAATCTTCACTGCATTTTCTAAACCTTTACATGCATCTCTGTGCACTGCATCATGAACCATATCCATGATGCCTCTGTCTCAGGCTGAAACATGCCAATAGCTACAGGGAACATCCAATTGTGTCCATCTAAAGCATTGCATGCTGCTAGTTGACCATTCCACTTTCCAGTCAAGAAAGATGAGTCTAACTCAAATATAGACGGTACCCTGCTTTTAAGCCATCGATGCAAGGATTTAAAGCCATGAAGAATTTTGAGAAGAAGACTTTCCCATCAGCTGTTACCTTAGTATCTATCTCCATAACACTGCCAGGTGACCTCTTCTCTACTTTTGCTTTGAAGTTATAAAGCATTCGAAAGGTATTTTCCCAATCACCATATAGCTCTTTCATTGCCCTTTGCTTTGCCTTCCACACTGTAGTATAATTCAGCTTAATGGGGTACTGCTTTTCCAAGTCTATTTTCAGTCTCTTTGCAGTGTTGTTTGGTGTTGTGGATAAAATGGGCTTGATCTTTTCTGCAACCCATAATTGTGATGTCATCTTTGTAATTGTTTGAGAACTTGTAATGCAAGTATGAGGTTTTGGAATTTGATTCACTCTTATTGTCCTTCCATCAGGTTGGCGTGTAGCAGATATATACCACTTGCAAGGCTTGGCACCACCATCATAACCTACGCATTTTGCATAGAACTTCTTTTTATCAGTCCACATAGTCTTGGTAGAAAACTCATGTTTGACTGCATATGTCCTGAAACACATCCTGAATTCATCCATGCTTGGAAACAATCTCCCAACTTCAATAACTGGGTCGTCTTTGTCATAAACTATTACTAGCTCATCATCATGTGCATCATCTACATGAACTGCAGCATTTTCCAACAACTCTAGATCTATATCTGCCTCTTCATATCTTAATAAATGGTTGTCACCATCATTTGCAGCTTCATCCCTCTTCTTCTCCTTGTCTATGTCATCTATAGGAATGCCAAAAAGCTTTGCCATTTCAATGTCATCTATTGGTGCAATGACCAAATCAGTCCGGTCATGTATCTCAACTGAATTCCAGTCAACAATTACAATCCTTTGTGCATTAGCATCTGCAGCATCCCCTTGTGCATTAGCATCATCCTCCACTGTTAACACTTCCAACTTAGTAAGTATAGGCATTACTTGCCTTTGTGCAACCCAATCATCCTCGACCATCTAAGGAGCCAGCTTCGAGGCCACATATCCAACCCTCAAATCAGGTTTCAGATCAATGAGCTCTGCTAAAAATAGAATAGTTTTGCTTGTCCAACCGTTTCGCTCATCGATTTCATCAACTATATGTTCCCCTGTCTCAACCCTAACATAGTCACATTTGCAATCATCAAATCGTAACAAAGAAACTTCTTGCTCTGGCACCCAAACCACACTATCCCCAATTTTTTCCACCATTTTCCTCACCACCTCCTCTCCCATGTTTATTAGCTCTTGGGGATCAACATGTTCTAATTCAACTTCCAATTTAACAACTGTGTCTCTCTCAATGATCTGTGTGTTGCCATCAACTAAAACATCCCTAGAGGGAAAGAAATTGATGCGAAAATCGAAGGTTTGGCGCGCAACGTCGCTCCCCTGTTTTTGGCGGGCACTGTGAGCTAGCGGAAGCGAACAAAGAGCTCAACCTTAGAGAAATTAAGTGCGGAGATATAGGATATACCGATTAGAAGTCCCCTCTCCATGCTCCATCTCGTTCCCCCTCGCCCCGTTCAGCACACCCTCGCCTCCACAATCTAGCATCAATGGGCACGCTCAGATCTCGAATTTAGAAGAATGGGAGAGGAATTAGCTTTCAAATGGCACTCACCACCTTCGCCGTCGAACGAAAGCGCCGCCGCCTAAATTAATTTGCCTGCCGCCGCCGGCGCCGAGAATGATGGGTGAGGTCCGCCGCCACCATCGAGGAAGCTACAGTCAGTATGACGCGCACTCTCGGTCGGAAGCGGTTGGTTTGACTGGCTATCCCAACCGACCGGTTTGGCTTAACCCTAATCTTGGAACAAAGTTAAATGTGTCCTTAACGACCGTTTTATGGCCCGTGTGGCCATGGGATATTAGCTGCCTCACAACCGTCACATGCGAACTATTCTTTTCAACGATGTCGTGTTCCTTCCAATTCCGCGTAAAGACGTCGCATGGGAGCTATAATCCGAAATCCTTCGCGTGGTGTCATATTATGTGACATAGTTGCAAGGAAAAATACCAGACTTGGTATATTGATCATGTCTCGAAAAAACCTTCACAAAATGACCTATCATGTTCGAGGTTTCATGGCTTTCGGTCCAAATGACCGATGTTATGTGCTGAATCGCGGCATAGTTTGTGATGTTGTTCCCATATTATGCATGCATGTGGACATTTGTATGGAGAAGAATGTTGCAGGAGGAAGTTTTCCTTTTGTCACAAGGAAAAGCCATTTTCCATTTTCCGAGCGCAAAAAATGGGTCGTTTTGTGAAGCAACCACCAAAATGTTGTTTCAGAATGCTACCATCCCATTTTTCTAAAATACTAGACCACCTTACATGGACTATCTCCCAACCGGGATATCTCAAACCTTTCCTTCCATCCCGGGTAAAAAGGACAAATGTCTGCCAAATCGGTAGAAAGTGGGTCTGATTTGTACTATAGGTACATGATCTAACGCCCGTGATTTTTTGAAAAATCATTTTTAGACTCGCAATATGTGATTTCTTCAGAGATCCAATGCAAGTTCTAACTATGCTCGTCCTCTATCTTCATGCACGCCGGTTCGACCATTGTTCGAAAACGAAAAAATTCAAAACGGGCATAAGAAATTCAAAAAAAGTCTAAACAATGTAAATCCTTCGTGTGGTGTCATATTATGTGACATAGTTGCATGGCAAAATACCAGACTTGGTATATTAATCATGTATCGAAAAAACCTTCACAAAATGACCTATCATGTTCGAGGTTTCATGGCTTTCGGTCCAAATGACCGATGTTATGTGCTGAATCGTGACATAGTTTGTGATGCTGTGACCATATTATGCATGCATGTGGACATTGGGATGAAGAACAATGTTGCAGGAGAAAGTTTTCCTTTTCATCGCAAGGAAAAGTCATTTTCCATTTTCCGAGTGCAAGTTTTTCCGTCATTTCTTTCCGCCATTTCTTCCCGCGGTTTTCTTCCCGCCATTTATTCCCGCAGTTTTCTTCCCTCCATTTATCACTATATATATGTAGGATTGACCTCCATTGTCATTGCACATCTCTGGACTCATATCTGCAACCTCATCACTCTATCCCTTGGCTTCCACCATACGACTAACCCCAGGGAGGCGGAGGCGCTTTGCGCCTCGAACTACCCCTTCCTGCCGGGCTACTGTGTCCCTGTCGGCTCGATGCTGAGCGCTGGAGGCATGCCGGTTCCTCATGTCCCTCTAGGTGTGGCGCGCGGGATGACCATCACGGACCACTACTACTTCGAGCTTATGCCGGAGCAGCGGAGGCATCCCAACTTTCATCCCGACTATTTCCCAACTTGGGAAGCCTTCTTCGGGGATCGGCATGAGAGGGCGCTCGCCGGGAACGAGGAGGACGTCCCACCTCCTCCGAACTTCAACGAGGCCGGCCGTCAGCTGTGGTGGCGCAGCCGGACTCTCCAGAGCGTCATAGCCAACGACTCTAACCCCTACCTGCGCTACCCTCAAGTCTAGCCCACTCGTACTCATCCTTCAAGGTTCAACTACGGCGACCCCGACGACGACAGCAATGACGGCCGCGGCTAGTACGACAACTACAGTGGCGAGTATTACAGGTGTAGGCAGGAGCATGACTGAATCACTCCAACATTGAAAAACAAGTTCGGTCGATTGTGACTTAATCTGGCCATGTATCTTAATTTTCAGTTCTTCTATGTATCTTAATTTTCAGTCGTGCTTTATGTAACTTAGTGTTAGTTGCGTTATGTACTTTAATTCTAGTTCTATCGTAATAAAATTTTCTCCTCGCCCATTATTTCCCGTCCATTTCTCCCGCCCAATAATATATAAAAATAGTTAATTAATTTTTAGTTTTAAATGGTTACATTAATTATTTTTAAGAACAGAAAATGGTTTTGAATTAGTAATTCAAATTCAAACACTTTTTATGTTTAAAGTTTTTCTAAATTCCAAATTAATATATAAAAAATATAAGTTAATTCATTTTTTATTTTAAATGGTTCATATTTTAAATGGTTACATTAATTATTTTTAAAAACAAAAAATGGTTTTGCATTAGTTATTCAAATCCAAACACTTTTTATGTTTAGTTTTTTCTAAATTCCAAATTAATATAAAAAATATAAGTTAATTCATTTTTTATTTTAAATGGTTCATATTTTAAATGGTTACATTAATTATTTTTAAAAACAGAAAATGGTTTTGAATTAGTTATTCAAATCCAAACACTTTTTATGTTTATAGTTTTTCTAAATTCCAAATTAATATATATGAAATGTAATTTAATTCACTTTTAATTTTAATTGGTTCATAGTTTAAATGGTTACATTGATTATTTTTAAAAACAAAAAATGGTTTTGAATTAGTTATTCAAGTCCAAACACTTTTTATGTTTAAAGTTTTTCTAAATTCCAAATTAATATATAAACTCTATAAGTTAATTCATTTTTAATTTTTAATTGTTTCATAGTTTAAAATGTTACATTAATTATTTGTAAAAACAGAAAATGGTTCTGAATTAATTATTCAAATGCAAACACTTTTTATGTTTAAAGTTTTTCTAAATTCCAAATTAATTATTCGTTTAAAAAATTACAAATTTAAACCCCAAAATAAAAAATAAGGCAAGAACAGAGAGATAATTTGTGAAAAAAATTGAAAACAGGGTCTTACGTCCCGGTTGGAGCCACCAACCGGGACTAAAGCCCCCCCGCGCGCGCCGCTTGGGTTCAGCCCAAAATATAAAAAAAGAGTGGAGTATACGTCCCGGTTGGTGGCTCCAACCGAGACGTATGACCCTTTAGTCCCGGTTGGAGCAACAAACCGGGACAAAAAAGGTCAATCCTTAATAACTACCCGCGCCTCTTCTTCTTCTTCCCCATCTCATTCATCGACGCGTGCACACAGGAACCCCGCACGACGCCAGCAGGCTGCCCGCCGAGCTCGCCGCCACTATTCGATGCAACGATAGGAACCGCCGTATTCCCCTATCTCTCCCAGTACCAATCTCATCCCCTCTCGTTCCTTCTCGCGTTCTTCCCCATTTGAGCAGAAACCCTAACTCATCGTCATCGCCGTTCAGAGCCTCCCCGAGCCAAGCCAATATGCCGAGGAGCTCCGCCGTGCTGGACTGCGTCTCTACGCCAAAGGAATTGGCCCCGCTCGATCTTAATCAAGCTCCGCAACCCATCTTCCCAAGTGTCGCATCCCAAAATTTTCCAAATTTTGTAATGTGAAAAATAAATAAACAAAATAAATAATTGTTGAAATTTAGGGTGAAAAGAAAATTTTGATTCTAATGGAAACTTAAAATCCCATCTTGAACAAACTTTGGTTAATGTTTGAATCTAACTAAATTCAAATCAAGTGGAATGCATTCCTCATAAAATGCATCTTGACATTTAAAACACTTGGAGAATAAACCAAAACTCTAAAACCCTAATGGGAGAAAATCATTTTCAAGTTATCTCTAAGACTATGGATTTGATCCATATAAAAATTGGTCAAACAAACATTTCAAATTGATCAAGAATGACTATTAGAAATATTATAAAACCATAGAAATTGAATTCACTCAATTTGGAGCCATAGATAAAATCTTATGAATTTAGTAAGATAAGGAAGAGTAAATTTCCAAAGCTAATAAAGCACTTATCTAAAATCCATACCAAATGGTGAGTAAATAATCCTAAATATATATAAAAGGAAAAATAAATATTAAATAATATTTTACCAATTGGAATCACCAAGTTTGGATCTATAAATAAAAAGATATGGATTTTATAAGATAAGAAAAGAAATGTTAAAAAAGGAATATTTAAAGACCAAATTAAATCTTGACCTAATCCATAAGCAAATAGAAATATAATCCAAATCCAAATAAAATAATGGATTAAGAGTTTTCAAATTAATTGAAAGGGCATTAACCAAATCCTATTCTATTTGAATAAAGTCCCTACTAAGAAATGATTAAATAAATCATGGGAAAATAATATTTGGAATCTAGCCAAGTGGATTAAAAGTTATTTAATTAACTTAAATAAGATCAAAGAGATCTTCCAAATAAAAAAATTAAGGAATTAAAACTATATTTAATTTCATTGGAATAAAGACAAGACCCAATTTAAAATGATTAATAAATCATATTAAAATTATTCCAAATAATTCAAAGTGAATTATTTGACACCCTTATAATTGAATAAAACTTACTTAAAAGGTTTTGTGGAAATATGAGATTTAAATAAGGATTAAAATATATTTGATCTTATTTGAATAAATGCAAGGGCCTATTTTAAATAATTAAAAGACCCTAAAAAGAATAAATGAATTATTCTAAATATGACTTCAGAATGTATTGTTAATCAGTATTTGATTGCACACAAAGTTTGAGTGAAGTTTGAATTCAAATGAATGTTTAAAATGATTAAACAAAATCAAATGAGAAAATGAAATGAGAAAAAGAAAAAGAAACAGGAATAGGAAAAAAATAAAAGGAGCCAGCCCAACCCGGCAGACTCAGTCCAGGCCCAGTAGCCCACTTCTCTCCTCTCTCCCCCGAAACATTTTTCTCACCGCAGAACTCACCCGCTCCGCCACTGTCCGCTGGACCCCACCCCACACTCTCTCACTCGCTGACTAACCAGGCCCACGGCCACGTCGTCATCGTTCTCACCCGCGCGCACTGACCACGCCCTCCCCAGCTGTTGCTACCGATTTATTTGCCGGAGTAATTCGCCTTAACGCCGCGGTTAATCCTCGCTGTGACCACGCCTCCTTAAACGCCCATGACCCCTCTCTCTTTCCCCTTACTCGCTAGATCCTCTACGCCCCCAAGCCACCATAATTTCGAGCTCGCACCTCACTGCTCCGGTGAGCTCGCCGACAAATTCCGACGAAGACGACCCACCCCACCGTCCCTGCTTCACCCTATCTTGCTCACCAGAACATTGCGCACCTACTCGTATCATCTGCTCGGCCACGCTTGCCCTAGAGCGTCGGCAAGGACGACATATGCACGCCGCTGTCGTCTGCTACCTCTCTGGCGAGTCCTCCTGGTACGTTCAGACCACCCATGACACTCTAGTCGATACTCCTGTAACTGCCACACTCTCCCTCATCTAACTGTACCCTCCTCTTACCTTCTGGTGCCCTACAAGCTCGCCCCTGACGACGACAGACCGAACCTGACGCAGACGTGAACTCCAGCGAGCAATACCCGCCAGTACCGTGCGCCTCTCAGTCGACAACAACCACCTTGAGCACCCCCACGCCACGGCGAACTCGGTGAGCTTCTCCCCTCGTTCTCTCGCTTCCTGTAACGCCGACACCGACATCATCTGAGCGCGCCGCCGCCGTTCACCACCGCTAGCACCGCTAGTGTATGTCCAGCGATTATGAGACGTAGGATCTTGATCAAAGGGTTGCGATAGAACATAAACGAAAGGGTAAGTGCGATCTGTGTCGCACGATCCACTTTAGATCTAACGGCTGTTGTCTGTCGATCCAACCGAACCGTTACCAACGAATAAGAAGCAGCCACGTGGCGCAGCGATGATTTAAAACAGAAATTGTGTTCTATTAGATGTTCAATTTTGTTAAATCCATAACTTTCAAACCACAAGACCAAATTTTGCAAATTTTATATCAATGGAATCAGCAAGACAATTACTTTCCAACAATGCACTTTGTTTAGTAAAAAGCTTCTCTTAAATTGATTGTTTTTGCAGAAACTTGTGTAGGCATATTTAGAATATAAAATTTGTTCTAAAATGATTTTTGAGATAAAATCCTTGGAAAATGGATTGTTTTGAACCTACTAACCATAGGAATCAATTTGTGGTTTCAAAAACACATTTGGTGAAAGAATAAATCTTTGATTTAAGCATTTTTAGTCAAATAAAAATAATGTTTTTATATTAAAAATTCTTTTGGAGGAAAACCCTTTGGGAAATGTTTTGATTTAAACTCTTAGGCCCTAAACACAGGGTTTTATGATTTTAAAGATATATTTTTATGAACCCTATAGATTGTTGCCTTACTAAAAGCATTTTTCAACCACATAAAATAATGCTTTGGTTTAAAAATGGTTTATAGGTAAAATCTTTTGCAAATAGTTTTGCCACTTTATAAAATGACCAATAAAGTGTTTTAGAATATTTATAACCTATTATAAACCACTTTTGTAAATAAAACAAAGTTTGGCATGCTCACATGCATTATTTTGTTTCTATTATTTTATGTGGTGTTGCTTGAATGGTAGATTGAAATATTGCTTGCTTGATTGAATTGTAGTGATTTGAAGAGTGTGAATATTGCAAGATCAAGGAGTGAACTTATATTCTCTACCAAAAAGGCAAGTGATGCTTCATACTTTTGTCCCATTATTTTCACTATGCATTAGTGATATTTCTAAGTAGGACTTGCATGGAATTTTTGCTAAGTATAAACTATGCCATGGGAAATCCTAGTAGATGAAACCTTAGTAGAAATTTCCTAAGTTAAGATTACTACTACTACCATGCTTAGCTTAGCTAGTAGAAAACAAGGGTGGAATATATTCATACTATGGAATATTTCTAAGTCAAGGACCTAAGTTTTGTTTAATAAAACAACTAAGTGAATGAATCACCTGGGTGGAATGGAAGGAATGGTTTGTGTTGAGTGGTTACACAAGGCCCATTTCTATGGTTTACCTTGTGCATCTCACTTGTGGATGGCCACCCAGGAACAAAGAGATTTGAGATGTCAAATGTTCAGAAGCTTCAAGTGTAGCCACTTGGCATTATGGGCTCTGCCTGGATCCTATAGGTTGCAATAACTTAGCAAAATGGACAGTTGGTGGTAGGGGATTGATACGTTGGAGGGCGTCCATTTTGGTCTAAGGGAAGGCTTCTGAAAGATCTTGTCTTGGTGAAACCAAGTCTTGTGGGGAAAGTGCACCACCTCTGCAGAGTGTAAAATATAAGTACTTAGCCATGTCCCTGGTAAAGGACAATTTGAGCATCAAGACATGGAAGCTATCAAGAATCTCCTCATCCCAATTTCTAAGTTAAAAGCTTGTGGTTGAACAAGGGTTGAAGGATCACCAATTTCTATTGGGAGATTCCTTGGGTGATTTTGCCAAACAAAAACTTAGTGTTTTCAAATGATAAGGAAAAATCAATTTTGAGAAAAGCAAGCCTAAGCTCCACTTAGCCAAATGCATATAGATGATAGTTACCACTATACTACCATAGTATCACTTTCCAATACAATTCAAATGTATTGACCCTTGTGGCTGTAACTTTTTATGTTGCAGGTTTGTTTGACATTCAGTGAAGTGTGTTGAAATAGGATTACAAGTCTACAACCAACATGTTTGCCTGTGGCACTTTGAAGATGAAGGACCCCATGCTATTGTTATATTCTGTTGCATTGTAATGATATAGCCAAATGAGCTATGTAAGATGTAGTAAATTATGTTATTCCTAGTTATAAAGTTGTATTATGACCTTTGTTTCTTGATATTACATCTTAACTGTGAATGCTAGCTATTGATCCAGGGACTAGCATTGTAAACACAGGGATCTCTACCGTATTAAAGGTTGGGAACCTTACACCAAGCTTTGTCCGCCGTCAATTCTCCTCCGTCCGGCCTCGCCTGGATTCCACGACCCCACGTCGAGCACCGTGGTGAGCTTCTGGTGCTCATGGCAACCTCCATTTGCCTCCTAGATCTTCGTAGCCGCCGCACGCCGTTCGTCTGTGAGCTCCGTCGCCGCCGCTCATCGCAGGCCTCGCTCCGGTGACCCTAAAGGGGCGGCGTCGCCACTATGTGGTTCCCCTCGTCACGCTCTTTGCAGTGCACCCCTCCGCACGGCTGGGGTGGCCCAGATCATCACCAGCGACCACCGCCCGATGCCTCCTGCCGTCGCGTCTATCGTGGCGCCTGCGTGGCCACGGGGTGGACCCAGCTCGGCCTGGGGCCCCCTAGTCAGTGGTTGTGTGTAGGATCAGCCCCGGTGTAGAAAGTTTGGGATAGGGTTGATGACGTCAGGGTGATGCAGTAATGGCTTAATCCTTTTCAGAAATGTTTGAAAATAGCAGAAATTAATATAATTTTGTAAAATCAATAACTAATTCATATTTAATCATAAAATATGTATAATATATCAAAATGTTCAGAAAATTGAGAATTATGTGTCTAAGCAATCATAATACATTGTTAAACAACTTTAAATTGTAGTTTAGTTGCAATAACATCGATACCCCTCATATACATGTGAGTTTGAAGATGCACCTTTTCTAGGGTATTCTGAACCCTCTTAAATCGACATGCATTATGGTTACTGCGTAGTATCTAATCTGACATGTCATACATATTGTTTCGCATTGCATTATGCCATGTCTTGAATTGTCGCCTTTCTTTCCGGTATTGGTTCTTCGCGATAGGATCCGAGTCCAGGAGCAAGCGTATCCTCTCATTCTGAACCTATTACAAAGTATGTACTTTCTCGCTATGATGCATATGATTCCAATGTGGTATTTTGTCAGTAGCTAGAGTTACCTATCTAATACATAGTTTCCTTTTTGTATCTAGGTTTAAGGTTTAGGGTTTCTCTTCATTTTTATTATTGTGTATGTATATATTAAGGTTTCTCCAAATTAGGGTTTATATCTCTCAACATCCTACCTAACATTCTCCCTTAGCCGCTTTGACTTATCCGTTTTTCCACCTATGTAGAAAATATGGAACCACACAACAGAGACGAAGAAAAGGAAGAGTTGATCCAAGGTGTGATCCGTGGGGAAGAAAATTTAGATGTATCGATGTTTCCGAACAACTCCAGTGAGGGTGATCCTCTTTTTACCGGAAGAGACAACTTCTTTGAGGTTGAAGGTGATGCCTTCTGCGAGGGAGAAGGCGATGCCTTGTGTGATCCAGAAGACAACCGCTCCGGCGAGGTGCATGTAATATAATTAATTCATTAATTAATCATCTGCTGTCAATATAGAAATATTAACGACGATATTTCTTCTTTTAGCCCTCTGGATCGAACAAATCTACTGAAAAGAGCGGACGAGGCCCAACCAAAAAGTCGGAAGACCATGAGAGGTTCAGGATCAAAGAAATCGGTGACGACAGCAACCCGACGGCTCCCCTTATTGTCGCAAACAAATTTGTGGCACAATGCGGAGTAATCATTAGGGACATCATCCCGATCGTCATTCGAAATTGGAATAGGCATGATGATGTGGAAGAATAGGGAACGTCTTTATTTCTTCCTACTGTGGCCAAAGATTTATTGTGGAAGAGGATCATGCTTAATTTCAAACTACCGAAGGTAGATCTGGATCCAAATGTGGAGGATCCAGTTGTGGACGCCTTAGAACATGCCAAAGCCATGCAGATGAAGGTCAGGGAGTGGGCTATGAAGAAGATGGCCCAGTGTTTCACCAACTGGAAGAAAAGATTGCTCCTTGACTATGTCGTGAAAGAGAAGACTCCGGATTTCGAGAAGATTTAGTATCAGAAGTTAAAACCATTCCGGGCTGAGTTTGTGAATTACAAGACATCAGAAAAAGCTAAGAAAATATTTGCAACGAATAAGCTGAATGCTTATAAAAAGAAGTATCACCATACTATGGGGTAAGGTGGCTGCAGGGCTGGCATTCCTAAGTGGAAGAAACTTGAGGATGAACTGTGTTGCAAAAAGATCATCCCAGAGACAGACGATTGGATCGAACGTGCAAAGAATTGGTTTTACGGGCATGGGGGCACGTTGGACTTGGAGGGGAAGTGTATATATAACATACAACATAAAGAAGACCCCTTGCCAATCGAGAAGATTAGAAAAGCAATAAAGGCTGTTAAAGATGGGGACTTCATTCCCGATAGAGAGAATGATGAGCTCACACTCGCCCTTGGGAATAAGGAACATGATGGACGAACACGAGGCACAATAGGATCCCAACCATGGAGAACTGGGTTTCCCGAAGAGAGGAAGAACCTGATAGAAGCTGTAAGAGGAGAAAGGACAAGGAGGAAGTTGAAGCAGATATTCAGAAAGAGAGAATGCGTATAATTGAAGAAAGAATAAAGAAACAACAAGATCAAGTAACGCACTTAGCCAGCAAGGTACTACTGGCCCATCTTAGCAACACATGGTGGTAGAACCTGCATTCGATGCTACCGGCCTATCGAATAATCGAAAAATCAGTGTGGCTTCCACCGAGGTCCCGGGTGATGACAATGACGATGACGATGGTGCACTAAAGATGACTCGTGTTGGCTACCCAGTGGATGATAACACACACATGACACACTATGAGCTACATGTCAAAGTTGTGAACATATTAATGAAGTTGGTGGTTGGCTATGCCTTACCAATTGGACCCACACCAACTTACCATTGTCGTCCGGTTCCACAGGGCTACGCTGTTGTCAGGGTGCGTGAAACCATGCCCACCTTTCAAGGTTTGAAGCTTTACTACCCTGCAGGTGAAGGGGATGTGACTGAATTGGGAGAAGCAACAAACGTCATCATTCTATGGCCAAAGGAATGTATCGTGCTTCCAAATCAGACGCCAAGGCCATCTTCGCCGCCGCCTCACCCGTCTACAGCGCGGTCGTTGCCGCCGCGGCAGCCGTCTTCGTCGCCTCACCTGGCTCTGTCGCCTCACCCCTCTCCGTCGCCTCACCAGTCTCCGGCGCAGACATCGCTGCGACAGCCATCACGGCGTCTCAGGAAAAGCGTAAGCGTAGCACCGCTACTCTGCGGAGTGGTAAGCGATCGCCGACATGTAAACATGAGCCTCTTCCAAAAGTACCAAAGGTTCCTCCCAAGAGAGCTTATGACTGTACTGAAGAGGAGACTACGGCGATCGTTGAGGCGGAAACGATAGCGTTTTTCGCTAAGCTAAGGCGGCCGAAGAGCCAGAGTTCCCTAACACCAAAGAAGAAAATGCCCGAGTGTTCAAAATACTAAAGCCCATTCACCAACCCGAGCCCAAGTTTTCATCAGACTGTGAGCGCTCTATTCTCAAGTCACATGCGGCACAACAACTGTCGAAGAGCAGTACTGATGCAAGCGGGAAATCTGTTGCCCACCTCGGAGAACAAACAAAAAAATCTTGCGCCCCTCTTAAGGTGATATCCCATACCAATGTGGGGTTGAGAAAATATGCGGCCGAAGAGTAGTATGATCTAGATGTAGTTGCACTATACGGAAAGCTGCCGCTGCTCAAGGTATGAGTATTGCCCACTATTTATCCCAGTTATAGTACTTACCCATGGGTGAAGTAGCATACAAATACCAGTACGACAAACCTTTCATCAGACCTAAGTAGGTAAATAATCTCCAACAAAAATGCGAAGATTACATAACTGGTACATGCATGCCACAAAGGTCGGGGCTAACTGGATAATGCTGAGGGTTACAAAAAAAGCATTATGGGAAAGAAATAGATGACATGATAGCCATTGAATTTTTTGAACTATTTCAATTATTCAATCCAGACACCTTGGACAAATCGATCATCAGTGCCTATTATCTATAAGTACTAATTTTGTAATTAATTTAGTCTCTAGCTATCTCACCTTGTTTATTGCATGTATATAATCATACTATAATATGCAGAATGAAGATTCTCGAATGCAGCAGAGGACAAATCTATGACATTGGGTTCGTTGAACCATATTAGGTTCATCAAGCTAATCTCAAAACAAACCCCCAGGATACGGAGGATAATATCGTGCACGCGTTAAGGTTTCAAGAAACCATAAGGGAAATACTATTTCCTTACAACTTCAAGTGAGTGTTATTGTCTTGTATACACTTTCTATTTCGCTTACTCGATGTTAGATATATAATTGATGAGTTATGCATGCGCAGCATCCGCTGTATTTTATTAATCATTCAACTTGACAAAGGGTGGGTACTAGTCATGGACTCGAAACATAAAACCCTTGAGACGTGGAAGGACATGCAGATGATTCTCCAGCTGTAATTCTAATCATTACGACACTATATCGGCAATGTTCGTAAATTTTATGATATCAAGTAATTAATAACTTCTTTTATTCGTTTTCTTCGCCGGGCAGCGCTTGGAAACGGTTCACCAAGAAGGATAGGGGTGTTTGGAAAGAGAAGCTTACATTTAAACCACTAGATGTAAGCACCACTAGCTATATCTGCGCATCTCTTTGATTCTAGTTTTGATACCATTATTATCATGCTTGATTATTATTTTGACTGAACTATGTTCTCATAAAGTGCCTGACGCAGGGACCAGGGAACAATTTATGTGGATACTATGTTTGCGAGTTCATCCGTCAGACGTGCTGTGAGAACGGCAGAAATTTAGAGCAACTCCACATACGTAAACAATTTTTATAGTTTTTATTACCATCAAATTGTGTTTAGTTTCATTCATATAGGTTTACTCCTTTTTTTAAATCAGCTCGAACGTCTACGGGGCGGTCTTCTACCAAAAGATCGCGTACGAGCAATTCAGGATGAATGGACGGGATTCTTGGATGTAGAAGTCCTAGACCCAAAAGGAGTATACTATGCGGGTGTGTATAGGCAATAGGGATTGTACAAAGAGCTTATTTTGTATGTAGTGCATGAAATCCGTGTATCGAATGTAATATGTTCGACACTTGGATTTATATTGTCATGATGATCTTGTGTAATATAATGGTTCCTTTATTGATGAGTGCAAAACACAAAATAAAAAATAAAATAACATAAATGAATTCTCTGCCGCGGCATAAAAAGTGGCCAAAATGCTGCCGCGGCAAAAAAAGGTGCCAAAATGAATTCTCTGCCGCGACAGAGAAATATGCCAAATCTCTGCCGTGGTAGAGGGTTATTTTTCCCGTTTCGTGTTACGAACCGGTACGGTTGCTCCTCCCCCCTCGCGCGGAGCAGCGGCCACGTGTACGTCTTTTTGTCCCGGTTCGTGGGGCAACCGGGACAAAAGATTGGGGCTTTAGTCCCGATTGCCCCATCCCGGTTGGGAAACTGGGACTAAAGGCCCTTACCAACCGGGACACATGGGTCCATTTGCACTAGTGTTATGAATTTGTTGTCGGCCGGCTTGATACATTAGCAGTTTCACAGTAACTGAAGTTAAATTCTTGAGAATTCAGAAAACGTGAAGAGTTCAAGGTAATTGTGTTCGGTCAGTTACAACGATGGTTTCAACAACTCGATCTAACCATGCACTCTACTTCATATTTTTCTAGTATAGTGTTGAAAATATAAGTAATAATCCATTTGATTTAATCATGATCAAAAACGGTACTAAAACCAATTATGCAGATCAACAAAGTAGATGAACACTGGTGGAAAACGGGCATATAGTCCTGGTCTGTAATAGTCTCTAGTCCCAGTTTTGGGCCCAGGAATGCCAAAACGGGACTAGAGGCCCCCTCTCTAGTCCCGGCTTGCTACGGCCCGCGACAGAAGACAGCCACGTGGCTGTTCAGCACGGTGGGAGGCGGAAACCTTTTAGTCCCGGGCCGTAACACCACACGGAACTATAAGCCTTCCTGCCGTGGCAGAGAATTCGTGTGTTTCTCTGTCGCGATAGATATTGTGTGTTCCGTTTTTTTGCCATTTCGTTCCTTTTTTGTTTTGTGTTTCACTATAATTTCAAACATATATTTCAGTACACATATTCTACGTTACTACATACACAGTATACGTTGATGTATCTATATAATTAATTGATCCCTTGCAAGAATACATAATCAATCATATCAAAAGGAAGAAATGTTTTTGAAATTACATGGTCATTGAGGATATATATATCATATCAAATACATGGAGATCACTAAGGCATATAGAGTTCCTCGTCATCCGCATAATGTTCTCCATGTACATCAAGGACCTCCTTCATCAGAAATCCCGCCAGCTCCTCTTGAATTGATCATATGCGTTGGTCTGGCTCTAGTTTCTCCCGCAAATCATAAATATAATGTGAGTCAACTTTCCGCTCACTGGTCAACTTGCGGATGTACTCGCAGACGTAGTATCCACATAAATGAGTTCCCGGTGGCTGCTGTAAACTCTTCACCATTTTATAAGTTAGCTCCTCTTTGAATGGACTTAGTATTTTCTGTCTGAACCGTGTCCAACACCTGCTCGGCAAAGAAAATGAACAAAGGAGTTATTAGTTACTTGATATCAGGAAATAAACGAAAGAGGCCGATATAATGCGATAATGATTGAAATTACTTATGGAGCATTGCTTTCATGTCGCTCCACTTCTCTTGGTCCCAACTTAATAAGTCATGGACTTCAACTAGGGACTTGTCAACTTGAATGTTTAGCAAGATCTAGTGGAATCTGTGGACGTTTACATAAGCATACATGCATAGCTCATCGAGTAAGAAAAAGTAAAATGTGTACAAGATAGAAACACTCACTTGAAGTTGTAAGGAAATAGTATTTCCTTAACAAAATTATTCTCGGTTAAGAACTTGCACAGGTCTCCCTCCACGTCATTGGGGTGATTCTTTAACGTATATTCATTAATGATATATGGGTCAATGAACCTAACGTCATATCTTCTAGCTCTTTTGCATTCAACCATCTTCATTCTATAGAATATAATATCATAAAAAAGGATATATAGTTAGGATAATATATTAAATGCAATGGACAAGCTGAGCTACAAACTTAATTATAGAAATAAATCACTTACAGACAGTAGCAACCAATGAAAGATTTGTCGAGGGCGCGCTGGTTGTATAACTGAAACAATTCGGTCATTTGAACTTGTATCGAGTATGGTTTGAAGTAATGCTCCTTTCTCACGTCCACCGCAAACCAATCTTTCTGATGCTGTTTTTTCTGTTTGTAACATGTACCATGTGTGCAGATTTAGAATATGTGTGGATAGGCGGGCGAGATCCTCATTACTGACTAGAGGCTCCCCTTGGACGTACTTCCGTACTATCTGACCCATTGGCGTATCTTCATAGCCTATATATTGACCAAGAGACATATTTGCTTCGGTAGCAAGTGCTTTTGCCTCTGATACAGTGATGCACATTAGTACAACATTAGTACTAGCTTTGGGTTCAATTATTTGCATATTCATATCCATTTCAGCTCTGAAGGCCTTGTCGAGGTCTGAAATCACTTTGAGCGGGGCAATCGATTGATTCTTCGGTTGTCCGAGCTGGGCAACCTGCTTCCCTCTTTTTGCACTTGTGCTTTTTTTCTTCTTTGCTTGCTTAATAATCTCCCAGTCAAAGTCTGATTCCAGATTCATCGATATCTGGGATGGTTGCTCAAGAAAGGACTTAGCCCACTTTTTGGTTTTTTCATCATATACCGGTATTGGCTCATGATTTTTTGGTGCAAAATGCGCCTTAACTTGGGCAGCCACATCCGCGGCATTTTCCTTATCGGTCTGGTCATAAGGTCTCTTTGGAAGAGCTGGCGGGATGTCGACTATCTTCGATGTTTGACCTTTCTTCGATGTGGGGCGCGGGGGAGCGGCGACCTTCCATTTCTTCGACGAGGTAGTATTGACGGAGGCGGAGGCGGAGATCGAGTATTGCGCGGAGGCGGAGATCGAGTTGATGTACTCCTGCTGCGGCGATCGACATCAGGGCATCTGGGCAGGGTGGACTTGGAGGTTGACAATAATCAGGGCGGGGTGGACTTGTAGGTTGATGATCATTGGGGCAGGGTGGACTTGGATTCCTCGGAGTCGTTGGCCTTGGCGCCGAGCCTGGAAACTTGATGTACTTCTTCTTCCATAGAATGATGTTGAGCTTGACATCTCCTAGTTTCGTAAGGCCTTCAGGCGTAGCGATGTCAATCTCTAGGTCCACAAAATCCTCCACTATGTCATCCACCATGACACGAGCATAGCCAGGTGGAATCAGAAGTGAATGTTGGAGTGCTCTAGGTAGACAAGGTAAAGCAGTGTCGATCGCCACCTTGAAGGAAAGGTTGTTCATTGGCTGATGTAGCTCACATTGTGCCATCTCTCTGACATCATCCACGGGGTAGCGAGGAGTCGGTGCATCATCCAGCAGTGCTTGATCATCAGCCCGGACCTCCGTGGAAGCCACGCTGCTTCTCTGCTGGCTAAGATCCAATGCATGATCATCAGCCCGCAGGTGAGTTGACGACGGCCTTTGGCTAATTTCTTGCATGACCTTCTTCAGATCAGCTAGGTCCTGCTCTATCTTCAAGATCCGGTCTGCCTCCCGGTCCTTCTTTCTCTGACGGCTTCTATAACTGTCATCGTACTGACGAAACCCTTTCTTCAACGAGGCACCGGTGCCTTTGCCTCGTGTTTGTCCACCCTTTTTAGGATTACCGAGGGCGTGTATCAGCTCGCCGTTCTCTCTCTCTCAAGACGGAACAATCGAAATTGAGCATCGTTCATTGCTTGAGCAAGGTCTTCGGAGGGTTTTAGAATTTTTTCATGAAATAATGTCTTTCCTGTTTCTGGGTCCAATAATCCCCCATGCACGTACCACCAGTGCTTTGACCTCACGGGCCATCCATCTATACCAGGAGTGATGCCTCTAGTCCTTATCGGGCATGCATCCAAATTCTCATACTCCTCACCGCGGTAGAGGATGCAGTCATTAGGGCATGCAGGTATCTTCTGAACCTCTAATCCTAGAGGGTAGACAACCTTCTTTGCTTCGTACGTACTGGCAGAAAATACGTTATCTTTTGGAAGCATATTCTTCATCATTTTCAGCAACTTTTCAAATGAGGAGTCAGGTATAGCACACTCTGCCATCGCAACAATTCAAGTGTGCTGCCTAGCTTTTTCAGACCATTTTCGCAATTTGGGTACAACACCTTTTTGTGATCCTCTAACATGTGATTGAACTTCTCCCTCTCCTTTTCATTTTCATAGTCTATTCGTGCATCGACAATGGTCCGACCAAGATCATCAGCGGGTTCATCATGTGTCCCTTCTTTATCCTCCCCTTCAGCATCCCCCATGGAAGAATCTCCGTACTCAGAGAAACCGTGATAGTTGTCATCCTCCTCCTCTTCTTCATTGTCTTCCATTATAACGTCTCTCTCTCTCCTTGCTTGGTCCAACAATTATAACTGGGCATAAAGCCAGACTTCAACAGGTGGCTGTGAAGGCTTTTTGATTCAGAGTAATCCTTCTGATTTCTATATCCACTATATGGACATAATACAAAACCATTGTGTTTGTTTGCATCAGCAACACAGATAAATTCATGCACGCCATTAATGAACTCGGGAGAGCGTCGATCAGTACCGTACATCCATTCCCGGACCATCTGCATTATAGTAAAAGTATATCAAAAACCATTACACAACATGATAAAATTATTACAAGTTATAATGAGAGCTTCTAGAGCATTAATTTTGAATTTTGAAAAATTTAAATGCACCAATTTGTGAATTGGAGAAAACAATTAACATGATAAATGTTGAGTTTTTTTATTATTGTTCTATCAGTGAAAACCTCATTCCATTCTGAGCTCTAAAACTCTAAAATTACACATTTCAATTTTCAGTAACTATGTACCTAATCAAAATTTGTTACACATATCAAAATCCTTCATGCATGCGAATCCATATCTATATACTTCTAGAGCATTATAGAGCTAAAGTAGCAATAAGAGATGAAATAATGAAGTTTTAACCTTTGAAAACTTTGGATTTAGGGGTTGCAAACTAAATCTTGAGAAAAAAATGGCATGAACTCGGCTTGCTTCTTTGAGTAAAATAACCACCATATGGCTAGGTAAGGTGGACACGAAGCTGTATATATACTGAGGGACAACTAGTCCCGGGTCGTGATACGATCCGGGACTAATAGTCCCCGAAAAGAGCAGCTGGCCTGCTCCAAGTTATTAGTCCCGGGTCGTAGAGGTCTGGTCCGGCCCGGGACTAGTGGCTATCGCGATTTATAGCCGTTGGAGGCGTCACGGCCCGGGACTAGTGCTAGCACTAGTCACGGTTTTTGACAGGCCGGGACTGCTGACATTGTTCAGATCAAACCGAAGACCTGATTTTCAGTAGTGGAACAGATTACATCTATAGGATATAAACCTGTCATATCTACACCAAACGCTAGGATAAAGAACTCTAGCATAATCTGAAAGAGAGAGATCGAGATCACATACGATGTAGGCTGAATAGCAGCCTCAGCGGTTGCAGCAGCGTTGTCACCCACGTTGAGGTTGCCGAAGAGGTCACTGACGTCCGAGAAGAAGTCGTCGTTCGGTAACTTGTCGTCGAACGACGTCGTGGTTGCCAGTAGTCGCGCCTGAGCGCTCCCCAAAATCTGATCGCCCCTCACCCATACAGGTTCACAAGAGGTGGGGTTCCGGAGGCCTACTGTCCCGATCTGCGGTGCACACTGCAAGCCAGGATGGAGAAGGCGAAAGTGACGACGCAAGGTTCTGGAGGTAGGATCGTGTGTAGATTGATTCACCGATTAGGTTTAGCGCAGATTCTTATATAGTGCAGGTTAGGGAGATTGTGGGGCACACCCCACATCCGAGTTAGTAACAACCCACGCCCATAAAAAACTGGAAACGGTTGTAATTAACGCGTATGTTAATGACTCATAAATAATTTTCCCAAAGAGCAAAATAAAACTCGGCTCGGCGAGATCCCTGCAACCCGCAACCCGCAACTCGCGGCACGCACTCTTCGTGACGAGGCGGGCAGCGTCGGAGGAGGAGTGCGCGAGGGCTTCTCTCATTGTCACACTTTACTGAGTGGTGCAACACTGTACTATATAAGGTGGTCCAACTCTCCTTTCACTAGCAATGTGGGACTAGACTTTAGCACCACTAGCACAGCCATATGCTGTCATGCACTAGTGGGCCAAAGAGAATTTCAGAATTTGTCTAATGGACCAGTAGCCCAAAGCTCACCAAATTCCAACATATAGGAGCCACTGTCACATTTTGATCTTTGCAAAATTATTATTACATCTATAGGTTAGTGCCAAGGAGTCAGCTTGAGAGATAATCAAATACAAGTGTTAGGACTTGTCAGCTACCAACTTGAATATGCTAGCTGAACTTAGGCATATTTTTGGCATGGAGTATAACTGTTTAACATTGTTGTGGGAGGTGGTTGTGTGTGCAACAGGACGGGCCAGCAATATGAGGTGGATCCAAAGACTCGACCAATATGGGACCCTTCCGCAAATAGAGCCGAAGGCACTTACCAACATGTTCAGTTCACTAGTAGAAAAGAGGTTATCTGTTCGTGCCTCCTAACAGCATTAGTCACGCGTCCCGGTTCGAGCGGGCACGGGGCCCGGAGGCAGCGTCCCAGTTGGTAGGGGTAATACATCCCGGTTTGTAACACCAACCGGTACTAAAGGTTTGGCCTCAACCACGTGGCGTTGCCAGCACCTTTAGTCCCGGTTTGTGACGTATGCTCCCGCCCTCTATAAATGCAACGCCCCAGCCCTCTGCCTCCACTCTGTTTTTTCTTGGTGGAAGGTGTGAGGTGTGTGCTAGTTTTTTTCCCCTATGCATGCATTCAAGGTGTTTGATGAAATGTTTGAGTGAATGATCCTGTTCAATTCCTCATAGAACAAAAATATAGAAGGTGTCCGAGACGCACTTGAGCTTTCTCCTCTTTATTTCCCTCGATCGAGGTTAGCAATCTTATCTTTTCTTTGTCATTGATACAATGCATGTGTCGATGTGAATTGGTCATTTCACTATTTATGATGTCCTTTTTTTATAAACTTACTTATATGATGCTGATGAACGGTCGGGAATGGATGTACGGTGACCGGCGTGTACCCGGGTATATGAAAGGCGTGGATAAATTTATCGATGTGGCTACGACAAACAAAGAGAATGGTTTTATACGTTGTCCATGTGTTCAATATCAGAACAACAAGGAGTACTCTTCCTCGAAAATCATTCGCGGCCACCTGATTATGAAAGGTTTCATGCCCAACTATAATTGATGGACCAAGCACGGGGAAAGAGGGGTTATGATGGAAGATGGTGAAGAAGAAGATGATGATAACAACTATCATCACATGTTTCCTGAATACAGTGATACTGCAATAGAATACAATGGAGAGAAAGGAGGTGAAGAACGGGCATCAGATGAGCCGGCTGATGAACTTGGTAGGGTCATTTCTGATGTAAAGCGAGACTGTGAAACAGAAAATGAGAAGTTGAAGTTAGAGGGCATGTTAAAAGATCACAAGAAATTGTTGTACCCAAATTGTGAAGATGGCAGCACAAAGCTCGGTACCACACTGGAATTGTTGCGATGGAAGGCAGAGTGTGGTCTAATTGACTCCTCATTTGAAAAGATGCTGAAAATAATGAAGCCGAAGTTTCCAAAACATAATGAACTTCCCGAGAGTACCTACGAAGCAAAGAAGACTCTTTGTCATCTAGGATTAGATGTGCAAAAGATACATGCATGCATTAATGACTGCATCCTCTAACGCGGTAAGGAGTATGAGAATTTAGATAAATGCCCGGTATGCAATGCATTGCGGTATAAGATCAGACGAGATGACCCTGGTGATGTTGAGGGAGAGCCCCTCCGGAAGAGGGTTCCTGCTAAGGTTATGTGGTATGCTCCTATAATACCAAGGTTGAAACGCATGTTCAGAAAGAAAGAGCATGCCAGGTTGTTGTGATGGCACAAAGAAGACCGTAAGAAAGATGGGAAGTTGAGACACCCTGCTGATGGGTCACAGTGGAGAAAAGTCGAGAGAGACTTCCCAGACTTTGCAGGTGATGCAAGGAACTTATGGTTTGGTCTAAGTACGGATGGCATGATTCCTTTTGGGGAGCAGAGCTGCAGTCACGGCACCTGACCCGTGACTCTATGTATATACAACCTGCCTCCTTGGTTGTGCATGAAGCGTAAGTTCATTATGATGCCAGTGCTCATTCAAGGCCCGAAGCAACCGGGCAACGACATTGATGTGTACCTTAGGCCATTAGTTGTGGGGCAAACCAGGTGTACGTGTGTGGGATGAGAACAAACAGGAGCCATTTGATCTATGAGGGTTGCTATTCGTAACCATCAATGATTGGCCTGCTCTTAGTAACCTTTCAGGACAGGCAAGGGATATAAGGCATGCACACACTGTTTAGATAAGACTGAAGGTACATATTTGCATAAATGCAAGAAGGTTGTGTACCTGGCGAATCGACGATTTCTTCCGACCAATCATCCCGTAAGAAAGAAAGGCAAGCATTTCAAAGGTGAGGCAGATCACCGGAAGAAGCCTGAACTCCATGCTGGTGATGATGTATTTGGTATGGTCAAGGACATAGAAGTAATCTTTGGAAAGGGTCCCGGCGGTCAATCAGTTCCGAACGACGTCGCTACAGGACACGCACCCATGTGGAAGAAGAAATCTATATTTTGGGAGCTGCCATATTGGAAAGTCCTTCGTGTCCGCTCTTCAATCAACGTGATGCACGTGATGAAGAATCTTTGCATGAACCTGCTAGGATTCCTAGGCGTGTATAGGAAGACAAAAGATACTACAGAAGCATGGGAGGACCAACAAATTATGAAAGACCCAAAGAACATGCATACACAGAACAAGACAGATAAAGGGCGTCACTTAAGTCGTGTCAGCTATGATCTTACCAAAGCAGAGAAGGAAATCTTATTTGAAGTCATTTACTGTATCAAGGTGCCGTCTGGCTTCTCATCTAATATAAAGGGGATAATAAATATGGCAGAGAAAAAGTTCCAAAACCTGAAGTCTCATGATTGTCACGTCATTATGACGCAATTGCTTCCGATTGCATTGAGGGGGCTTCTACCGGAAAATGTTCGAGTAGCCATTGTGAAGCTGTGTGCATTCCTCAATGCAATATATCAGAAGGTAATCAATCCAGATATTCTGCCAAGGTTACAGAAGGATGTGGTACAATGTCTTGTTGGTTTTGAGTTGGTGTTCCCACCATCCTTCTTCAATATTATGACGCATCTCCTGGTTCACCTAGTGGAAGAGATTGCCATTCTCCGTCCGATATTTCTGCACAATATGTTCCCCTTTGAGAGGTTCATGGGAGTCTTAAAGAAATATGTTCATAACTGTGCTAGACCAGAAGGAAGCATCTCCAAGGGATATGGAACAGAGGAGTTCACTGAGTTTTGTGTTGACTTTATTCCTGACCTTAAGCCGATTGGTGTTTCTGACTCGCAGCATGAGGGAAGACTAAGTGGAAAAGGCACGCTAGGAAAGAAAGCAATGATATGTAGGGACGGGGATTCTTTCACTAAAGCACACTACACAGTTCTACATAATTCTACCTTGGCAGCTCCGTATATCGAGGAACACAAGAATATTGTACGCTCCAAAAACCCGGGGAAGCCTGAATCATGGATTACAGACTTGGTATATTGAACACAAGAATATTGTACGCTCTAGAATATTGTATGCTCCAAATTCAAAATAGGCATAAGAAATTCAAAAAAAATCCGAACAATGAAAATCCTTCGCGTGGTGTCATCTTATGTGACATAGTTGAAAGGAAAAATACCAGACTTGGTATATTGATCATGTCTCAAAAAACCCATCATAAAATGACCTATCATGGTTGAGGTTTCATGGCTTTCGGTCCAAATGACCGATGTTATGTGCTAAATCACGGCATAGTTTGTGATGATGTGCCCATATTATGCATGCGTGCGGACATTGGTATGGAGAACAATGTTGCAGGAGGAATTTTCCTTTTTGTCGCACGAAAATCCCTTTTCCATTTTCCGAGCGCAAAAAACGGGTCGGTTTGTGAAGTAACCACCAAAATACTGTTTCAGAATGCTAGCGTCCCATTTTCCTAAAATAATTGACCACCTTACATGGACTATCTCCCAACCGGGACATCTCAAACCTTTTCGTCCATCCCGGGTAAAAAGGACAAATGTCTGCCAAATCGGGAGGAAGTGGGTTCGGTTTGTACTACAGGTACATGATCTATCGACCGTGTTTTTTTGAAAAAATCATTTTTAGACTCGCAATATGTGGTTTCTTCAGAGATCCAATGCAAGTTTAACGATGCTCGTCCCCTATCTTCATGCACTCCGGTTCGACCATAGTTAGAAATTCAAAAAATTCAAAACGGGCATAAGAAATTCAAAAAAAATCCGAACAATGAAAATCCTTCGCGTGGTGCCATATTATGTGACATAGTTGAAAGGAAAAATAACAGACTAGGTATATTGATCATGTCTCGAAAAAACCTTCACAAAATGACCTATCATGTTCGATGTTTCATGGCTTTCGGTCCAAATGACCGATGTTATGTGTTGAATCATGGCATAGTTTGTGATGTTGTGCCCATATTATGCATGCATGTGTACATTGGTATGGAGAACAATGTTACAGGAGGAATTTTTTCTTTTTGTCGCACGGAAAAGCCCTTTTCCATTTTCCGAGCGCAAAAAATGGGTCGTTTTGTGAAGTAACCACCAAAATGCTGTTTCAGAATGCTAGCGTCCCATTTTCCTAAAATACTATACCACCTTACATGGACTATCTCCCAACCGGGACATCTCAAACCTTTTCGTCCATCCCGGGTAAAAAGGACAAATGTCTGCCGAATCAGCAGGAAGTGGGTCCGGTTTGTACTACAGGTACATGATCTATTGCCCGTGATTTTTTGAAAAAATCATTTTTAGACTCGCAATATGTGGTTTCTTTAGAGATCCAACGCAAGTTCTAAATGAGCCATTTTTCTTCCCGCCATTTTTTTCCGCTAGTTCTTCCCGCCATTTCTTCCCGTCAGTTCTTCCCTCCAGTTATCTTCCTGCCATTTCTCACTATATATATGTAGGGTTGGCCTCCATTGTCATTGCACATCTCTAGACTCATATCTGCAACCTCATCACTCTTTCCCATGACTTCCACCGGAGCACTAACTCCCAGGGAGGCGGAGGCACTTTGCGCCTCGAACTACCCCTACCCGCCGGGCTGCTGTGTCCCCGTCGGCTGGATGCTGAGCGCCGGAGGCGTGCCGGTTCCTCCTGTCCCTCTAGGTGTGGCGCGCCGGATGGCCATCACGAACCACTACTACATCAAGCTCACGCTGGAGCAACGGAGGAATCCCAGATGGCATCCCAACTATTTCCCGACTTGGGAAGCCTTCTTCGTGGATCGGGGTGAGAGGGCGCTCGCCAGGAACGAGGAGGAGGGCCCACCTCCTCCGAACTTCAACGAGGCCGGACGTCGGCTGTTTTGGCGCTGCCGGACTCTCTAGAGCGTCATGGCCTATGACACTGCCGCTGACTCTAGCCCTCGTTTGCGCTACCCTCAAGTCCAGCCCACTCGTACTCAACCTTCAAGGTTCAACTACGGCGACCCCGACGACGACAGCGAGTATGACGACTATAGTGGCGCGTATTACAGGTGTAGGCAGGAGCATGACTGAATCACTCCAACATTGCAAAACAAGTTCGGCCAATTATGGCTTAATCTGGCAATGTATCTTAATTTTCAGTTCTTCTATGTAACTTTGTGTTAGTTGCGTTATGTACTTTAATTCCAGTTCTATCCTAATAAAATTTTCTTTCCACCCAATATTTCCCGTCCTTTTTTCCCGCCCATTAATATATAAAAAATATAAGTTAATTCAAATCCAAATTAAAAACAGAAAATGGTTTTGAATTATTTATTCAAATCCAAACACTTTTTATGTTTACAGTTTTTCTAAATTCTAAATTAATATTCAAAAAATATAAGTTAATTCATTTTTAATTTTAAATGGTTCATATATTAAATGGTTACATTAATTATTATTTAAAACAGAAAATGGTTTTGAATTATTTATTCAAATCCAAACACTTTTTATGTTTAAAGTTTTTCTAAATTCCAAATTAATATTCAAAAAATATAAGTTAATTCATTTTTAATTTTAAATGGTTCATAGTTTAAATGGTTACATTAATTATTTTTAAAAACAGAAAATCTTTTTGAATTAGTTATTCAAATTCAAACACTTTTTATGTTTCAAGTTTTTCTAAATTCCAAATTAATATTCAAAAAATATAAGTTAATTCATTTTTAATTTTAAATGGTTCATAGTTTAAATGGTTACATTAATTACTTTTAAAAACAGAAAATGGTTTTGAATTTTATATTCAAATCCAAACACTTTTTATGTTTAAAGTTTTTCTAAATTCCAAATTAATATTCAAAAAATATAAGTTAATACATTTTTAATTTTAAATGGTTCATAGTTTAAATGGTTACATTAATTATTTTAAAAACAGAAAATGGTTTTGAATTAGTTATTCAAATTCAAACACTTTTTATGTTTAAAGTTTTTCTAAATTCCAAATTAATATTCAAAAAATATAAGTTAATTCATTTTTATTTTAAATGATTCATATTTTAAATGGTTACATTAATTATTTTTAAAAACAGAAAATGGTTTTGAATTAGTTATTCAAATTCAAACACTTTTTATGTTTAAAGTTTTTCTAAATTCCAAAGTAATTATCATTTTAAAAACATTACAAATTTAAACCCCAAAATAAAAAATAAGGTGGGAACAGAGAGAAAATTCCTGAAAAAAATTAAAAACAGGGTTATATGTCCCGATTGGAGCCACCAACCGGGACTAAAGACCCTGTGCGCGCCAACCCTTGATCTGCTGAAAAAAGTGGAGTATACCTCCCGGTTGGTGGTTCCAACCGGGACGTATGACCCTTTAGTCCCGGTTGGAGCTACCAACCGGGACAAAAGGTCCTTTGGTTATAACTGACGCGTCTCCTCTTCTTCTTCCCCATCTCACTTCTCTGCTTCTCACCGATGCGCGCACAGAAACCGCCCACGACGCTGGCAGGCTGCCCGAGCTCGCCGCCACCCGCGCGTTCCGTCCGCCACCACCGCTGCCTCCGTCCGCGCGCGCCCCGGATACTTTTCCCCCTCGCGCGTGACCTCAATCGCCTGGATAGGAAGCTCCGTACGCCATCTGTCTCCGTCGATTCCGTGGTCTCCCGAGCTCGCCCGGCCTCGTCACCACCTCTATCGTGTTCCTGGTGAGCTCCTGATCCTCACGTTGCCCTTCTTTCTCTCCCTCTCCTCCTGTACTATTCTCCCCGCGTGTGCCCGACGCCGCCACCGCTCGAGCTCGACGGAGGTGACACTCCGGTGACCAAGAAGGAGCGGCGCCGCCACTATCTTGCTCCCTGCATCGCCCTCTCTCTAACGCGCCCATCCGCGCGTCCAGGCGTGCACTGGATCGATGGATCCATGCTCGACCTGTGAGCATCACCATTGATGACATTAGCATGATGGCATGCTGGTGTCATATTTTGGTGGGTCCTGCGTGCTTGCGTGGAGGCTGAGTTGGCACTGGGGCCCTTCTGTCAGTCTCACTGGCTAGGGGTCGCCCCGGTGTAAAAACTATTTGCCTTTTTGTTTTTAATTCCAGAAAATGATTTAATATTGTAAAATCAATAACTTATTGTTTATAAGTCAGAAAAATACAAATAATATATAAAATTGTTCAGAAAAATGAAACCTATCTATTTAACTTATAATCATGCATTGTTAAACAACTTAAATGATAAGTATAATTAGAAGAACAAATGCACCCCTCTCATATGTTCTGGAGTTTCCTCGAGTTAGGGTATTCACCCCTCGGAACCCCGATTAAATCGTCGAGCATGTCTTAGGGTTACATTCCAATGCAAATTAACTTGTCATATCATCATACTTGCTTGAGCATTGCATCGATGCCATGTGTTGATTGTTTCCCTTTCTTTCCGGTGTTTGGTTCTTCCCGGTAGAATACGATATCGAGATCGAGACTGAAGCCAGAGATCAACTACCCCCATGTGCTGATGTACATATTGATTGCGCATTGTATTATGCCATGTATTGATTGCCGCCTTTCTTTCCAGTATTGGTTCTTCGTGATAGGATCCGAGCCCGAGGGTTTTTGATATTGTAAATTCATTTTTATTATTGTGTATGTAAATATTAGGGTTTTTCTAAATTAGGTTTTATATCTCTCAACACCGTACCTAACATTCTCCCTTAGCCGCTTTGACTTATCCGTTTTTCCACCTATGCAGAAAATATGGACCCACACGATAGAGACGAAGAACAGGAAGAGTTGATCCAAGGTGTGATCCGCGGGGAAGAAAATTTAGATGTATCGACATTTCTGAATAACTCCGGTGAGGGTGATCCTCTTTTTGCCGGAAGAGATGACTTATTTGAGGTTGAAGGTGATGCCTTCCGCGAGGGAGAAGGTGATGCCTTGTGTAATCGAGAAGACGACCGCTCTGGCGAGGTGCATGTAATATAACTAATTCATTAATTAATCATCTGCTATCTATATAGAAATAGTAACGACGATCTTTCTTATTTTAGCCCTCCGGATCAAACAAATCTACTGAAAAGAGCGGACGAGGCCCAACCAAAAAGTTGGAAGACCATGAGAGGTTCAGGATCAAAGATATCGCTGAAGACGGCAAACCGACGGCTCCCGAAGTTGTCGCAATCAAACTTGTGGCACAATGCGGAGTAATCGTTATGGACTTAATCCCGATCACCATTCAAAAATGGGAATAGGCCTGCTGATGCGGAAGAAGAGGGAACATGTTTGTTTGTCCCTAACAAGGCCAAAGATTTACTATGGAAGAGGCTCACGCTTAATTTCAAACTACCAAAGATAGAGCTGGATCCAAATGCGGAGGATCCAGTTGAGGACGCCTTAGAACATGGGAGAGCCAGGAAGGCTAAGGTCAGGGAGTGGGCTATGAAGAAGATGGCCCAGTGTTTCACCAACTGGAAGAAAAGATTGCACCTTGACTATGTCGTGAAAGAGAAGACTCCAGATTTCAAGAAGATTCAGTTTGAGAAGATAAAACCATTCTGGGCTGAGTTTGTGAATTACAAGACATCAGAAAAAGCTAAGAAAATGTCTGCAACGAATAAGCTGAATGCTGCTAACAAGAAGGATCACCATACTATGGGGCAAGGTGACTACAGGGCTGGCATTCCTAAGTGGGAGAAACTTGAGAATGAACTGCGTGCTAAAAAGATCATCCTAGAGACAGGCGATTGGGTCGAACGTGCAAGGAATTGGTTTTACGGGCATGGGGGCACGTTGGACTCGGAAGGGAAGTGTATATATAACATACGACATAAAGAAGACCCCTTGCCAATCGAGAAGATGAGAAAAGCAGTAAAGGCTGTTAAAGATGGGGACTTCATGCCCGATAGAGAGAATGATGAGCTCACACTCGCCCTTGGAAATAAGGAACATGATGGACGAACACGAGGCACAAGCGGCTCCAAACCATGGAGGACTGGGTTTCCCGAAGAGAGGAAGAAATATCCTGATAGAAGCCGTCAGAGGAGAAAGGACAAGGCGGAAGTTGAAGCAGATATTTAGAAAGAGCGAATGCGTATAATTGAAGAACGAATAAAACAACAACAAGATGAAATTAACGCACTTAAAGAGCAAAGTACTACCTGCCCATCTTAGCAGCACACTGCATTCGATGCTACCGGCCTATCGAATAATCGAAAAAGCAGTGTGGCTTCCACCGAGGTCCCGGGTGATGACAATGATGATGACGATGGTGCACCGACGATGGCTCCTGTTGGCTACCCAGTGGATGATATCACAGAGATGACACACTGCGAGCTACATGTCCACCTTTGAAGTTTTGGATCTTGACTACCCTGCAGGTGAAGGGGGTGTGACTGTACTGGGAGACGCAACAAACGTAACCATTCTATGGCCAAATAAATGTATCGTGCTTCGAAATCACATGGCAAGGCCATCTTTGCCGCTGTCTCACCCGTCTCCAGCGAGGTCGTCACCGCCACGGCAGCCGTCTTCGTCGCCGCCGCGGCAGCCGTCTTCGTCGCCTCACCCAGCTCCGTCGCCTCACCAATCTCCAGCGCAGCCATCGCCGTGGGAGCCATCGCCGGCGCCTCAAGATGAAAAGCTTAAGCGTACCGCTACTCTGCGTCGTGGTAAGCGATCGCCGAAACGTAAACAAGAGCCTCTTTCAAAAGAACCAAAGGTTCCTCCCAAGAGAGCTTATGACTGTACTGAAGAGGATACTACGGCGATCGTTGATGCGGAAACGACAACGTTTTTCGCTAAGCTGAGGCGGCCGAAAGACCTAGAGTTCCCCAGCACCAAAGAATAAAAAGCCAGAGTGTTGGAAATGGTAAAGACTCTTCATCAACCCGAGCCAAAGCTGTCATCAGACTATGAGCGTTCTATTCTCAAGTCACATGTGGCACACAAGCCTCGAAGAGCAGTACTGATGCAAGCGAGAAATCTATTGCCCAGCTCGGAGAACAAGCAAAACAGTCTTGCGCCCCTCTCAAGGTGATTTCCCATACCAATGTGGGGTCGAGCAAATATGGGGCCGAAGAGCAGTATGATCCAGAGGTAGTTGCAGAATACGAAGAAGCTGCCGCTACTCAAGGTATGAGTATTGCCCAGTACTTATCCCAGTTAGAGTACTTCCCCGTGAGTGAAGTAGCATACAAATACCAGTACAGCAAACCTCTCGTCAAACCTGAGGAGGTAAATAATCTTCCAACAAAAAATGCGAAGATTGCATAACTGGTACATGCATGCCACAAAGGCCGGGGCTAACTGGATAGTGCTGAAGGTTACCAAAAAGCATTATGAGAATGAAATGGATGACATGATATCCATTGAATTTGATGAACTATTTCAATTATTTAATCAAGACGCCTTGGACAAATCGATCATCAGTGCCTATTGTCTGTAAGTACTAATTCGGTAATTAATTTAGTCTCCAGCTATCTCACCTTGTTTATTGCATGTATATAATCATATTATAATATGCAGAATGAAGATTCTCGAATGCAGCAGAGGACAAATCTATGACATTGGCTTCATTGACCCATATTGGGTTCATCAAGCTAATCTCAAAACAAGCCCCCATGATACGGAGGATAATATAGTACATGCGTTAAGATTCCAAGAAACCAAAAGGGAAATACTATTTCCTTACAACTTCGAATGAGTGTTATTGTCTTGTATACACTATCTATTTCGCTTACTCAATGTTAAGTATATAATTGATTAGTTATGCATTCGCAGCTTCCATTATATTTTGTTAATCATTCAACTTGACAAAAGGCGTGTACTAGTCATGGACTTTAAACATAAACCTCTTGAGCAGTGGAAGGACATGCAGATGCTTCTCCAGCGGTAATTCTAATCATTGCGACACTGTATCGGCAACGTTCGTGAATTTTATGATATAAGTAAATAATAACTTTTTTTATTCGTTTTCTTCGCCGGATAGCGCTTGGAAACGGTTCACCAACAAGGCTAGGGGTGTTTGGAAAGCGGAGCTTACATTTCAAGCACTAGATGTAAGCACCACTAGCTATATCCGCCCATCTCTTTGATTCTAGTTTTGAGACCGTTATTATCATGCTTGATTATTATTTTGATGGAACTATGTTCTCGTAAAGTGTCTGACGCAGAGACCAGGTAACAATCTATGTGGATACTATGGTTGCGAGTTCATCCGGCAGACGTGCGATGAGAAGGACAGAAATTTAGAGCAAATCCACCTACGTAAGCAATTTCTATAGTTTTTAATTACCATCAAATTGTGTTTAGTTTCATTCATATAGGCTGACTCCTTTTTTAAATTAGATCGAACGTCTACGGGACGGTCTTCTGCCAAAGGATCGCGTACGAGCAATTCAGAAGGAATTGGCGAGATTCTTGGATGCAGAAGTCCTAAACCCAAAAGGGGAATACTGTTCGGGTGTGTATAAACAATAGGGATTGTACAAAGTGCAACTTTTGTATGTAGTGCATGAACTCGATCCGAGTATCGAATGTAATATTGTCATGATGATCTTGTGTAATATAATGGTTCCTTCATTGATGAGTGCAAAACATTAAATAAACAATAAAACAACATAAATAAATTCTCTGCCGCGGCACAAAAAGTGCCAAAATGCTGCCGCGACAGAGAAATGTGCCAAATCTCTGCCGCGGCAGAAGGTTATTTGTCCCGGTTCGTGTTACGAACCGGGACGGTTGCTCCACCCCCCTCGCCCTCTGCCGCGGCCACGTGTACCACCTTTTGTCCCGGTTGGTGGGACAACCGGGACTAAAGGTTGGGGCTTTCGTCCCGATTGCCCCGTCCCGGTTGGGTAACCAGGACTAATGCCCTTTACCAACCGGGACCAATAGAGTTGTTTCCATTAGTTGTTGTTGCTAAAGCGGGGGGAATGCATGTCAAAATTATTGTGTTACTCTCTTCAAATTTTTTTCCTCTCAACACATTTAAAATAATTCCACCACATCTATAATTTCCAAAAGGTAAATGCAAGGCTAAAATTTATCATGTAAATTATAGATATCAAATAAATATATCAATGTCTAAATTTGTTAGGCCGTAGCAACGCACGGGCATTCAACTAATAATAATAGTAGTACTATAGTATAGGAAGACATATGCTAATGAACCTTTCAACCAAGATACTAGCAAAATCTTCTAGCTATAGATGCATTGCTGAACATAGCGGGGGGATTGGCAGGCCACTGCAGCGTTTCCTACCCGACTACCCTTGCAGTCCTGAAAACCAGGACGATATACAGGTTTCCCTAGGGCGCGGGTAAGACAGCACGTCCGGGGCGTACACTCAAGTCAAACACTGCTGACCCTTTCCCCATGTCCCCACCAGCAAGCTCATCCCAGCTGATCTCAGGCACTACACCACCGGTTCCTTTAGCGACCATGCTTAGCTTGGCCACGTTTCACATGGCATGGCGCAGAGCCTATCGTCGTCTGTGTCGTTTGTGGCGTCGACGCCACGGTAGAACACTTCCAAGTACATGCCGTTGTCGATGCAGGCCCCGAAGCCATGGCTCCGTGAGGCGACGACGACGGTGAGGTTGAAGGCCTGACCTGTTTTGTGGTCTAGGGCAGATGCGGTGTCTATGGCGACGGAGTATTGCGGTTCAACCGGCCGGTAGTACACGACCGGGACTAGGACGCATGCAGTGCGAGACGAACGTGATCCAAAAAGCTTTTCCTCGAGCCTTTGCATCTCCCCATGGGTGTGTGTCTATCCAAGTCAATGTCCATCGGTGGCTTCTCGCCCATCATCGCCCATCATATATATATATATATATATATATATATAACGCTATTTGACACCCAGGGTGTAGAATAGTTATTTTACACACACCCTCTATCTTTAGAATCGTATATTACTTTTACGTCACGTAAATTTTGTATTACTTCGTAAGTCGATAAGAACACAATAAAATTAAGAAATGACATAATTATTTTTGTTTACATGTCGTAAAATAATTGGACATAAAATACATATTTTTGGTGTTTTTTGCACTATAATGACTCATAAACATTATTTTTTTTGTCAAATGTTTTGGTTGCGATGAATAGATGAACATAATTATAATTATTCGTATATAAAACATAATTTTTTCAATCTAACAACGTAAAAATATGTTGGGTGCAAAATAACTATTGTATACCCAGGGTACTGAATAGGGTTTCTATATATATATATATATATTGAGTAATCATCAAGTTGAATAAATAGACCCACGATGAGACCGATCGACAACTAATAATCTGCAATAGCAGCTCGGCGGTACGTACCTGAACCTCAAGGTCAAGGCAGTATCTCGATCGGGGATGAAGAAACAAGGATCGCTATGATGTTACCGAAACCGGTCAACTAAAGATATATAGACATAAAATAATAAATCAAGATTTTTCCTCCACCTCCAACGTCCCATCAACAAGTAATTAATCAAGCTAGAGCTATGGTTTATCCATGAATAAATCATGCATGCTAGGGTTTCCCGCACAAAACAAAAATAGACAAAAAGTAAAAGGGAAATTAATAGGAGATCGAGAAGGAGAGGAAGGAGAAGGGTTTTGCATCACCACGATAATTGCCCGGCGGGGGCGGTCCTTTCTCTCGATCGCCGGACAGTGGAGAATCGCTTCCGAAACTCCTTCCGACTTCCGACTCCTCTACTCCCTATATTCCCTCGGAGAAAAATATAACGTTCCCACATATATGCCTCTTTGGACTTGGCACGTACTATTTTTTTTTTTTTGAGAGGGAGATGGCACGTAGTATATGTAGCAATCTTTTTCTTTTTGCGAAAAGGCAAAACCGTATTCTTACAAGAATATCCTTACAAAAAGAAATAAAACATAAAAACAAGAATATCAATAATACATGAAGAACTAGTCTTAAAGACGAGAGTAGGGATATCTAAATGGTGTTTATAACTCCGCACAAGTATTAGGTTTTCTCTCCAAATACTCATTATCAAAAACTAATACTCCCTCCGTTTCGGTTTACAAGGCCTACGCGTATATCTAGGTTATCAATTTAACCTATATAATTTGAATTATATAATATAAAAATTATATCATTGGAAAATACAAAGTCTAAAGTTTCCGGTGATATATTTTTTGTAATATATACATCATACTAAGTTGTTCAATTTGGCGACATAGAACTACGTGCAAGACTTGTAAACCGAAACGGAGGGAGTACAATTATAGAACAGAACAATAAACTTAATTATTAAATAGAAATAATAATCCATTTATTATTGCCTACACATGATATCTTCCAATCATTTTCTTAATTATTAAGTAGAAAGAATAAACTTAATTATTAAATAGAAATAATAATCAATTGACAAATTGAAGTCTGTGATATCTTCCAATCATTTTCTTTGGCACCGGTGATATCAAATTGAATGAATAGTATTGGTGGATATTTTGCATTGATTTCCACGCAATAACGTTTCCATGTTTTCAACTCATAGACAACCTTTCTCGAACTTGAAACTGCCGAACTCACCAATAAGAGGTTATTGTTCATGTTCTTCGAGAAAACATTCTAGAAAAACAAAGGCAGAAGTAAAAGTCCTAATAGATAAGGCCACTACTAACTTCTCTGGGAGGAGTAAAAATCGCATTGATCCACCATTTCAATGTACACCAGAGAATGATGAGAGTAGTCAGATGGGGATCAGTGCATCACACACCCAAAGCCTTGCGATCCGTCGTATTCCTGGTCCTACCGCCCTAAGTGACCTCAACACCGGGTAGGTCGTTGGATAGATCCCTACACATGCTGATTAGCCGCGCGTCCCAGTTCTCATAATCTTGGTCATACTCGTCCCGGTGGTAGCTAGTGACGAGTCCACTAGTGGAAACGAGGGCTTTTGTTGATCCCGAAAATGGGCTTTAACACCGGTTCTTCTATGAACCGGTGTTAAAGGGGGGGCCGTACCAGCGTGGCCTCTGCGGCATTAAAGGAGCCCCCTTTTAACACCGGTTCGTGCCACGAACCGGTGTTAAAGGTCCCTGCACCAGTGGCCCGCGCACCCCCCCCTTTAACACCGGTTCGTGCCACGAACCGGTGTTAAAGGGGGGGCTATATAAGACACCACCCCAGCCCACACACACCCCACTCTTCCATTCTTTCACATTTTGGAGCCTAGCAAGAGGGTGTGAAGAGTGCTAGTTTGTGTTTTTTTCATATGCACTAGAGGTGTTCGGTGAAATGCCCGAGAGCTCAAAATAAGCTTTCTTGTTGCTCTTTCCGTCTCGGTCGAGGTCGGCAACTATAGTTTCATGTGTCACTGATGTACTATATATAAATGGTCATCTCCCTATTATTTTTTGATATATACTACATATTAATGCAGATGAATCGGCAATGGATGTACGGTGACCGCCGCACTTCCGAGTACATTACGGGCCTCCAAAATTTCATCGTTGTGGCTAATGCAAACCGTGGTCACAATGGTTTTATGTGTTGTCCGTGTGTTCACTGTCAGAACAAGAAAGACTACTCAAATACCAGAACCATTCACGCCCACCTGCTTCGATCTGGTTTCATGCCCAGCTATAATTGTTGGACCAAGCACGGAGAAAAAGGGGTTGTGATGGAAGACAACGAAGAAGAAGAGGATGATGAAAACTATCATAATATGTATCCTGAATATGATGATAATGCAACGGAGGTAGATAATGAAGATCAAGAGGGAGCAGATGGGCCCGCTGATGACGATCTTGGTCGGGCCATTACTGATGCAAAGGAAGAATGTGAAACTGAAAAGGAGAAGGAGAAGCTGGAGCAGATGTTAAAGGATCACAAAACATTGTTGTATCCAACTTGCGAAGATGGCCACAAAAAGCTAGGTGCCACACTGGATTTGCTGCAATGGAAGGCAGAGAATGGTGTGACTGACAGCGCATTTTCAAAGTTGTTGGTAAAAATGAAGAATCTTCTTCCAAGAAATAATGAGTTGCCTGACAGTACATACCAAGCAAAGAAGGTTGTCTGCCCTCTAGGATTAGACGTGCAGAAGATACATGCCTGCATTAATGACTGCATCCTCTACCGCGGTGAGAAGTACGAGAATTTGGATGCATGCCCGGTATGCATTGCACTGCGGTATAAGATCAGACGAGACGATCCTGGCGATGTTGAGGGCGAGGCCCCTAGGAAGAAGGTTCCCGCCAAGGTTATGTGGTATGCTCCTATAATACCACGGTTAAAACGTCTCTTCAGAAATAAAGAGCATGCCAAGTTGTTGCGATGGCACATGGAAGACCGTAAGAAAGACGCGATGTTGAGACACCCCGCTGATGGGTCACAGTGGAGAAAAGTCGAGCGAGAGTACCCGGACTTTGCACGTGACGCAAGGAACTTAAGGTTTGGTCTAAGTACAGACGGCATGAATCCTTTTGGTGAGCAGAGCTGCAGTCACAGCACCTGGCCTGTGACCCTATGTATCTATAACCTTCCTCCTTGGTTGTGTATGAAGAGGAAGTTCATTATGATGCCAGTGCTCATCCAAGGCCCGAGGCAACCCGGCAACGACATTGATGTGTACCTAAGGCCATTAGTTGAAGAACTTTTACAGCTGTGGGACAAACCAGGTGTACGTATGTGGGATGAGCACAAAGGGGAGCCATTTGACCTACGAGCATTGCTTTTCGTAACCATCAATGATTGGCCTGCTCTTAGTAACATTTCAGGGCAGACAAACAAGGGATACAATGCATGCACACACTGTTTAGATGATACTGAAAGTGTATATTTGGATAAATGTAAGAAGGTTGTGTACCTAGGGTATCGCCGATTTCTTCCGAACCTGCATCCAGTAAGAAAGAAAGGCAAGCATTTCAAACGTCTGGCAGAACCCCGGAGGAAGCCTGTCCTCCGTACCGGTGAGGAGGTATTTGGTATGGTCAAGGACCTAGAAGTAATCTTTGTAAAAGGTCCTGGCAGTCTATCTGTTCCGAATGAAGATGCCGGACACGCGCCCATGTGGAAGAAGCAATCTATATTTTGGGACCTACCCTATTGGAAAGTCTTAGAGGTCCGCTCTTCAATCGACGTGATGCACGTGACGAAGAATGTTTGCGTGAACCTGCTAGGCTTTCTAGGAGTGTATGGGAAGACAAAAGATACACCGGAAGCACGACAGGACCAGCAACGTCTGAAGGCCCCTGAAGAGCCTATGCATCATGAGAACGAGAAGGGTAAACGATGCCACTTAACTCCTGCCAGCTACGCTCTTACCAAAGCAGAGAAGGAAATCTTTTTTGAATGTCTGAGCAGTATCAAGGTCCCGTCTGGCTTCTCGTCGAATATAAAGGGAATAATAAATATGGCAGAGAAAAAATTCCAAAACCTAAAGTCTCATGACTGCCACGTGATTATGACACAATTGCTTCCGATTGCATTGAGGGGGCTTCTACCTGAAAATGTTCGAGTACCCATTGTGAAGCTATGTGCATTCCTCAATGCAATATCTCAGAAGGTAATCGATCCAGAAAGCCTACCAGGGTTACAAACAGATGTGGCCCAATGTCTTGTCAGCTTTGAGTTGGTGTTCCCACCATCCTTCTTCAATATTATGACGCATCTCCTGGTTCACCTAGTAGAAGAGATTGCCATTCTCGGTCCTGTATTTCTACACAATATGTTCCCCTTTGAGAGGTACATAGGAGTCTTAAAGAAATATGTTCATAACCGTGCTAGGCCAGAAGGAAGCATCTCCAAGGGCTATGTAACAGAGGAGGTCATTGAGTTCTGTGTTGATTTTATTCCTGACCTTAAGGCGATTGTTGTTCCAGAATCACGACATGAGGGGAGACTGCGTGGAAAAGGCACCCTAGGATGTAAAGCAATGATATGTAGGGACGGACATTCTCTCAATCAAGCACACTACACGGTTTTACAAAGATCTATCTTGGTTGCCCCGTATATCAATGAACACAATAATTTAATACGCCTCAAACACCCGGGGCAGTCTGATGAATGGATTATAAGTGAACACATGGCGAGTTTTGGTGGCTGGCTGCAAAGACTTCTCACGAATAACACCACTGTTGGGGATCAGCTGTACTTGTTGGCCAGGACACCGTCTTCGACTGTATGTACTTTCCAAGGGTACGAGATAAATGGGAATACATTTTACACGATAGGCCAAGATAAAAAGAGCACCAACCAAAACAGTGGTGTCCGCTTCGATGCAGCAGAATACAATGGGCAAAAGACCACGTATTATGGGTTCATAGAGGAGATATGGGAACTTGACTATGGACCTAATTTTAAGGTCCCCTTGTTTCGATGCAAATGGGTCAAGCTAATAGGAGGAGGGGTTGAGGTAGACAAGAAGTACGGAATGACAACGGTGGATCTCAACAATCTTATGAAGAACTTAGACGAACCATTCGTCCTAGCCAATGATGTGGCTCAGGTTTTCTATGTGAAGGACATGTCCTCCAGACCAAAAAAAAAGAAAAAATATGCAAACGAATACATCATATGATGAGCCAAAGCGTCACATAGTTCTTTCAGGGAAAAGAAACATCGTGGGAATCGAGGACAAGACAGACATGTCAGAAGATTATAATAAGTTTGATGAAATTCCGCCCTTCACAGTGAAAACTGACCCAAGCATTCCGTTAAGTAAAGAAGATGCTCCATGGTTACGTCTGAAGCGATCATAAGGAAGGGCATATGCCAAGAAGTTCATGCTCATATTATGTAACTCTAGTTCATGTTTTTAATATTAATACATGTCTTGAGTGTTAGTCATGTTTTGTGGATGGACCGGGACTATGAGAAGAAGTTGTCCCGATTCGTACTTACCATTAAGATCTGATCTCCAAACGCGCGCGGTCACATATTAGGGAGTGCCTCTATGACCAGTTTCTTGGAGATGTCGGAGGACTAGGCTCCATCGGCATCTCCCTGAAACTGGCCGTAGTGGTGTCCCTGCTCTCGAAAACCATCTTGCAGCTTTGTAACTTCTCTAACTAGATCAATACACCAGGGAGATAACTAATTTCACATATTAGGGAGTGCCTCTATGACCAGTTTCTCGGAGATGCCGGAGGACTGGGCTCCGTCGGCATCTCCCTGAAACTGGCCGTAGTGGTGTGCCTGCCTCAAACTGGCTGGAGGACTGGACTCACAAGGATGCCTATTTATAGTAAAAGCAGCTCGACATAGTGTTGACACTTACAAAATAATGTCGACACTCACCCATATTATTAGTCCCGGTTGGTGTCTCCAACCGGGACTAAAGGTTCATCTTTAGTCCCGGTTGGTGACACCATCCGGGACAAGGTACACGCCGCACGACATAATGTCGACATGCACTCACCCCTATTATTAGTGCTGACTCGTGTTTTGTCCCGGTTGGTGTCTCCAACCGGGACTAAAGGTTTATCTTTAGTCCTGGTTGGTGTCTCCAACCGGGACTAAAGGTTCATCTTTAGTCCCGGTTGGTGTCTCCAACCGGGACTAAAGGTTCATCCCGCCATTTTTTCCCGCCATTTTTCTTCCCGCCATTTTTCTTCCCGCCAGTTCTTCCCGCCATTTTTCTTCCCGCCATTTTTCTTCCCGCCAGTTCTTCCCTCCAGTTCTTCCCGCTAGTTCACTATATATATATGTAGGGGGTTGGCCTCCATTGTCATTGCACATCTCTAGACTCATATCTGCAACCTCATCACTCTTTCCCATGGCTTCCACCGTAGCACTAACCCCCAGGGAGGCGGAGGCGCTTTGCGCCTCGAACTACCCCTGCCCGCCGGGCTACTGTGTCCCCGTCGGCTGGATGCTGAGCGTCGGAGGCGTGCCGGTTCCTCCTGTCCCTCTAGGTGTGGCGCGCCGGATGGCCATCACGAACCACTACTACTTCGAGCTCACGCCAGAGCAGCGGAGGAATCCCAGATGGCATCCCGACTATTTCCCTACTTGGGAAGCCTTCTTCGTGGATCGGCATGAGAGGGCGCTCGCCAGGCACGAGGAGGACGGCCCACCTCCTCCTAACTTCAACGAGGCCGGCCGTCGGCTATGGTGGCGCGGTTGGACTCTCCAGAGCGTCATGGCCTATGACACTGCCGCCGACTCTAACCCCCGTCTGCGCTACCCTCAAGTCCAGCCCACGCGCTACCCTCAAGTCCAGCCCACGCGTACTCTTCAGAGGTTCAATTACGGCGACCCCGACGACGACAGCGATGACGGCGGCGGCGAGTACGACGACTACAGTGGCGAGTATTACAGGTGTAGGCAGGAGCATGACTGAATCACTCCAACATTCCGAAACAAGTTCGGCCGATTGTTACTTAATCTGGCCATGTATCTTAATTTTCAGTTCTTTTATGTATCTTAATTTTCAGTTCCAGTTCGGCTTTATGTAACTGTCTCAAAATGACCTATCTCATTCGAGGTTTCTTGGCTTTCGGGTCAAATGACCAATGTTATGGCTAGAATCAAGGCATAGTTTGCAAGAGGAGTTTTCCTTTTTATCGCACCAAAAAGGCATTTTCCATTTTCCAAGCATAAAAACGGACGGTTTTGTGAAGCAACCACCAAATGGCTAATTCAAAAAACCACCAACACATTGATCAAAAAACAATGCAAGTTGAGAGAGGCTTGGTGAGATTCAAGTGTATACAAAAGATGCGACATTTAAATATCCAATCAATTCAAAAATGTTAATATAAAAGATGCGGCATTAAAATATGATTTGATCTAATAAAAATCATTTACATGAATGGATAGATATTATTTTTCTGAAAATTATGATATATTATTCATATTTTTCTGAGTTGAAATGAAAAAGATATGAATTTTCTAAATTCATATCATTATTTTTGAATTAAAAAAGCCCCTTTAATGCATGAAATAAGTGTTTTATTTATTTTAAAAAATTCATGTAAAGTAAATATAAAATTATTTACATGAATGGATAGATATTATTTTTCTGAAAATTATGATATATTATTCATATTTTTCTGAGTTGAAATGAAAAAGATATGAATTTTCTAAATTCATATCATATTTTTTGAATTAAAAAAGCCCCTTTAATGCATAAAATAAATGCCCCCCCCCCCTTTAACACCGGTTCCAGACAGGAACCGGTGTTAAAGGGGGGGGCATTTATATCGTTTCCCGCGCGCACCCCCCCCCCCCTTTAACACCGGTTCGTGGCAGGAACCGGTGTTAAAGGGGGGGTAATAAATACGCGCGCAAACGAATTCCCCTCCCCCCTTTAACACCAGTTAAATGCGCCCCTTTGCTCCTTTCTTCCCCCCAGAGCCAGATTGCGCCACCGCCGCTAGAGCCCGAACCCCTCGCCGTCCTCGCGCGCCACCGAAGCCGGCGACCGCCACCGCCTCTGTCCGGACGCCTCTGTCCGGCCGCCGTTGCAGCTGCCTGACGCCGACGCCGTGGTGAGCATGCTCTGTTTCCTCCCCTTCTCTGTTTCGTCGCCGGCGCCCCCCTTTGCAGGCTGCTCCCGTCCCTGTCCCCGTCGAGGCGCCGCCGCGCCATGGCCGAGGGCTTCCGTCCTCCCAGCCCCGTCCCCACCGCCACGTCGCACCGGGCCGACGCCTGGCCGTCTGGCCCTCCTCCCCAGCTCCTTCCCCTTCGCCGTGCACCAGCGACGAGGCACGCCTGGCCGTCTGGCCCTCCTCCCCATCTCCTTCCTCTCAGCCGTGTGTGTGCTCCTGCGCCGGCGGCGTGCTCCGGCCGGCGAGCCAGCAGGTGATGGGCGGCGCTCTGCAGGTGACTATTGGAGGTGGCATCCACGCCGATTCCAGGGATGAGCGGTGGCGCCTCCACAGGGACAGGGACAGAGACGGGGCCTGTCGGCTGTTTTTTTTTATTTTTGATAGATTTTTATTTGAGATTTTCTATTTTTAGGATATTTTGATTCTTTAATTTGTGCTGCCATGTGGGACCCGGTGCCACGTCATCTTCCTGGTGGGGTCATCTTGCCAGAAAACGCATCAATTCGTCAACAAATGGAGTTTAGGGCGAATTGGAAAAAACAAACCAAAATCCGGTGGTTTTTTGTTCCGAAAACGTAAAGTGGTATGATATGGTAAATTTAGGTAGTAAACTGGTAGTTTTATACTATAAACTCGTTCAGGTTCAGTACGTCACGCGCGCATGGTCCAGCATCGACAGAGGAGGCGGGTGCCGGGTGGTGGTGACAGCCTTGTTTTAGCGGCGGCGGCTGTGGGTTGAGTTCACGAACTTTTCGGCAGAGATTACGTGGACGGCCTCCCCTCTCGGCTGCGGGGGCGGCCTAGGTGGGGTGCAAGCTCTGGTGGTGGCCATGGGGTGCGAGCTCGCGATGCGGCCTAGGTGGGGTGCGAGCTCCGATGTGGCATCCCCCCTCCTGGCCTAGGTCGGCGCTAATGAACGTGGAGTTCGCCCTGGCCAGCATGCTCTGCGGCTTCGATTGGGCCACGCCTAAACGCCGACGCCTCGGAACGATATAAACACAGTTCTTTGCATAATATATTGACCCTCGGAACGATTCCAGGGTGCCAAAGATGGGCGAGATGAACGTAGTGACATCGACCCCCGACGATCTAAACATTGCACATGTGAATTAGAAGCATGTGGAGTAAAAATAAAATAGCTTATAGCAAAGATATTATAATAGGCCACGCCTAAACCCTAACTGACCACCTCACTCTCTTCCCCGTGCAGGAGCGTCTCGCCGCCGCCGCTTCGGAGCTCATAGGCCACGCCTAAACGCCAACGCCGCCCGCCGCCCGACGAGCCCGCCGCTAGCACCGCCGCCCGACGAGACCGCCGCATCCGCCCGACGAGCACCGCCGCCCGACGAGAACAACTTCACCCCACCGGTGAGCGCCACGTGTCTGCCACGTGTATGATTACTGACTCATCCTGATTAAAACTTGTTTGCTCGATAAATTGTACTACATGCATAGATTAAAACTTGTATACAAATTGGACCTCTGACTCATTTGTGTATTTATTTGTGTATTTTGGTATGAATAATATGTATATTTGTGTATGAATCCAAGTCCACTTGAATGTTTACACTCTTACTCTAGATAATATTATTGTTTTAGAAACTATGGATCCACTTAGTAGAAACCTTGAAGAAGAAGAAATAATGGAGAACATTATTGATGAGGACACCTCACAATATCTGAACTTGGAGGGACATGACGACGACAGCTCAAGTACTAGTCATGGAGAAGATGAAGACTCCGGTGAACGCAATTTAATGGTTACAAAGTCCGGCGAGGTATATGCATTGATTAAGCCTCAGCTGACTTCCACCAACAATCTTCTTCTACATGTATTAATTAACGCTTCTTTCTTCTTTTAGCCCTCTGGATCGACCAGCCAGCAACCATCTTCTTCTACGAAAAAGAGCAAGCGAGGCGCGAGCCAGCGGTTGAAAGATCATGCAAAGTTCACGATCGAAGCAGTCCGTGTTGATGGCAGGCCGATGGAGCCCAAGAAGGCCGCAGACAAATTTATACGTCAGGCTGGAGTTCTTGTTAGGGACCAAACCCCAATCATAATTGAATATTGGAATAAGCCAAAGAAGGGCGACGGTACCTTTGTCGATGACAGATCCAAAGAAACGCTTTGGAATTCGTTGTTGGTAAATTTCACCCTTCCGCCAGAGGAGGATGAAAACAACCCGGTTATAAAGAAAAAGGTCAAAGAGTGGACTCTAAAGAAGATGGCTGAGGCTTTCCGCAACTGGAAGACAAAATTGAACAAATTTGTCAAAACTCGCGAGACTCCAGATTTTGAAGACGCATATTATGCGAAGATAAGACCTCACTGGCCCGAATTTGAGACATATAAAAAAAGTGCTATAGCTAAAAAGAGGTCAAAAACCAATACGCTTAATGCCCTGAAGAAGGAATATCACCAGAGGACGGGGTCAGGTGGCTACATATCTCAGAGGCCTAAGTGGGAGGAAGCTGAGAGGGCCCTGCGCGAGAGAGGGATCACACCCCAGACAGATGGGTGGGACCTACGTGCAAATACTTGGTTCTACGGAATCGGGGCAAGGTTGGACCCAGAAACAAGATTGTGTATCTTCCCAACCATCCTTGCCAAACCCGTCACTGAACTCATCACGGCATATGAGGAAACATCCGCCAGGACCTTCCATCCCGACAGAGAGAATCACCAGCTCACACGCGCCATCGGTAAAAAAGAACACCCTGGACATGCACGAGGCACAGGGGGTATGACTTGGAAGGATGGGTTTGCCGACTGGAGCGACTCTTACAGATGGCGCGGCAGAAAAGAAAAAGAGCGTACAGAGCGGATGACACAGATAGAACATGCACTTGCGGCGCTGCATACGCAAGTGAATGCACAACAAAGCCATCAAGCTACCGGCCCATCTCAGCGGCATGAAGAGCCTGCATTGGAAGCTGCTCGCGGCCCAGACTCTGCGCGGAAAAGCAGTGTGGCTTCCACGGAGAACGTGCAGCCAACGCTTGAAATGACGGGTCCTCGATACCCCGTTGATGAGATCACGGAGAGCGAACACGCTGAGCTGCATGTGAGATTAATGGGCTTATCCATTAAGGTGGCTGTCGGCTATGCCTTACCTCCTGTAGCTGGTGGAACTTACCACTGCCGACCGATTCCAGATGGCTATGCTATTGTCGGGGTGGATGAGGTTGTGAAGGAATATGAGGAAGCACAGCTTGACCATGCTACAGGTGAAGGGGAAACTCAACTCAAATTTGCAGTGAAAACAACCATTCTTTGGAAGAAGGAACACATTGTGCTTCCAAATTGGAGGTCACTTGCACCTCCGCCGTCTCCGCAGCGTCAGCAGTCTGAGCCGCTTCAGCTATCTCCTGCGCGGCAGCCATCTCCGGCCCGTCATCCATCTCCTGCACGGCAGCCATCTCCGGCCCGTCAGCCATCTCCTGCGCGGCAGCCATCTCCGGCCCGTCAGCCATCTCCGGTGCTTCATCCATCTCCTCAGCGTAAGCGGAAGAGCACTGCCACGAGGAGCATCAGTAGCACTGCCACAAAGAAATCCGCAGGAAACCGTACGCCAAAGAGTTCAAAAAACTACGTCCCGCAGCCTTCCGCCAAGCCATTGCCGGTTTTACCGTGGAATCGCAGCGACGAGGAGACCAATAGGATCTCGGGAGAACAGGTCAAGAAATTCTTTGCACCTAGACGGGCCGAGCCAAAGGAGAAAATAGATCCGGCGGTGGTGGAGAAGTTTTACAAAAATCTTTTAAAACCTGAAACCCCACTTGTGCCGGACTACGAGCGCCAGATTTTGAAGGCGGATGCAAGGCGCCGTAGGGAGACTGAAAGTAGCAGTCGTGAGGCACCCCAGAAAACAGTTCCCATGCTCGGAGAGCAGGAAAACCAATCATGCGCCCCGCTCCAAATGTTTGACAAACGGGACGCTCCTCCCGTAGATGATTACGAGGCAGAGCTACAAAGAAAGGCCAATGAGATGGGGATGACTTACATTGCATACTTGAACGTCATGGGAGACAACTTGCCCAAATGCGATGTCAACCCCATACAGCCATGGAAGTATGGGAAGAATCTAGTCAAGAAAGAGGAGCTCAAGAATCTACCAACAAAGATGCGAAAATTGCACAAGTGGTACCTTCATTTCTGCAAGACGAGAAAATAAGAATGGATCACGGCGCATATAAGAGATCAGATTTTCTTGTGCGGAGACGACGCGATCGACTTCAACATTCAAGACTTGCATTTTCTATTCAATCAGAAGGAACTCGATAAATCTGCCATCAGCCTTTATTGTGTGTAAGTACTATTTCTGTAATTTTTATCTCATCTCATTCACTTCATTAATTGCATGTATATATATATGCTCACCATATATGTATATACTATTATGCAGGAAAAAAGTTATGGAATGCATGAAAGGAGGCCCTTTTGACATTGGGTTCGTTGACCCAAATAGAGTTCATGAAGAAGTGGTAAGAGACAAACCCGGGCAAACAGAAGATTACTTGCTAAAGTCTTTACTGAGACAACAAACCAAAAGGGAAATACTATTGCCTTACAACTTCTCGTGAGTACTGTTACCCCTCTCTCTTGTACACATTCTGTTTCGGCTTACTCGATGTTAAGTGTAACTGATGATGAGTTATGCGTGTGTAGGTTCCACTTTATTCTGCTAGTCATTCAACCCGACTCAGGAAAAGTCCTTGTCATGGACTCGTTACGAAAAGAAAAAGAGCTATGGGCAGACTTTAGAGAGATGCTCCAGAGGTAATTTCAATCATATTATCGCACTAGATCGGCAACTTTCGTGACAATAAGTAATTAATTACTCCTTTATCCATTTTCTTTGTCGGACAGGGTTTGGAAAATGTTCACGGGCAGGGCCGTGGGTGAATGGTCAGAAGAACTAAAATTTGTAGACCAAAATGTAAGTAATACTAGCTAGCTTCCAATTCCATTATATCATGCTTTATTGATTATTATTTTTATTGAACTCTCTATTCTCGTAAAGTGCGCGCATCAGGGACACGGCAATAGCTTATGTGGGTACTATGTTTGCGAATTCATTCGCAACACGATATGTGCGACAGGCCAAGCCACACTAGAACAACTTAGAGTAAGTAAACAAAGTCCACAACATTATTTTATTACCATCAATTGTGTTGAGTTTTATTCTTATATATATATTGACGGCCCATTCTTCATATATATTCAGATCGAACGGATGCGGGACCAACTCCTACCATTTGAACGCATACGAGCCATTCAAGAGGAATTGGCGGGGTTCATACTTGATGAGGTCGTCACGCCTGGCGGAGAACTCTTTATATATCCACCAAAATGAACGATGACGATGTTTGTGTTGATGACGATGTATGTGCCGATGACGATGTTTGTGTATAATAATAGTTGCTTAATTATTCATGTACTCGTATGTACCGATGACGATTTATAAGTATACCGCTCCCGATCGATTTCCCCTCGCTCCCCCCCCCCCCTCCCGCAGAAATACGCCCAGAACGGGGCAGAGGCAGAAGTCTGCCGCGGCAGAGATTTAGGCCGTTTTCCTGCGGCAGAAGAACCTTTAACACCGGTTCCAGATACGAACCGGTGTTAAGGGGGGGGGGGGGGGGGGCTGAGGCCTGCGGCAGCCCCACGTGCGCCACCGTTTAACACCGGTTCGTATAAGAACCGGTGTTAAAGGGGCCCCCCCTCTAACACCGAACCCTCAACAGCGGTTGGGGAACCGCTGTTAGAGGGCCCTCCCAACCGGAGTTAAAGGGGGGGGCTCTGCACTAGTGGTCTGTCCTGCTGTTGGCGCTCCAGGTCAGGGTTGTTGCCATCGTGGTCATCCGGATCTCTCATCCTCTGCTCTGGGGCCTGCTTCATCTGGGATAGGGCATGTGACCGCCTCCACAGCTCGTACTGTTGGATCCTGGCGTCGGCTAGCCAGGGCCTCTTTCTGTTTCGAGCGTCGCTTGTTCTTGAGGTCAGAGCAGCGCTTGGCATGTGGGTTGTAGCGGAGCCAGCTATCGTGGATCTCAGAGCTAGCATGCTGCTGGAGAGTTAGCATGTGGGTTGTAGCGGAGAGCCAGCTATGTGGAGAGTTAGCATCAAAAACTGGTTATGGGAGCCGGAGTATAAGCGTTGTATTGCTCGAGCTGCTTTTCCAGTTCAGCGGTGGCCATAGCCGCCAGATCCTGGGCGGCCTTTAGGTCAGCCTCAAGGGATGCCTTTTCTGCCTTGGGGGCCTACTCTATCCATCTCTAAAGATATTACATAAGGATGTACGTAACAGTGACTTGATTCCCCTCCAGCGGGGTCGGTACCATGCCTCTAGAGCCGTCGAAGCACTCGTATAGAAGGGGTCCCCATGATGCTTGCGGTTTGTACGGAGCGGCATTTTCACATGACATGATGGCCCCAAGCTTCCCGATGTTCTTGTCGAGGTGGTGGTAGAGGCCATTCTTCCTGAATAGCCTGTTCTTCTAGAGCTGGGAGAGGGGTTGGTTAGGTAATAATATCCTGCAGGTATGAGGCCGGGGTAATGTGTGTAGACATCGTGGATAGGAGTGCCAGATAGATTATTAACGCGGGTTCGTAGATGTAAGGGACCCCGCGTATCTGTAGGCGGGCCCCGGGTAAATGGCTTGCGGGAGGTCTGGTCGAAGTTGACCTCCAGTGGTGCATGGAGTGCCTCGAGATGGCGACGCTGTGCTGGTCCGTATGTTGCCTCGATGTCTTCGTAGTAGACCTTGCACGATGTGTATGGGGTATCCTGGGTGTATTCCTCCCGAGGTCCTCCGGTGGCCATGTCGATGACCCGGATCTGGAGGCCACAGGCGTCCGTCTAAGAGGTATTCGGCGGATCTATCTGCTAAGGTGATGAATCGGATCTACATGACGCGGGCTTCTCCTGCCTGGAGCGCCAACTAACGAAGGATAGTTTTCATTATTCGTCTGTATTGTCACTTCTGAGGAGCAAAAGAGAGTTTATTTGTTCGGAGAATGGCTCGGGTCAGCAGGTTTGGTTTTCAAAGACGAAGATGTGTATATGGTGGATGAAATCCCTCATACTTTATAATGATACCTGGTGAGAGAGGAATATCAAGCTATGACTAAGGATAATGGCAAAGACATGTCGATTATGGCGTGTCCTTGAGGGATGAATGTCTTCGTGTACTTATAGGCATCGATGGTGGCCGAGTCATTCTTAGTTATGTCAGGTCTTCATCTTGTCTTGCATGTAATCGTGATCATCAATCTCCCTCGTACGTCTAGTCTTCGGCATCTTCAGAGAGCTATCTTGCAGCCCATATGTCAGGTCGGTTGGGAGTAGGTCGGCTGAGAGCTTCTATATGCAGGCCTCCAGGTCCTTGATCGTCAGAGGTCGTCGTGTGTAGGAATCATGGGTTAGGCCCATGTCGGGTACATGCCTAAGTTCACCCGTCTTCGACAAATGCTTCTAGAGATATGGTGATCATGATGATGAAGACTCGGATACTGAGGAGAAAGGCGGATATATTTCTTCTTATGGTGATGCCAACAATTGGTACATGGACACGGAGGGCTCTATGCACAATATCACTAGCGAATTGAACAAGTTGAGTACCCACGAGAAATACCATGGGCATGATCAAGTCCACAATGCTGGTGGTCAAGGTATGGCAATCAAACATGTTGGTAATTCTATTTTGCACACCCCTCTAATCTCACATAATGATAATAACTTTAAGTGGGACTTTGATCTCTTAAATATATTTATGAAGGTGTGCTTCGGTGTCCCCCCCCCCCCCCTCCTTATAAACTTAAGAAACTGAAAAAACAAAGACAATCAGGATTAACACATACTCATTTTGTTTGGACGTTACGAAGGAGGATCGCCTAATCCACGATGTTCTTATGTTCTCAGTTTGTTATGTTTTGGAAGAGGAGGACACCGAAGAAAAACTCATATTTATGAAGGTATCGAGAATGGCCATTCGTATAATCGAAATACAATGTCTTGAACATATAAGAACCTGAAATTGTTAACTTCTTCCAAACAAAACCATCTGGTTGATCATTACGATGTACACTCATCAATCGAGGTAGTAAGTGCATCCACCTAGGCCATTTGTCCCTATTTAAGGCACTTCTAAAAGCTATATTTAGTGGAGCCTTATTCAAAAGACAGGAAACCAAAAATTATTTTCATTGCACAATGATATACAAAGACGGACATTGATCGAGAGAGAGGTAATTTACAATGTTATGTATAGATTAACCAAAACTTCAGCAACCCAAACTGAAGCATAGTGGGACGATGGCGGCGTGGAGGATGAAGAAGTAATGGAACGAGGCTGCGGAGGGCGATAAGTCGGGTTCCTGCCGCGGTAGTTCGGACTCGGTAGCCAGCCAGGAGGAGGCTGTGGAGGCGCAGGTGGTGCAACGGGTGGGGCCAGGGCGGGCGTCCTGACAGCGTTGGCGTGGAATACCTGAGGAGGCCGATATGCCCTGCGAGCTTGGTTCAGAGATTCGAGATGGAGGATGGAGCGAACCTCAATGAAGGTGGGATAGGGCTTGATCATAGGGATGAAGGCCCGCTGCTTCTCGAATTGATCACTCAGGCTGACGAGGAGAGCGTTGATGAGGGTGTGGTCTTCCAGGTGATTGCCAAGTTCATGTAGTTTGTCATCGATGGACTTGATCCGTTGGCTAAAGACGGTGACCGCAGAATTGCCTTGGTTTATTGTACGAAACTCGGTGTGCAGAGCGTTGGTACGTGCATCAGAGTTGTCCCGGAACAGTAGTTGGAGAGAGGCCCAAAGCTCGGTGATGGTAGCGTCGTCGTTGGAAAAACATTGAAGAGCTCGGTGGAGATGCGGGTGTGGATCCATTGGATAATGGTGAGGTCGTTCTTCACCCAGTGAGGATTGTTGGGCTATGTTGTAGAAGATGGGTGGATGTGGTGGAGAAGGCCGCAGAGGCCGAGGTGGATGTGGAATAGGTGTCGCCAATGGTAGTAGTTGTTGGAGGCGAGATCAAGCGAGATTTGAATAAACGGCGAGACGTTGGTGATAGTGTCGGCCAAAGAGATTTGAGGTGGTTGGGAATTATATTGGTTGGTAGTAGTAGCGGAGGAGGAGGAGCTCCGGCGGAGCACAGAACTCGTCCATGGAGTAAAGGGGCCACGGCAGAGGAAGTGGAGGTGTTGGCGGCGGAGAAATGCCGAGGATGGAAATCTAGGTGTCTGATGCCATGATAGATACATAATTAGAGAATCTTTGCCACAAATGGCTGTTTATATGGGGTACATGACTCGGAGTGCAAGAATAATATAGATAGAATACAACTCAAACATCTAAACCGAATATACTCTAATAACGACCAACGTAACTCTAATGAGTTTGCTCAAGCACACGCCACAAGATTATTATGAAATAAGTTGAGTACCTTGCACTTGAGCGACCCAAACCGAAACATAATTAGCCGTGGTAGAGATTTACAGAGTTAAAAGATATACTCCCTGGGTCGCTGAACCATGCAATCTTCAGCTGACAGTACGTAGTCGTGCTGATCCTGCCACGATATGACGTCTGCAGAGAGGGCAGGTAGGGTTGTTCTTAATCCAGGGATCGATGCAGTCCCTGTGGAAAAAGTGGTGGCACGCTGGAATCTGTATGCACTTGTCACCGGGCTTCAACACCTTGAGACAGATGGCACACTCCGGCGGCTCCTCTAACGCCCTGCTCCCATCCGCCGCTAACACATCAGAAAGGATTAAAACAGCCTGGACAGACAAAGAACCGTCCTGCGCAATGCACTTGTCGAGATCTTCCGTCTTCATGAGTTTGGTGGGGTTTTCCCAATATGGTTCCATAGAGCGAGTGAAGTTGAGTGGCTCGCCACCTCTCTCATCACGGGGAAGCAGTGTGAGCCAAACCATGGCGTGAGCCTCTGGTGATATCCTATGCTTGCAGCCATAGGTGAACTCGACCTGAAAATGGACCCGTCCAGGATCGCTTGTGTCGGGGAAGAAGATGATACGCCAGCTGTGTCCGCCTGCGGTAAAATGGTCAGACTTGCTTTCCTTGGTGTTCGTGTAGTTTTTTATCTTGAACATGTGCGACCAGCTGGTCGTGGTGGGATCCAGAGGCATCATCGCTCCAAGCTCAAAAGATTCTTGTGTTTTTTTCGTGACCTGCTGCCCTTAGCTGTGGTTATATATATATTAGCCTGTGGGGGACGCGTCTGAACCTGATCGAGACATATTCCAACTCGGACTCAGTGTCCTAAGTAAACTATATATTTGGAAAGTAACCAAATCGATCCGTATTGAAGACGGCCACCGTCAGGACCCTATCTCAACCCTGTGCCTTTGTCCTAAGTAAACCACTACATCATAGTAGTATATATATTAAGCATACAAACCGCCTCATTAAAACCTTTCAGTTTTCTTAGGTATCTTGATAATGAAAAAAAGTGCATCTAAAATTGCAGCCCATCAAACAATTGTTACGTCTAAAAAAGGCAATTGCATATTCCTCCCAGAGTTCATATTTTTCTTTGGATTTTAGCTCATAACAAACTAATGACTAAAGATAACCTAAAAATGAGACACTTGAATAAACCTGATGACTGCATCTTTTATTCTGAGGATGAATCTATTAACCACCTCTTTTTTCAGTACTTAGTTGCCAAACAGGTTTGGAGTATCATTTATAGTTTTTTTAATACTTCTGTTGGAAATGACTACCTATCTGTAGCTAAAAATTGGATTGCAAATAAAAAACATGCAGTTTTGAATTTAGTCTATTCTGTTGTTCTATGGTGTCTCTGGATATTTAGAAATGATATGATCTTTAATGGTCTCCTTTGGATTAACTTGTATCATATTCTGAGAAAGATCTTGGCTTTAGTAAAACACTGGAGGCTGAAAAAGATGCTGGAGGAGATAGAGAGGTTCTGCACCTACCTCTCCAAAAAAATCTGGACTCGCACTTTGCGCTGATGTGTGGCTGAGTAGGGGAGCAAATGCTGAAAGGAATGACCCTCAAAACCCATCGTCGTCGGCGAGAAAAAGGGCTGCGGTGCAGGGGACCTGGACAACGCCAACTTCCACTCTGGCAGCTGCTGTCTTCCCTTCCCCCTTGTCCCAGCCCAAGACACGCCAAAGACTAGAGCAAAACTTGGATGCAAACCAAAGCCCTTTTTTCTACTAGTGTTTGGACTTGTCTCGGCTCTATGCATCGATGAGTGTAATACTTAAAAAATCTTGAAGTAATAAAACACATTTTATCAAAAAAATCTAAGACAAATGCTAGAAGTAGAAACTCTAGCAAGATCTAAAAAGAAAGATGGAGGTCACGTACGTTGGAAAAACTAGAAACTCTTTAAGCATTCACATTGACATTAGCGTTCATGTTTTCGGCTATGTTTTGATTGTCGAAGAGGTTGTTGACGTCCAACAAGTTGTTATCTGACGATCTCGTGTTGCCAAAATTCGTGCTAATATCCCAAAAACCTGATCACTCTCACCTATACAGGTTTACGAGAGACTAGGTTATAGTGGACTACTGTCCTAGGCGGCAGTGCACGCAGCAAAACATGATGGGAAAGATGGTGGCGACGGTATAAGTCTCAGGAACAAGGTTGTCACATGTAGCACGTAGGACTAGGTTTATGTTTATATAGTGCAAGTCGAGGAGGTCGTGGGCCACAACCCATGTCATATATTCTTTTTTTTCAAATATTCAACATGCATGTATAAATATGACCTCAGCTCATTCCCGCAACCTGGAGGGTGGCATCACGGCCTATGTCGGAGGAGTGCACGAGAGGTATTATTTTTTGTCACACCTTAGTGAGTGGTAGAATATTCTAGTATATAAGAAGTTGCAATTATCTCTCAACAAGCAATGTAAGACTAAACTTTAACTTTATTAGTGTGGTTTCAACGCTAATAACTTTTTTTTCGAATGCCACCAATAAGCTATTTCCTACTAGTGTCCTATGTACCCGAGTAAAACTTTATACGTTCTCTGGTTAGACATATTGGCGACTCCATCCTCCCACTATGTGGATCCGTTGTGTTAGTGTGAGGCCCTGCAGGGCTGTATCAACGCACCCTTACCACCGGGCTATGCCTCGGTCCACTGGTAGCTCAGTTATGATAAGGGGTTTCTAGGATAATTATCTTATTCCAAGTCGGGTATTTCCACTCATAACTAAGTCACATAAAATGACATTGCGCACGGATTTTTCATTTTTCTCTTCTGATTACTTGTGACATTTCCACATAGAAGGCATGACATCCTTGGATAGGGCAAACAGCTTTGCCGAGTGTTCGCTGGATCAGGCTTGTAACATCGTCGTTAATTACGCCTTGAAACCCACATGTCCTGTGGCTTTGCCATGTGTCGATTGTTTGCAAGTGTGTTATTTTTTCTTGTTCAGCATATTTTATTTTATATTTACCGATATTTTTTCCCATGTTCATTTTTTATTTTACCGAGTGCATTCCAAGTGTCTCGTTGAAGTTAACCATGTGGGAAATTTTTAGGAATTAATCATGCACAGTTTCTAGGTTTCTTTATGGTTCCGGTGATGGAGTGGCGAGTATGACGGCACGCCTTAGTCGCACGCTAATGTCTGTAGCTGGTTCAAAGACCTCTTTGTAATTTATGTTCTTTATACCGTGGTTTTGGTGTATATTCTTAAAAATACGGGAAATCTATCTCTAGACCTGTTGGTGTGTTATAAAACCTGGCGGGCCAATTCTTGCCATTTGATTAGTGGGATCGATCATGTGGACCCGCGAGTCTGAAGTGTGAACACGTGAATCAAGGTCAGTTAAAGATCAAATCAAAAATTTAAACTGTTTTGTAGATCAAACCATTCGTCTGATTTAGGATTCGTTTTTACTGTTGAGCTAATCGCGACGCGATCTTCAAAACTAGATCCCATATTGATATGTTTTAATGAAAAAAATGGACCAAAAAGTTATCCACCTCTAACATGTGACTTATCCATATCATAGTATATAAGTTATCTATCTTATAATATATAAGTTATCCATCATATAAATGGGTTGGAACGACGCGTCATCATATTTCTCATGTGGGTAACTTTTATATTCTTCTGCATCATAAAATCTCGGTTGCCCATGTATTTTAGTTTAGTTAATTAAATGTGAGCTACGAGTTAGTTTAATTGGGATGCGCTATCCTAGTTGTTAGGATACTATTGTTGATGTCGATGTGTTAGCATCAACGGACAACGAAGTCTCGGTACCCATACACCCTTCGAGGCTTATTCATCTGTATGTTGTGGTAGCAGCGGCGGACGATGAAGCCGAGCCACTAAACTACTAGTTGTCTGTTACATTTATTCACTGCAACTTAGGGTGATTGGTGGGGTATAAGATCCCATTTTTATATTGTATGCAAACAAAGGTTGAATTTAATTCCTTTAAAAAATTATGATTGATGTTTGGCGCGGTAGCTTTTCGATATTGAGTCTCTCGTACACCGCTCGCGACGACATGCGATGAAACCAAGCCATTAGAATAACTTTTTTATTCTATCTGTGCTTAAATTTTTATAGTGATATATACCTTATGTTATTGGGTGAGTAACTGATCTGCTGAAGTATGGATAACTCTCATGTTCTAGTGAATAATTATTGCATAATGTTATGGATAATTTTTTGTTTATCTTTGTGGGTAACTTTATAGAATTTTTATGATAACTTTAGTTCTCTTTGTGGCTACTATATTTTTTAAGTCGTGGTTACTTCCATTTTAGTTAATTACATGTGCGACAGATTTACTAGATTTGGACACGGTAGACTAGGTATTAGGACTGCGAGACTCAGTCACCGTCAATTCGGTGAAAACGGATCCTAAACCGGAGTTCACATTTTTGTTTTCGCACATTTACAAAAACTCAAACACACACCGTTTGTAGGGTTGATAACTTATGCATTAGCTGGTAGGTAACTTATATAGTACGGTCTGAACAACTTACATGTTACATGTGGATAATCTTTTGGGTTCAGAGAAAAGTCGTCAAAACATATCAACATGGGATTTAATTTTGAATATCTCGACTAGTTTAACAGTTAAAACAGATTTTAAATCAGATAAACGGTTTGACCTACAAAATATTTTAAAAATTTTTTATGGTACTAGATTCCGTTGACGTAGGTATTTTTGTTTGTTTGTGCATAGGTGTTAAACCACCGTTCTCTGTTTAGGAACAAAATCAATCTTACACGTTAACTCGTACTCACGCGAAAGTAAGAACCGTTCCAATCCGCCAAAAATTCTTATTCCTAGCAATGTCCTAAAAAATAAGGTTTGTAACAAAAAAATAATTTTAGGTAGTGAATCACGAAAAACTTTGCCAACATGCGACTAATAAGGCGTTTTCCTCCCTCTCAAACAAAAAATAACGCGTTTTCCTCAGATTCGGTAGCATAGGCGGCAGGGGTTGGAATTATGGCCGCAATTAACCCAGCAAACTTAGATATGCGGTTTTACTATGGAAATAACATGGGAGAATTAACCCAAACCAAACCGAACTACTGGAATTAAGGAATTACTTGTACAGACAGAAACTAGTAAACATGGAAAGAATAAGATGCCAGGTCAAGCACGCGCCAAACTTGCCAAAATATTTCGCCATGATGTACCGATGCCTAAACCCTTGATAAATACCACACTTTTATCGGACGGAAATCGATCAACACACATATAGCGATCGATCGACTGAATCGTGCGAGATGATGTCGCCGACTCAATCTCGCCCGCACAACCACTGGTCCAGGGACGTGAGCGTAATGCTCCGTCTGGTGGCCACCATACTCGTCGTCTCGGCGACCGGCGTATTGGATTATTCCTCCAGCGAGTGCAAAGCCCCCGGCTCCGGCGACGTCATATTCACCTACACGCACTTCGGCGCCTTTGTGTTCTTCATCGGGTGCGGCATCACCCTAGAGGGGGCGGCGCTCTGCATGCAGGTCAACCTCGACAAGGCCGCCACCAACAAAACGGTGATGAAGACGGAGAAAGAAGAATAGCAGGGGACTGCTGGCATCATGCTGCTTGTGGTGGACCTGCTCGTGCCGTTTCTGCTCTTCTCCGCGACAGGGGCAGCCTACATGACGAGCAAGTTCAACAAGGTCTACCGCGCGCGACAACATTGGCTCATGCGCGCTGTTTTCTAGGCAGGTGGAGATGGCCGTCACTCGGCGCCTGCATCGCAGCCGCCATCACGGTGGCCTTGGTTCATAGGCTGAACTTATCTCGATAGATGTCAGGGGAGAATTAAGCACCTAGTAGTTTTAGTATGCAATCTGCACAAGTTTTTTATTTTTGTTTGAACTCCCAAGTATACTTTATGAAGGTGTGTGGCACGAGTCTTGTTATCATGAATTTAAACTATATATAAGGGTTTGTTACAAACTGAGACTTTGAACAGTATGAGATTTTAGGTTGTAATATGATGGTGGTTTTGTCGTGTCGCGCTCGTCGGCGGTGGCCTGGTACAGCCCTCCGCGGGCCGCGCCTTGCTCATCGGTGGAGCCATGGCGGAGCCCTCCCTGCATCACGATGTGCTCATCGGGGGCAGACACTGCTCTTTCCTATGGCGATTTGATAGAAATATAAGTGGTCAGGACTCGGGACTCGGGAGGAACACGTGAGGGGAAGAGGGAAGGGGTAAGGACGAGTGCTCCCACCGTGTGTGCTTTTGCGAATCGCGGTGCCGCACCGCATGCAGAGCAAACCGTGCAGTGCCTCTCCTTATATTTAATTTTTCCATGATTGATATATTAGAGTATATCGGCATTGTCAATAGAAAATTCGAAATACCATTAACCATCGCTAGCTGATTACTTACCATCTTGTTTTTACCAATGATAACATTAGACTTTATCATCTGGTAAACATAAAAAAATTGAAAGGAACACCTTCACGCACACGCTTCCTAAGCTGAGTGAATTGTGAACTAGTCGTTTATATGTCATTCCCGATACGAAGTGACGCTGAAAATTTTCCCCCTCCAAAACAAGGACCTATATACAAAAGCATAAAGAATATGTGTACTAAGTATAACATAATTCAGCTAGTATATAACTAAAAAAAGATGATTAATCAAACCTCGATGATAAAATATGTTGCGTTTTGTTGTTGTTTTTGAACTCTGCGCTGAACAAGACAGCTCGTCATCGTAATGGCTGCCATTCGTAATGTCAATTTAAACAGGTTGCTTGGCCATTTATCCTACATTATTGTAATTAAAATAATGAAAATCTTATTGACATTTGTACAATGAGAACCCTAAATAGCTTGAGTGGAAACAAGAAAACTCTAGCTAATTAATCGGCAAAACTTTTGTGTGGAAGATTAAATCCGTCCAAAATTGGGTGTAGGTATTGCGGTTTTGTGAGGAAATCTAACTTCATCTAAAGATGGACAATCCCCTCGAATCTCATGAAAACGTTAATGGCTATTTTGCACGAAAGAGGATCTGCTACTATTAGAAAAGAGAGCAATAATATAAACCTTGGAGAGACGATCTGTAGGGTCGCATAGTCGATCTGCTGTGCAGAAAGGGATGATGCGACTTCTTCAGTTCGTCTCCCATCGACCAGAGAAGAGAAGACGAGAAGATTGGCAGTAAGAGACAGGAGAAAGTGGGGTTTTTAGATCCATTTACCTCTTTGTAGGGAATTCGAGCAATCGCAACTGATTCTTTGGGGAATGATCGTGTGGTCCAGAGACCTTGTAATTTATGTTCTTTTTACTGTTGTTTTGGTGTATACTCATAAAAAAAAGGTTGGTAACAAAAAAATATTGTTAGGTAGTGAATCACGAAAACTTAGCCAACATGCGACTCTCGAATCAGGCTTTCGCCCCGCTTTATAAATAAAGCAAAATCCAGATACAACGTACCAAAGCATCCACCACGGCCTAGGCCAAACAGAAAAATAAAAAAGGTTCACACACTCGCTGGGGCCACAACACAATCATGCCCAAAAAGAAAACCAAAAAACCGCAGCGATAGGGCGGGGAAGACACTCAGGCCACCGGGGAGGGAGAGGCCGGAGCGGAGAGGGGGAGCGGCCGCCGTCCTCAAGGCCCGCATAGTGCCATCGAAAGCCGCCGATCACGCTGCCGCACCAGGGGAGACCACTGCTGGAGAAAGGCAAGAAAGGAAAAAACAGGGTCAGACACACGGGAAGGATAAACCTTCTCAATCACCATCTTATTCCGCGCGTTCCAAAGAGACCAAGAGATGGCCACAAACACAAGCCAGAAGAGGCGGCGTCCTCCTCCGGCCCTGTTGGCCTGGGTCTGCAGGAACACCCCAAGCTCCTACGCGTCCCATTCCGGCCCCAGCGCCTCTCTGATAAAGCTCCAAAGAGCCTGAGCCACCGAACAATAAAACATAATATGGGCACAGGTTTCCGGAGTCCCACATAGGGGACAACAGCCATTGCCAGGGCCGTTACGCTTGGCCACTTCCACCCCTGAGGGTAACCGATCACGCAGCAGCTGCCAGACGAAGATGCGAATACTAAGTGAGAGGGGGGCCTTCGACAAGGGAGAAGTCCAGCCCAACTCCGGACCCTGGAACAAGGCATGATAAGCCGAGTTCACCGTGAACTCACTCGACGGATGCAGCTGCCAGGTTACCGAGTCCGCGGCCTCGGATAAGGCCTCGGGGAGGGAACTATGCAGCTGCTGGAGGTCCGTGGCTTCCGCCGCACTAAGATGACGACAGAACAAGATGTTCCAGTGACCCGCTAGAAAGGCCTCACTCACCAGAGCCTCGGGGGAGACGGAGATAGCGAAAAGGCTGGGGTACCGGACCCCCAGCGGGATCCGGAGCAGCCAGGGATCGAGCCAGCCGCAAAGGCGATGCCCAACCCAATGAAGTGCTTGATCTCCTGGAGGGCTCTCCAGAACTGAGAGCCCTCCCTACGCTCGCAAGCCATAAGGGGGCGGCCCCGGAGATATTTGGCTTTGATAAGCTGAAGCCACAGCCCTCCGTCGTCCCTGAGGATGCACCAGATCCATTTCAGCATCAACGCCACATTAAAGCGGCGAGAGTCGAGGATACCTATGCCCCCAACGCTCTTGGGGGCGCAGACGTCTGCCCATTTGATCTGTGGTTTCTGATGGCCATCCTTCGCCGCCCAAAAGAACCTAGACAACTCCTTCGCGAAGTCGGCATGGGTCCCTTCGGGAAGAAGGTACAGCCCCATCTGGTACATGGGGAGACTCGAGAGACACAAGTTAATCAGAACCGACTTGCTTCCCTTGGACGTAAGGCGCGCTCGCCAGGGTTCCGCCCTCGAGCGCACCCTCGTAACCAAGGGAGCCAAGTCTCTGATCAGAACTCGTGTCTCTCGGATGGGCATCCCAAGATACGTAATAGGGAAGTCAGCGAGCTTACAATTCAGCCCATCCGCAATCCGCTGACGCTCCTCCTCGGCGTACCCGAGGACCATCACCTCGCTCTTGTCAAAATTGATTGTCAGGCCGGTGCAAATAAATTGGAAAGAATAACAAGCAAGGTATATCACGCGCGAAACTTGCCATGTACTGATGCCTAAACCCTTGATAAATACACACTTTCAGGTTAATGATGTCAAGGTCCGAACCCTGTACCATGATCATGGTGTCATCTGCATACTGGAGGTGCGAGATCCCACCCCGGGGATCAGGTGACCCACCACCCCCGAGATGTGCCCCGAGTGCTGAGCTCGGTCTAGAATCTCCGCCAGGGCATCCACCGCGGCATTAAACAATATAGGGGAGATCGGGTCCCCTTGTCTAACTCCGCAGGACGGACTAAAGTAGGGGCCAATCTTCCCATTGATATTGATCGCCGTCCTGTCACTCCTCACGAACTGCATAATCCAGCAGATCATGAGATCGTCAAACCCCCTCCTCTCCAGAATGAGCCTCAGGAAGGCCCAATCCAAGCGGTCATAGGCCTTCTAAAAGTCCAGCTTAAGAAACACTCCTTTCTGACGTCGAGCCTTGACTTCATGGATAATTTCATGAAGTGCCAGGACATCGTCATGAACGAGACCTCCCTTGAGGAAAGCGAACTGGAGAGGGTGGGTGAGGCGCTCCATCACCGGAGCAAGACAAATGGCACAGACCTTGGCGAACAGACATTGTATGACATTAATCACTGTGATCGGACGGAACTGACGAATATCCGTGGCCCCACTACCTTGGGGATCAGGGTAATGACACCAAGGTTCAACCGAGACATCACCAGGGTACCCGTGTAGAACTCCTAGAAGAGCTGCAAGATCAAAAAATGGATCCGAGTCCAAAAAGTCTGGAAGAAGCAAACCGGAAGGCCATCCGGGCCCGGTGCTGAACTAGACTTCATGGACTTCAGGTCCGCCTCCACCTCCCCACCTAAGAAGGGAAGTGTGGGCCTAGCATTCTCCTCGAGGGAAACTAGCGCCTCACCGGACCAGAAGTCAGGCGTCAGAGATACCCCCGACTGTGGCGAGGCGGAGAAGAGACCCCGGTAGAAGGCATAAATATGGGAGGAGAGCGCCTGAGGTGACTCCAGCAGCGACCCCCCTCCCAGAGGCAAGGGATCGAACACTTCCTCCTCCTACCATTGGCAATGGCATGGAAGTAGGCCATGTTCGATTCCCCCTGGAAAGTCCAATTCTGGCGACTCCGCTGACACCAGAACGCCTCCTATCCCTTGTAGATCTCCATAATGGAGGCCTCAATGGAGTACCTATGTGACCAAGCCTCCGCTGAGAGTCCATGCAGGTCGGCCTCCCGGTCTAAGGCCTGGATCTCCCGCAGAATGGACTCCTTCTGAGTCCTGAGGTCCGCCCCCAAATTCGCCCCCACCCTCTCATGAACTGACGAGATAATTTGGCACAATGGTGCCAAATATCCACGGCGCAGTACACCCAAGGAGTCGAAGCGGCCGCAGCCATCCACCTCGACCGTACCGCCTCCACGAATCCTCGTTTCTGAAGCCAGAAAGATTCAAAGTGGAAACGATTCAGCCGAGGAGGGAGGCCCCCTCCCGAGGAGAGGAGGAGGGGGGTATTGTCAGAGCCTATCCTAGTGGCCGCCCGAAGCGAGCAAAGTGGGAAGGCCACCTCCAACTCAACGGAAACAAAGACGCGATCGAGGACACTGCGGATCGGATTCCGCTGATTATTTGACCAGGTGTATCTAGCGCCCACCCGCCAAATCTTCGCGGAGAGCCAGCTCAGCGATGTAGTCGTTAAACAAGCGCATACTAGGGACGTCCACATTTGCCGAGCTCTTATCATTGGCAGATCGGATCAGGTTAAAATCCCCGGTGACCACCACCGGGATAACCGTCCGTTCCACTTTCGATTTGAGCTCACGTAAAAAGTCAGCGGACCTCCTATAGTCCGCAGGGCCATAGATAATGATCATCTCCCACCGGAAGCGAGATTGTCTATGGGTAAGCGACATGCTCACAAAGAATTCCCCGCGGTCCATATCATCACTCTCGAAGGTATCCTCCTTCACGCCCATAAGTATCCCCCCGGAGTGTCCGGACGCAGGAAGCCAGGACCAGGAAAACTTGAAGCGACTCAAAGCTTCCAATTCAGCAATGGAGAAGTCCTGGCGAATCGTCTCCTGAAGGCCAACAATATCCGGCGCTTCTAATCGACTAAACTCCTTGATCTGGCGACGACGACCCTCGTGACCAAACCCCCGGATATTCCAAATGAACGCCTGGATGGCCTGGAGGATGTCCATGTTGGAACCTCAAGCCGGGGGGTCCCCTGTGCGGGGACCGAACGAGGGCGGGGACAAGAGGAGCGGATCGCAGCAGACTTGGGAAGCCTCCCACGAGGCCTACCCGGGGGGGGGGGGGGGGTCGGCTTGTGGGTGGTCTCCCGCGCATCATTCGCAGGCTGGGTCTCCCTGCTAGAGCCAGGCCCGTCGGGTCCAGCCCCTACAAGGATCTGGGAGCGTTACCGCTCCCGGGCATCGCGTGCCCGGGCAGCAACGATCGCTCCCGCATACCCCTCCCACGCCTTAATGGCCGCAATCTGCTCGAGCTTCGACCCCTTCTCGCCACCGAAGACAATACCACAATCATCAGCCGCCTCACCTAGGTGGGCCAAGGACACCTCGGAGAGAACACAAAAAGGCGAACCAGGCAAACCAGAAGGACCAGGGTCAGGAGGAACAGGAGCGGAAGCAGTACCTGAAAACTCGTCGCGAGCAGCAACCTGGTGGTTACCCCTGAGGGTGTAGCCAACATGCGACTAATAAAGCGTTTTTCCTCTAAAAAGCATTTTACTTAGATTCCGTAGCATAGGCGGCCAGGGTTGGAATTGGATTGCCGCAATTAACCCAGCAAACTTAGGCGGCCGGGGTTGGTATTAAGGAAGGGTTGTGCTACGCGTCCCCCGGGGGATCAAATCGCCTGATCCCCCGGGTCGACAGCCGTACGATGCGATCGATCAGGACCATCCGCCCCGGGTCAATGCTTCCCGACTCTCCCCCAGCACTAGGCAGGAAAAAAACAACGCCCACTAGAGAGATCTGGCAGCGTCGTGTTCCTCGAACTCCCGCTGCCTGCGCCAGCAACAACAGTGCTAATGGACCATCGACCATGGCGTCGCCGGATAGACCTGAAGTTGCGTGGCCGGAGGTCACCGCCGGAGAAGACGTGGTTACAGCGGTAGCAACAACGGCCATCCCTTGTAGCAGTGCCTTCCTCCGCTTGTAGCAAAAGGTGTCATCGCCGGAGAGCACACCGTCGCCGGAGAAGATGTGTTGATGGAGAACTCGATGTCGTGCATCTGTAGCAAGGTTGGCGTGCCTATGTAGCAAGACAGTTGTGTCGATGTAGCAGGGCCTCACATGGCTTGTAGCAAAAAAGTCGTCGCCGCAGAGCACGGCGTCGCCGGCAAAGAAGAGGTCTCTTGTTGTAGCAAGAGCTGCCAACTGTTGTAGCAGAGCGCCGCTGTCGGGCGTAGCAGTGCCACCCCCCGTGTAGCAGAGCGCCATCGATGGCCGTAGCATCCCCACCGCCCTTGTAGAAGATTGCCGCTGCCCTGGTAGCAGAGCACCGCCGCCATCGGTAGCAAAATCCACCGCCCATGGTCGCAGAGGGTCTCCACCCCTTGTAGCAAGCGCCGCCACCTGTTGTAGCGAAGCGTCCGCACCCGTGTAGCAGGTCCGCCGCGCCGCTGTAGCAGGTCCGCCATGCCCCTATAGCAGGTCCGTCGCGCCCATGTAGCAGCTCCTCCGCGCCCCTGTAGCATCAGGAAGAACCGGTGGGATCAGTAGTTCGGTGGCGCCGGGAACCAGCAGCAAGAGCCCTTGCGGCGGCGGGATCTAGTTGCCTTCGTGAGAAAACGTAGAAGGGGGAGGGACAATTTGAGGGGAGATTGAGATGATGCAGCTGGACGAAAACAGCATGGTGGTGCGACGGCCGGGGGAGGAAGGGCGGCGGCGCAGCGGTAGGAGAGGAAAGGACTGGGGAAAATTCATGGATATCTGTCCCGAGGAAGAAGAGAACTCAAGGCGGGTGGTTGAGAGTGTTATCGCCACATTTTGGCCAAAGGAGGAGATGGGCCGTAATCAAGATGGGCTTGGAGGATTCATATATGCAACGTATTGCTGGATCGGCCTTGTGCGTGGATTTGGGCTAAATTGCCCGTGTATCTGTATATTGTAGTAGGTTACGTTTCGGTTTGAGTAAGAGATAGAGTTGTTAGGGTTATTCCAAAGATAGAAAGTCTCCGGACTATAAATATGTACCTAAGGTTATTGAGAAAGGAGGACGATCACGTTCACAACAAACACAATCTCGGCGCATCGCCACCCCTTGTTTCTAGGGTTTCTTTCGGGTAAGTGTCATGCTGCCTAGATCGCATCTTGCGGTCTAGGCAGTATTTGCTTATGCGTTATTTAGTGTTACTCGTGCTGAAGCCTTGTTGATGGCGAGTAATACTGTTATCATGGATTTGTTTGGGCTAGCATCGGTACCTTTTTGTTATGATTGTTTAGTTATGCTGCCTCTAGTTATCTCGCTGCCTTCGCACCTTTTTCCGGGTGTAAGGGCAGCATCTTGCTTGATCTTTATTCAGTTGATTTGATCTGTTATAGTTATGCCTTGTTTTCCAAGGTTTAGTTTGATATCCACGTAGTCAGGCCTTGCAAACGGGTTGAACGATCCAGTAGTATGTAAGGATATGGTTTGCCAATTCGAGAGGAGTTGTTCCGGGAATTGACTTTGTGTCGGTTGTTAGGCCTTCTCTAGGGTTAGTTTTCTATCATCTTTTGTATCTACCAGGCTCAATTACGTGTAGGATGTTCCAATTACGTGGTGAAAACGTTAAACTGTCGTAGATCAATTTAACTTGTATTGATGAAGCAAAACCCCATGTTATCGTAGATCTAATGCAGAACCATGGGATAATCGGCTCCAGGAGCCGATTCACATGGAAACCTGGGAGCCGGTCACGGCTCGAATTTTACGTATACTTGTTTGCCATGCAGGAAACTGATCGAAGCAATCCATCACCTTCCTGACCAGGTATAGGTCAGGTGGCACGCCCTTGCATCAGCCAGGACGTGTGCCGGAGTTTTGCGGGCCGTTGCCCGAGGGACCAGGGCCCACCAGCAGTTCTGGGAGCCTCCCGGATCTTCGTGTTGCTCGTCGCTGCTCTCCGGTGGGTTTTGACACGCAACACATTCTGGCACGCCCGGTGGGACCTTCATCAGCATCTGCATCAACATCCGACGCTGCGATGGGGGACAGACCGGTCACGTACGACGATCTGCCTGAGGAGCATAAGGCGAAGTATGATGATATCAAAGCTCTCTTCGAAGCCGATCTCATCGGCTCTTTTGAGAGGACCCGTAAGCATGGCATCAGGTGGAAAGGGTTCTCACCCGAAGGCGCCCTTGATGAGGTGGATCTGTCTGTTCCTTCAGAGGAGCGCACCAAAGCTCTGCGACAGGAAGTCAACTACTTGGTGGCTCATTCTCTCCACCGCCATTCTGAGAGCCTAGTGAACGCTTTCGAGCGCATCGCGGTTCGCGTAGTTCAGGAGATCATGAAACATCAGTACTCTCCGTCGGGGCCTACTCTAGGGACTCACCAGGGAGAAAGACTGCTCCAGACCAGGCCACAGCTGCCATTCACGCTTGCAGCTCCGGAGCCACCAGGGGCACCGGCGTACGTCGTCTACAAGGTTGGAGGTGACCCAGGCGATTGCCAGTTCCTGTTTGAACCACCTAAAGAAATCCCACATGTATATGTGTGCACCTACGTGCCGGACTGCAATAGCCTGACACGCACGAACCAGATTGCAACCGCAGGGATTTCTGGGGCAGGAGTTTCTGGAGCAGGGGCATCGGGAGTAGGTATTTCTGGAGCAGGGATGTCTGGGATGGACGCTGATAAACAGGCATGGCTAGCCAAGTACGCCACCGGAACGAGTCATGAGAATTCATCCCCTGCAGCTCAAATGGTGGAGCAAATCCGTACCATCTTGAGAGACCAGTTCGGCTTCGTGCCGAAGAGAAGGACAATCGGCTATTCCAAGCCGTACCCCAACGAGTTTGATCTGATTCCGCTACCACCCAAGTATCGGCTCCCTGAGTTTTCAAGGTTTAGCGGATCAGAAGGGTCAAGCTCGATCGAGCATGTGAGCCGATACCTGGCACAGTTAGGCATGATTTCAGCGTCGGATCAGTTACGCGTAAGGTTCTTTGCGCAATCTCTGACAGGACCAGCTTTTGGGTGGTACACCTCGTTGCCACCAGATTCGATCCAGACCTGGAAGCAACTGGAAGAGCAGTTCCACATTCAGTATCATTCAGAAGCTACCGAGGCTGGCATTGCAGATCTGGCGCAGGTGCGGCAAAAGCGGGGAGAAACGGTAGCCGAGTACATTCAGCGTTTCAGGACTGTCAAGAACCGATGTTACTCGGCTCGTTTAACTGAGAAAGAAGCAGTCGAGCTGGCAGTGTTGGGTCTCTCAGCACCTATCAAGGATCTGGCTTTCCAAGTAGAATACAACTCATTGGCGCACATGGCCCAGAAACTGACAATGTATGAGCAGCGCCACCCTGAGTTGTACCAAGACAAGTTCAAACGTCCGATAGGGCTGGTCGAGACAGAGGAAGAGGATCCTGTACAAGACCAGGAGGTGGCCGTGGCTGAATGGGCTCGGGGGGCATATCCTGTGTCCTGCAAATGGGTAAAACGGCAAGGGCCTGCAAAAGGGTTCGACTTTGATGTGAGCAAAGCTGAGCAGATATTCGATTTACTACTGAAAGAAAAGCAGCTGAAGTTACCCGAAGGCCATAAAATCCCTACGGCTCAAGAGATGAACGAGAGACCATACTGCAAGTGGCATCACTCGTTCACCCACACCACCAATGATTGCAAAGAGCTACGTCGCCAGATCCAAACGGCGATAGAACAGGGCCGTCTGATCCTTGGGCAATTCGCCATGAAAGTAGACACAAACCCATTTCCCGGCGTCAACATGGTAGAACACAGCCACTCCACGAGGCGTCAGTTGGATTTCTCGTTCGACGTTAATATGGCAGGACCTGTGTACCACCATGGCACATATAAGGAGGAAGGCGGTCGCTCTCGGGGAAAAGAAAGAGAGGAGGCTGGTCCACGCGACCGGCCCCGTTATGATGACATGCGGTATTTAACCGAGGAGCAAGTGAGAAGCGTGCGATATCAGAAGCCACACTCCACGCATCTCCTTAACAAGTATGAGCGTCAGTATGACCGACGTCGCCGGCGCGATAGAGATGATGAAGGATATGAGCACCTCGCTAGGGGAAGTCAAAGGAAAAGGAAGGCGTGGATAAACATTGGGATTGTCCCTTCTTCAAGTATTGCTGGGATGCCGGAATGAGCCGATTGCCTACAATCGACAACTGCCCGGAATGTGGACAGCAGAAGGATGACACAGGTCCAGTTTCAGTGTTCAAGCGTCTAGGGCCTCTCCCGCCTCAGAACAAACAAGAGAAGTCATCTCGAGCAAAAGATCTCGAGGAGCCAATGGGCGAAGAAGAAGAAGACAGATATCACCGGCCAAGGTGGTGCCCCGATGGACTCAGACACACCCAAAAGCGTAGAGTTCAGCGACTGCGTAACTTGGAGGAAGCCGAAGCGCAGTACCTCCACGCTTTAAGGAAAGCACGACCCGATCTGGCCGTGAAAATTCGGCAGACCTTGGAAACGGAGGATCGTCCGAAAAGGAAAGAGTGGCGCCCCAAACCAGTAAAAGCCAATGCGAAGACATCGGCTGGCACAAACATGGTGTTCATACTTCCGTCAGAGTTTTGCGCTCCAAGAACCAAAGAGCTACCAGTGGAACAGTTTGACTGCGGCCCACCGCCGGTTATCTTTGAAAAGCCACGTGAGAAGGGCTACAAACATCTGAAAGCCCTGTACCTACGAGGTTACATCAATGGGCAGCCTGTCAGCAAGATGTTGGTTGACACCGGAGCGGCAGTCAATATAATGCCATACTCCATGCTACGGCGTTTGGGACGCTCCACTGCAGATCTGATCAAAACCAACGTCACGTTAAGCGACTTCAACGGCCAAACTTCAGAAACGCAAGGCGTACTGAACGTGGATCTGACCGTGGGCAGAAAAACCATCCCTACGTCATTCTTCGTCGTGGACAGCAAAAGCACCTACGCTGTCTTGCTAGGGAGAGATTGGATTCACGCTAACTGATGCATTACATCCACGATGCACCAGTGCCTAATACAGTGGGATGGAGATGAAGTGGAGGTCATTCATGCAGATGATTCGATCGAGATCTCCATAGCTGGCATGAACATCTGGGAAGCAGAAGACCAAGAGTCGATCTCTGGAATCAGTCTAGACGGCTGTGAGCGCATTGAAGCTACAAAAAACGGGGTGAGGCTGGTCTTATCCACTGGCCTGACAGAGTAGCAAAGTCCACGATCGTACGTGGTATGGCCGATCCCTGCGATCGGCCACAAAAAATAAAAATCAGTAATCTTACGACAAACAGGTCATGCAGTCATAGTAGGGAGATTCCCTGCCATTGTAGAGTACAAATAAGTTGTAAACCTTCCTTGACTAATGCAATCAAAAAGGGGGCCGATTCCGGCAATCGGCCCAAATTATTTTTGTTATCCTCACCAACTGTTTGCCCCGTGTTTGGCATCGATTTAGCAGGTGACGGAAAGCTAGGGTATGGGTTTACCTCCGCTGATGAGCTAGAGGAGATTGACATCGGTCCTGGGGATAAGCCACGACCAACATTTATCAGCAAGAAGTTAGATCCGAATCTGCGGGGTCCGATGATAGCTTTGTTGAAAGAATATCCAGACTGCTTTGCCTAGGACTATACAGAGATGCCCGGGTTAGACAGGAGCATCATCGAGCATCGACTCCCGCTTAAAAAAGGGTTTCGGCCATTCCAGCAGCGAGCACGACAGATGAAGGCCGAAATTTTGGAAGAAGTCAAGAAAGAGATCGAGAAAATGTTGACAGCTAGGTTAATCAGGCCATGCAGGTATGCTGAATGGATTTCTAGTATCGTACCTGTAGAGAAAAAGGATGGCCGCTGGCGTGTCGCCATAGATTTTCGGGATCTCAATAGAGCTACTCCAAAGGACGAGTATCCGATGCCGGTAGCAGAGACATTAATCAACGCAGCTGCTGGTCATAAGATCTTGAGCTTCATGGACGGCAATGCCGGTTACAACCAAATTTTTATGGCTCCGGAAGATATACACAAGACTGCGTTCAGAGTCCCAGGTTCGGTGGGGTTGTTTGAATATGTAGTCATGACGTTTGGACTGAAGAATGCCGGCGCCACATACCAAAGAGCCATGAATTACATCTTCCATGATCTGATCGGCAAGCTGGTCGAAATTTATATCGATGACGTGGTGGTCAAGTCTGCTTCAGTACAAGGACACTTGGACGATCTGCAACGCGTCCTGGACCGAACAAGAAAATTCGGGCTACGGATGAATCCAAAGAAGTGTGCCTTCGGGGTGACGGCCGGTCAGTTCTTGGGTTTCTTGGTCCATGAACGCGGAATTGAGATCGGCCTGAAAAGTCAGGAGGCAGTGCGAACAATGAAGCCACCTACCACGAAGAAAGAACCGCAGTCTCTCATCGGCAAGATCAACTTCGTAAGAAGATTCATCTCCAATCTGTCAGGAAGAATAGAGCCGTTCATGGGACTGGTGAAAATTAAATCTGATGAGGAGTTCCGCTGGGGGACAGAACAACAACGAGCCTTCGACGAGATCAAAGAATATCTAACGAAGCCGCCAGTGTTGGTTCCGCCCCAGCCGGATAGGCCGTTCTACATTTACTTGTCAGTAGATGACACGTCCATCGCCTCGGTGGTGGTGCAAGTTTATGATGGTCTGGAGCGAGTTGTGTTTTACATCAGCAGAAGGATGCTGGATGCAGAGACAAGGTATCCTGAGATCGATAAGTTGTGCCTCTGCCTGTTTTTCACCTGCACCAAGCTGCGCCACATCTTTCTCTCAGCGGAGATTATCATTATATGCAAATCAGATGTCATAAAGCATATGCTGTCGGCTCCTATGTTGAAAGGCCGACTCGGCAAATGGATGTTTGCATTATCGGAATTTGACATCCGATATCAACCCGCGAAAGCGGTTAAGGGTCAGGCATTGGCCGACCTTATTGCTGAAAGAATCAACACTGATATAGCAGCGCTGTCTATACGAGCATGGGCTATGTTTTTCGATGGATCGATTTGTGATGATGGTTGCGGCATCGGCATTCTACTCGTGTCGCCCCGGGGGGCAACATATTCCTTCTCCATCAGGATAGCTACCCCTCGCACCAACAACGTCGCCGAGTATGAGGCGATACGCAAGGGAATGGAATTGCTCATCGAAGCTGGAGCAGAGGCAGTGGAAATTTTTGGAGACTCCAAATTGGTGATTTCCCAACTCACGGAGGAATACAAGTGTGAGAGCGAGTCGCTCTTCCCATTATGGTTGCAATGCCGTGAGCTCATGGCACAGTTCCGGTACATAAAATTTAACTGGATCCCGCGATCACAGAATACCGAGGCGAATGATCTCGCACAAATGGCTTCAGGCTACAAGGACGTAGCAGAGGGAACTGATGTTCAAGTACAGTTCCTGGAGGCGGACGACTGGAGAGCCGATATCTTCAATTACTTGAGAGATTCGGCTCGGGGGGCACCTAAACGGATAAGGTACAAGGCCATGAAGTATGTGCTTATTGGGGACGACATGTTCTACAGGACTCTGGAAGGGTTACTGCTCAAATGTCTGGGGCCAACCGAGGCCAATCGGCTCCTACACGAGGTACACGAAGGCGCCTGCGGAACTCACCAATCGGCTCACAAAATGAAATGGTTGATCAGGCAATCAGGGTTTTATTGGCCCACCATGCTTGAGGACTGTTTTAAATACTACAAAGGGTGTCAAGCATGTCAGAAATTTGGAAAAATTCAGATGGTACCCGCGTCAGCAATGATCCCCATCATCAAGCCTTGGCCAGTCCGAGGTTGGGGCATGGATATGATCGGCAAGATCAATCCTCCATCAAGCAAAGGCCACATGTGGATTTTGGCCATTACGGATTGTTTCACTAAATGGGTGGAAGCCGTCCCTATGAAGTCAGTGAACTCGAAGGATGTTATCAATTTTGTGAAAGAACACGTCATTCATAGATTCGGGATTCCCCAAACTATCACGACCGATGGAGGTTCGGTCTTCATTTCTCATGAGTTTAGAAAATTCTGTGAGGACACGGGAATCAAGCTGATCCGATCATCCCCATACTATGCTCAAGCAAATGGGCAAGCTGAAGCGTCCAACCAGAGCCTTATCAAGCTGATCAAGAGGAAAGTCGACGAGCACCCTAGGCGTTGGCACGAGGTTTTGTCAGAGGCTTTATGGGCTTATCGCATGTCATGTCATGGAACGATAAAAACCTCGCCATACCATCTAGTCTATGGACAAGAAGCCGTATTGCCCTGGGAGATTACGGCTGGATCGAGACGTGTCACTTTTCAGAACGATCTAACAACTGAAGAATATGCGACCCTGATGAGTGACAGTGTTGAGGATTTGACTGAGCTTAGGCTGTGGTCGCTTGAGAAAATCAAAGAGAACAAGGCCAAGGTAGCTCGTGCATATAATAAGAAGGTGAGACCAAAGGAGTTCCACGTTGGCGATCTGGTATGGGAAGCTGTATTGCCATTGGGGACTAAGGATGCAGCATATGGTAAATGGTCTCCAAATTGGCACGGGCCATACAGGGTCGATCAAGTTTTAAGGGGGAACGCGTACATGCTTGAGGAGCTGGACGGCGTGAAATTCCCAGTAGCTGTCAACGGTCAGCATCTCCAGAAATATTTCCCAAGCATGTGGGATGATGGACAGTGAAATATGGGGGGGCCGATACATGAAATCGGCCAATAAAAAAATTAAATATAGCCGATGCACAGTCATCGACTCTAGAGGTTCAAACTGTTACGAGCAGGTGCTAGTTTACATGAATGAGCTACTGAAGGAATGCCTCGAAGGCGTGGAGGGCGTCAGCACGGACACGATCCACCTCGGCGATCTCGGCTTCGTCATCTTCGTCCTTGCCCGTCACTAGCTGCTTGTTCAGGACACGTATTTCCGCCAGATAAGTCTTCAGTTGAGCTTTGAGGCTTTCTGCTTCGTCTTGGGAGCGGGCGATGAATGCTTCCTTGTCACGAATGAGCTGTTTAGTCGCCCGGACCTTCTCTTCAAGATCTCCCAATTCCTTTTTCAAGGATGCAAGCTCGGCGGTACTGACAGAGGTGTCAGTTTTGGCATCCAGAGACACCTTTTTCTCGTTGAGCTGCTGACATTTGTCTGCAATATTGGCCTTCAGCGGGAGTTGGGCGCGGCGCAGATTAATCCTCTCACGAGCCAACTTCACCCTTGACCCGTAGAAAGACAGTGTTACAACTGGCCAAAGCTTCACCTGCAATGCTACTGGGAGTTGGTCCTTGATTTCGGCAAGAACGCTCTTCACCTCTTCAGAACCCTCGATCAACTCCTCGATCGGGGAGGACAGCAAGGCTTTGAGACGCTGGAATTGAGGTAGAACAACCCTTGCTCGTAGTTCGTCGTTGGCGACAGAGGGAGTTGGTTCGATGGATTCAGGGTCGAACGTCAGCAGGCCTGAGATATCACAACCCTGGCAGGCCGAAATGGCGTCAGTATGCGTCCAACATGGAAGGATGAGCCGAACGAAGCGAACGTACCTCTCCTAAGATCAAGGGGATAGCAGATGACGAGACAATCGGCTTGTGTGTTGTTGCTGGGTGTAGCACCCTCAGAATCGGACCTATGCAAGTTTTAGCGAAAAACCCGCCAAACCCGCATAGAAACGATTCAAAGGTGCCCACCAGGCACTTTCGTGCGGGTGGAAAACGAAGTAATAACATTACACAACAGTCCTCGATGGGACCCACAGAACAGATATATATATAACAGCGACTCAAAGAGTCAAGAATACAGATATAATATACAAAGATCCAAATCACCTTGAAATTAACAGAGCGTCCGACTACGGACAAGATGCAAATGGGGCTAAGAGCCCTGAAGAATAACCAATGGCGTCCATAACCCTGCCCAGGCCAAGCCGGAAGGGTAACCCTGCTAACGACGTCGATCTCAAAACCTGCTTAAACAAAAAGGGGTGCCGACAAAGGGCAAAGGAAAAAGAGGAGCGTCAGTACTGAGGCCAGTACACGGCGAGACTAGAATTCGGCGGTCCTCGCCTACATAGGTATGGTGGACTGAAGCGGCAGCGGCAGCATGCATTAAACAACCTATAGAGACTCGATACAACTGGCGGCAATCAGAGAGGGGTAAGAATGACCTATTCGGAACCAACCTGATACTACCATCAAACAAACCCATCCTGGTGTTTCCCCCTCGAGACCGATCGAGGAAGTCAACCGAGGAACTCACACCGTTGGCAGTTTTACTTATTCGGTTATCGTTGCAGCAATTACTAGTCAGGTTTAGATAATCATCCTGATAAAATAAGCAGTGGGCACTTTTAGTTAACCATTCCGTTATAGTTACAGCAACACTTACTAGTCAGATACAATTAGCATGAGATAACCCCAAAACCCAGCAGTTGTTGGTACTTTGATTTAGCCATTCCGTTGTAGTTGCAATACTTACTAGTCAGGTACAATGGTCGCAAGCGACACTACAAACAAGCAATTGTGGGCAGTATTAATTAGCCATTCCATTATAGTGAAGCTAATTACTAGTCATTATAAAGTCAAATTTATAGCAATAAACTTTAGTTATGCTTGTCTATGGTCGAGATACTGTGCTCCAAGTCGCCCATATCCGCGGACACGGCTTTCAGAAAGTTTTACCCAGCCGGGGTGCACCAATAGCAACACACGCTCGATCAACCTCGGAAAAACCAAAACAACACCCAACGAGGCTTTCACGACTGAACAATCACAGGATTCAGAAATATTTCAGGGGGCCACCCCATTGAGTAGACCCGCAACGGAGTAAGCAAGCTCCGAGACGGACTCAAGGTTTGCGTCAATGGCTGTAAACGACTGGGAACCCGAAAGTGTGGCTGGGCTTGTCGATACCGCGAAAACACTCCGCTTACCTAAACAGTACAGTGTGCTCCTCGCACAATTTAAATACAGAAGTAGCATGGCATAAGTATAGGATAGTAAATAAAACCTCAAACTAGTTTGTGGCCCCAAGAAATAAGACTGAATCAAGCTCTGGCTCAGGGGGGTCCCATATACCTCCCCGATGTGGATAGCGCGATAAATCAAGGAACAGGTATCAAGTACTCGGGGTCCTACGGGACACAAGTGGGCGTTCGGAAACCAAATATTATCTATCACCCACCGATGCCTCTGCTTACTTCAATTTTAGTTATTAAACAGGAATTAAAGTGAACGATAAGTAAAGCTATGATCATCTCCAACATCATCATGCGGCAATTCATCAACAACTGTGGCACTAGACAACACGCAACAGCACTTGAGCAAGCGACTACGACGCGCAGGTCCAACTATCTACCAAACAACAGGTAATAGGATGTGTCCAAGGCAATATAGGGCTGCAAGGGATATCACGGGTACGGAAACTAGAGCATCGCAACACAGATAGCAATAGATCAACAGGAGGGAATAAATACTATAAAAGTAAGATGTGTAGAAAGGGGGAGATGCTCGCCTGAAAACATTGTCGAAGGTTCAACAGAAGATCGGGGCGAAGCTCACATCAACTCAACGGCCTTATCCGCGAAGAGCCAAAACACTAGAACAAACACCGGATGCAATATTTAATACAACGGCAGAAGATCGGCATGATGCTTGTATGATGCATGGCATGGCAAGGTGCGATGCAATTAGGTCATTTTAAGCGGAACCGGGGTCCCGACACTTAATTAAATGGTTCATGTTGTTTAGAACCCCCGCAATTTAGATGTTGTTTAACAAGGCAAGAATATATCACCGGTTCGCTACACAAATTTAAATGAGGCCAATATAAGGCTAGATTTGCCCGCATATGGGCCCCATGTTTAATTACGCAGTGAATCGGCATAAGGCCCCCGAACACAGACAAGGATGCATGCGAGGACAATTCAATATGCAACAATTTATAAATATGGCATTTATAAAATAGGGTTCTCGGATAAGGGTCACACATTAGGGTTCGGCAGATCTTGGGGTTCCGGGGTTCGGGGTTCGACGGATCGGTCTCGCCTGAAGCGCTCTCGGATAACGAAGGTAGGTCTTGTCGCACGGTGCCCGCGAAGTAGATCTTGTGGTTCTGTGTCGGTGACCTCGGCATCCGGGAAGCAGGGCTTGGTCCGGCGTCAGGGGCGCATCGGATTCTCCGGGTCGCTGTCGTTCTCGTCGGGTTCTCGTGTCGGTTCGGTCTTGGCATTCGGGGTGAAGTGCTTGTCGTTCTCGCGGCGATCTTTGCGTCCTCCCGGTTCGGGTCTTGGCGTCCGAGGGTAGATCTTGGCGTGTCGAGGGTCCGGTCTCCGGTACATCGGGATCGGTCTTCGGGGAACTTTGCGATCCATGCCGGAGATCTTGGAAGTAGGCGTCGTCGCGTCGAGGGCCTCAGGGTTCGCCGTCGGTGGCCTTCGGGTCCGTTCTCAGGTCCATGTAGGAGATCACCGGGTTGCGATGAAGATCTTGGCGAGGGGTGAACTTGGGTTTTCGGGGTGTAACACCCTCAGAATCGGCCCTATGCAAGTTTTAGCGAAACTCGCCAAACCCGCATAGAAACGATTCGAAGGTGCCCACCAGGCACTTTCGTGCGGGTGGAAAGCAAAGTAATAACATTACACAACAGTCCTCGATGGGACCCACAGAACAGATATATATACAAAAGCGACTCGACGAGTCAAGAATACAAAAATACGGTACAAAGATCCAAATCACCTTGAAAACGATGGGGCGTCCGACTACGGACAAGATGCAAATGGGGCTAAGAGCCCTGAAGAATAACCAATGGCGTCCATAACCCTGCCCAGGCCAAGCCGGAAGGGTAACCCTGCTAACGGCGTCGATCTCAAAACCTGCTTAAACAAAAGGGGTGCCGACAAAGGGCAAAGGAAAAAGAGGAGCGTCAGTACTGAGGCCAGTACACGGCGAGGCTAGAATTCGGCGGTCCTCGCCTACATAGGTATGGTGGACTGAGCGGCAGCGGCAGCATGCACTAAACAACCTATAGAGACTCGAAACATCTGGCGTCCAACAGAGAGGGGTAAGAATGACCTATCCGGAACCAACCTGATACTAGCATCAAACAAAACCCATCCTGGCGTTTCCCCCTCGAGACCAAACGAGGAGGTCAACCGAGGAACTCACACAGTTGGCAGTTTTAATTATTCCGTTGTAGTTGTGGCACTTTACTAATCAGGTTTAGATAATCGTCCTGATAAAGTAAGCAGTGGGCACTTTTAGTTAGTCATTCCGTTATAGTGGCATCACTTACTAGTCAGATTCAATTAGCATGAGATAACCCAAAACCCAGCAGTTGTTGGAACTTTTACTTAGCCATTCCGTTGTAGTGAAGCTGATTACTAGTCAAATCGAATACAAGTCAATTTATAACAGTAAATTTTAGTTATAGTTGTCTATGATCAGACACTGTGCTCCAAGTCGTCCATAACCGCGGACACGGCTTCTCGAAAAGATTCTAACCCTGCAGGGGTGCACCAAAGTATCCACAGGCACTTCGACCCTTTTTGCCAGATCAGTTAACATACACCCATCGGTATGTCGGCGGGGCCTAAGTCACGACGTTCCCAGACACAAAGCAAGTACGGGGGGCCACCCCACCGAGTCGACACCCGCAACGGAGTCGGCCGGTCTCCGAGACGGTCTCAGGGTTTGCGTCAATGGCAGTATGCGACAGCAGGTCCCCAAACGGGGACTGTCCATACCGCGTAAACATTCCGCTTCCTAAACAGTACAGTGTGCAGTACCTCGCACAATCGTAATAAAGCAGTAAACAGGGCATAAGTACAGGATCGTAAATAAAACCTCAAACTAGTTTGTGGCCCCCAGTACAGTACTTTGAAATCAGGTAATTATCAATGGGGGGCCCATATCTCCCCACCTGTGGTTAGCGCGCTCGATCTCGGAACAGGTGTCAAGAACTCGGGTCCTACGGGACACAAGTGGGCGGTCGGAAACCAAATCTTACCTATCACCCACCGATGCCTCTGCTTAATTCAATTTTAGTTGTTAAACAGGAATTAAAGTGAAACAGTAATTAAAGCCATGATCATCTCCAACGTCAACATGCGGCAATCCTCCAACCATTGTGGTACTTGACGACAAGCAAAACACTTGAGCAAGCGACTACGACACGCGGGTCCAACTGTCTACCAAACAACAGGTAATAGGATGTGTCCAAGGCTATATATGGCTGCAAGGGATATCACGGGTACGAAAACTAGAGCATCGCAACACAGATAGCAAAGATCAACAGGAGGGAATAAATACTAGAAAGTAAGATAGGTAGAAAGGGGGAGGTGCTCGCCTGAAAACATTGCCGAAGGGTTCGACCGAAGATCGGGGCGAAGCTCACATCAACTCAACGGCCTTATCCGCGAAGAACCAAAACACTAGAAGAAACACCGGATGCAATATTTAATACACGGCAGAAGATCGGCATGATGCATGGCATGGCAAAGGTGCGATGCAATTAGGTCAAGATAAGCGGAACCGGGGTCCCGACAATTAATATATGGTTCAAGTTGTTTATCTACCCCGCAATTTAAATGTTGTTTAAACAAGGCAAGATAAGATACCGGTTCGCTACACAAGTTTAGATGAGGCCAATATGAGACTAGATTTTCCCGCATACGGGCCCCATATTTACTTATTAGGTGAATCGGCATAAGGCCCCCAAACCACAGATATGCATGCGAGTAAGACATTTTAATGTGCAACCAATTGATATGTTATAAAATAGGGTTCGAGGAAAAGGGGTCACACATCAGAGGGGGCTCGACGATCTTGGGTTCCGGGGTTCGACAGGGTCCAGGGTTCGACGGATTGGTCTCGGCGGGAACTTTCTCGGACTCCGGGGTCGTTCTCGGTATCGGGGCAGATCTTGTCGCATCGGGGTCTCGATGTCCGGGGAGCAGAACTTGGTTCGGTGCCGTTCTCGTCGTCGCGAAGGTCTTGATGGGTCCTCAAGTCGCTCTTGGTTATCATGTTTAATTGTCGATCTTGTCCGCGGATGAGCTTGACTTGACGGTTCGATGTCGTTGCCGCACTTGGCGTCGGCGGGGTCGACCTTCGGTAGATCTTGGCACGGTGACAGTTCTCCTCGGTGGTCCTCCGGTTTCCCTGTCGATGATCTTGTCGCTTCAATGTCGGGGTCTCGAAAACGAAGCGAAGCACTTGGCGTTCCTTAGCGATCTTGGCGGCCTCTAGGGAAGACCATGCCGAGCCATCGGTTTTGGTTTGGTCTTCGGGGACCGCGAAGGAGAGCTTGGGGTTTTTGAGGCTTCGATTGTTGATGGCGAACTTGGCTACCCACATCGGGATTCCTTCGGTTTTCTCCTCGATCATCGGTTGTGGGGTCGGTTGTCGTGAACAGAAGTAGGTCCCACCTTACTGCTGCACCAACCAGGCACACGGAACACGAAGCTAGGCAGAGAACGCCTCTGGTACTGGTGGACGGGTTGACCCGAGGAGGAGGCCGGCGGGCTTGGACGGGGACGCGACGCGGGGCCTGGGGCGGTGGATGCGGGCCGGCTGGGGTCGCCGGAGGCGGCGGCCGCGGCGGAGGTGCGGGAGGAGCGCCGGGGAGGGGCGCATGCGGCGGTGAGGGGCGGCGCGGCCACGGGGGCGGCCTGGGGGCAGCGAGCCGGCGCGGAGAGGGAAGGGTGCGGCGCGGGGATGGGGTTGCGGGAGCGCGCGAGGGAGAGCTGCGGGAGCGAGCAGGTGGGGAGGGCGGCGACCGGAGGCGGGAGGGCGACGGTGGCCGGAGCGGGCGACTAGGGCGGTGAGGGGAGAGGGTGGGTTGCAGAGAAGGGAGCGCGGGGCGGAGGAAGAAGATGCACAGGGACGGGGCGCGTGCGGGGTAGGTGGTGGGGTCGGTGGGGCCCAGGGACGCGTGAGAGAGGGGGGTGAGCGGCGCGGCTGGCGAGCGGGTCAGGGGCCACGCGGGCGAGCGGGCCAGGAGGGTCAGGGAGAGTGGGGGGCGCGGGTGTGCGTGGGTTAGGTGGCCAGGGCGCGTGCGGGGCCCACGCGGCAGGGAGTGGGGGTGCGCGCGGGAGCGTGTGTGTGGGTCTGCGGGTGTGCGTGTAGTGCGTGTGGGTCCCAGGGTGGTGGGTGGGCTGAGGGATTGGGGAGGGAGCTGGCTGGGCCACGTGTCCGCACTAGATTGGGTGGGAGGAGAGGAGGGGAGAGGTGGCGGCATGCTAGTGGCTGGGGTGAGGTGGAGGCTGGGGGTGGGTAGAAAACTGGGTAGCTCTAGGATTAGCAGGGTGGTTAGGTGGACCGATTTTTAAACTGGGGGTGGTCGTTCGGGTCGGGACGGCCCGTTCGACTGCCCCCGCGAAAAATTAATTAAAAGTTTTATTTAATTAAACGGACCGTTTGCAAAACAATTTTAACAAAACAAAATATTCCGGTGACCCGGTTTTCGATGTTGAATCAAGAGGGGGCATTTTAGAAAACAACACGGGCTTTGCGAAATAGTTTTGGCAAACAATGCATGATGATGACGATGCAATGCACAAATTCAACGCGATTTTCTAGTAGTGGTTTTGCGGGATGCCACACGGGGTTTGATTGCCGGTGTCGATCTTGTTGTCTCCACACCCAACAACTTAGCACCAACTTGGTACTACACAGGGAACCTGCACGGGTGGAGGCGGATGGCATCGGCGACGACGGGTTGGGTCCCGCGGGCTGGTGGGTCCAGGCGGAGGCGGGTGCTGCTGCTGCGGCCTGCGGGGGTGGGGCAGGCGCACGGAGGAGGGGGCCCGGGCGGCGGCGGTCGACGGGGTGGCGCAGGGCGCGGCCTGCGGGAGGCGACGAGGGGGCCGCGGCTGGCGGAGCTCCTGCGGGGACGGGCGAGGGCGGTGGATGGCGGCGCAAGGGAGGCGGGCGAGCCGGAGGCTGCGGCAGCGCGCGCCGGCGGCGTCGGGCTAGCGCGGGCGGGGACCGGCGGAGGGCGCTGTGGCGGCGGCGGCCGGAGCGGAGAGATGGTGGCGCGCGGGCAGGCGCCTGGGGTTGGCGAGCGGAGGTAGAGGCGAGCGAGGAGGCGAGGGGTGACGGCGAGGCCGACGCGGAGGCGCCGGTGAGGCAGAGCGGCGGGGGAGGCGGTCCGGCGGCGAGGGCGATTGAGGAGGCGCAGAGGCGCGGAGGCGGGGCTAGCAGAGAGGGCGAGCGGGAGGAGAGGAGGCTCGCGGGGGCGGTGAGGCGAGCTCGGGCGGACGGCGTCGGGGTCGCCGGCGCGGGGTGCGGTGAGCAGCGGTGGCGAGGTGGGGGAGGAAGGGCGGAGCACGGTGAGAGGAGGCCGGAGGGGTGGAAGCGAGGCGGCGGGCGGCGAGCCAGGTGGAGGGCGGCGCTCGCAGCGGGGGCCGAGGTCGGGGGTGGGCGGCGCTGGCGGTTGACAGAGGGGGCGGTGGTCGCTGGCGAGTTGGTGGCGTCGGGGTGAGAAACGCGAGGAGGGAGGAGGAAGATGGGGTGAGGGAGGCGTGGGTTGCATGCGTGCGCGTGGAGTGCGTGTGTGGGGCCCAGGGCGGGACCGGGGGACAGGGGGTCGGTCTGGCGTGCGGGACGGCAGGTGGGTGGGGCCGCGCGGGCTATGCGTGTGTGGTGTGTGAGTGGGTTGAGAGAGAGAGGTGGAGAGAGAGGCTGGGGGGTGATGTGGCAGCGTCTGGTTGGTGGGAATCTGGGGTGGGCTGATGTGGCGTTCACTGTTTGGAGGGACTGAGGTGGCTGGGGGCTGGGTAGGATTAGGATAGGTGACTTAGGGATTTAGGTGGGACTGGTTAGATATTTTAGGATTAAGGGGTGGGCCGATTATAATTTCTGGGGTGGTCGTTCGGGTCGATTCGGCCCGTTCGACTGCCCCACAAAAAAAAATAATGCAATATTTTATTTGTTTAAACGGATCGTTTGCAAAACATATTTAGTCAAAACAAAATATTCCGGCGATCCGGGTTTGCGTTTGAATAAAGACGGGGCGTTTAGAAAACAAGAACCGGCTTTTCCGAAAATAGTTTTATACAAGCACATGCAAGATGATGACGATGCTCAAATGCAATGTGGCATGATGACATGAGCATGCGGTCATGATGATGCAATGCACAAATTTAACGCGATTTTCTAGTAGTGGTTTTGCGGGATGCCAAACTGGGGGCTTGGCTAAAGTGGTAACCGTTTCATCTACGCCTTCAGGGATTACTAGATCCAGCCTTGCGAGAGGCATCGGCACTGCCCCGGCTTTCCCACTAGAAGTGTCAGTCGTCTGCATGGAAGGTGCTTAGCCGATGTAAATAGTGATGAATCGGCAGATAAAAAAGAAACAATTGGTGGGAGCATGGAGGGTGATGACTTTCGAAACCTCCTGGCTCGACGAAGAAGTTTGCAGTCCCTTGCGAGCCCTCTTGGGGCTCACCGCTGGCCCCGCCTCGACTGGTGCTCGGGGGGCAGTAGGTTCAGGAACCGGCCTTTTCCTGGGAGCCGATGGTGGCAAATCTGGCTGGCTAGGTGTGATGGTCCTCTCAGAGTCTGTTGGGCCCGATTCTCCTCGATTGGATTGTGTGTCCTTGCTGGAGGTGTCTTCGACGGAAGCCTGTAAGAAAAGGAGAGCTAGTAAGCACGAGCATGTTTGCAAGGATGAAAGAGATCAACCAAGGCATGGATCAGCGTACATGTGAACTTTCTGGAGAAGGGCTCCGGCACCTCAAAGTCTTCCTGGCAGCTACCTTCCTCACCACCGTTCTTGTTTTAGTTGGAACTCGAGAGGCGGCTGACTTAGAAGTTGCTTGGTTCTTGGAAGCCGATTGTGGTGATATCGGCTGGTTCTGCATCACGACCTTTTTCAAAGGTGGCGAGTTTTTGCAGAAAAGGACCACAGGAGCTGGTGGGAAGAATTCGAAGGGGGAGCCATCACTGTGCGTAGGTTCAGGACCATCTTGTTGCTGCAAGGAGACAGAGTGGGTTGTTAGAAGAATCATTTGTGAGCTGCATCAAGAAAATTTACAAGTAGTAGTACCTGTTCCACGGGGATATCATATTCAGCATCGAGTTGTTCCAGCAACGGTCCCAGAGCTCTCCTGAAGGCATGAGTCTTCCACATCGACCACCAGTTCTCAAAACCATCGGTTGATGAAGCGAAGGTGAGGTTGTTAGGAATTGGGATGGTCAGAGCATCGAAGAAGGAATAACACCTTTGACTGGTGAGAGGATCGGGCAGGTCAGCTCTGCTCTCTGTAAGATGGTGGAGAAAGAAATGGGGAGGTACTTGTCCAAGGCCAAATTGCCGAGCCACTAGGACCGGCTGGTAGAATTCGTATCCAGGCTTGATTATTCTGTTGGATGTGCTCATGCCAACTGGAAGGAAACAGGGACGGATCACAGTGGAAAATAGCTGCCGAGTGCTGGTGTCATCGGCAAAGTTGTCTAGCCTGAAGGAGATTGGATTTTCAAAATGTTCTGATTCTTCCATGTAAGGAAAGAAGATAGGATTGTCCAGGCCTTGAAAGAAAATGCTGAACCACTTGGATGCTTCCTGAGGGATCAGTTTACTACCTGGCAGTCTATACAAAGCTTGGCCTAGCTGGTGCATCGGATCTGCTTTCCTTTAGCATCTGGAAAGGTGCAACTCGCCAAAAGGGGGAAGTTTGGGACATGGTTTTGAAAATACAGCTGAGCCCATAGCTGAATGAACCACCAAGGACCTCCTGTTTTGACTGCTATGCCGGAGAATAGTTTGACAGACATCAACTGGAGATATCGATAGACCTCTCCAAGGAACAGTTTGCCGATGCCAAGTTGAGTGCCTTTGGCAAGTTCGTAGGCCAAGGAGAGATAATTCTTGGTTGGAGCAAGGGAAGGGCCACAGAATATGAAATGTTCCAGCCAGAAGTTGAGGAAAGCCGTGTGTTCTTTCTCTGTGACAGGGCCTTTAGTTTTCATGTGGCTTTGAAGATAGGCACCCCAGTTCGTGCAGTCTGTTTTGGAAGAAAGCTTGTAGGGGACCTTTGTCAGCTTAAAAGCAGAAGGGCTGGGTGATGTAACGTCCAGACCAGTAATCATCACCACGTCTAACAGAGTTGGTGTCATGGGGCCATGACCGAACATGAAGCAGTTCAGAGCATCAGACCAGAAATAACCGATGGTTTTTAGAAGATTTTCATGTTTCTCAAGGGGAGACAATGACAAATACAAGGCATCGGCTATTCCCGTGGTTTCCCATTGAGATTGGTAAGTTTTGGCTACCCTGCTGTACCAAGAGACCCAATGTTCAGGAGGATTAGGCCAGGCTCGCAAGCAGTCGGCCCAAGAATTCAAATCTAGGTTTTGGCTTACGAAGGGGATTCTGTTTGCCTCGCAAGAGATCAGATGGGCAGGATTAGATTCTGTACGGGGGCCAAGACAGAGAGAATTTGGGAGAGAAGGATGCGGCAGCAGAATGTCTGAAACCTAAAAATTTAATGGTGGAATAAAGCATTAATTCAGGTGTTTGCCATTAATTCTAGCACCATGTTCAGACTGCGAGGAGTAGGCGTACCTTCAGACCAGAGACCACTGTGTTGGTGTTGGACGATTCCGCCATCTAGTTTGCCGGCGGATATGGATCTATGCAATTGGGGATCGAGGGTTCTTGTCGCTGTAAGCTCGATCTATTCGGTGAGGCAATTGGAGATCTGGGTTGGCCTTTTTTGAAGAGGGGCGCAGGCTACCGTTTGAAACTGGAAAGTGGCCGCTCAGATTTGTCTAAGTATGCGACCAAATTTGACCTTGTCAACGTTTGTGGGGAAAGCCGATGTGTTACCATCGGCTCTTTGGGCTTTGACATGGTTGACTGTATGAGCGTAGTATGGTGAAAGCCGATACATTACTATCGGCTTCTGGAACGTTGGCCTATTTTGACTATCGGCAACATCGAATTGGAAAAGCAATCTTTGTTGATTCAAAAGACGATTATTTACAATGGAGCCGATTGCTTACAAAAGGAAATCTACTACTAGTAATATTACTACTAGTTCCTAATCTAGAGGCCGGTGTCGTCGCCGCTGTCTTCGCCGTCGTCGTATTCGCTGTCATCAGCGCTGCTGCCGGCGTCGTCTTCGCCGCTGCTGCTGAAGATGTCAGCGGGGGCCTCCTCGTCGTCGTCTTCGGTGTCCTCGCTGGACCCGGCGCGGAAGCGCTTCACCGGCGGGTATTCGTCGGAGGAGGTGTCCTCCTCCGCTTCCTCTTCCTCGTCGGAGGAATCGACGCCGTCCCAGGACACGGCGTCGTCGGTGCTCTCCGCCTCCAGTTCCCCGTCGACAAGGAACTGGAGGCCCTCCTCGCCGTCTGTCAGGGACTCATCGTCCTCTGACCAGGCGGCGAAGTCCCAGTCCCTCTCGTCCCACCATTGTGGGGCGAGAGCCTCGTACGCCGCCATTGGCGGGTGCTCCGACGTCGGCTCTCGGTCGCTCATCGTGTTGGAAGATTGGGAGGAAAGGGCGGATGATTTGGAGGAAGAAGAGGAGGCCATGGCGGAGGAAGAGGGTTTTTTGGCGGAGGAAGAGGGTTTTTTGGCTAATGGAAGAAGATGGGGGCTGCAAACTGCTCAGATGAATTTAAATAAGGGGAATAGTGGGAGGTGGTTCAATGCCATAGCGGTTTCCCAGAATGTGGTGCCAAAATTGTCAAATCATGCACTGCGGAGAAGTTGAGAAGACAGGGCATCATGATGAGGGGGTGGCGTGACGATTCTGCTCTGCAACGCGTAACCCGATAAAAAAAGAAGGGGGAAGAAAAAACATCAACAGAGTGGTTTTGGAATTATTATTGCCAAAACCAGGGGGGCATGTGTTATCGCCACATTTTGGCCAAAGGAGGAGATGGGCCGTAATCAAGATGGGCTTGGAGGATTCATATATGCAACTATTGCTGGATCGGCCTTGTGCGTGGATTTGGGCTAAATTGCCCGTGTATCTGTATATTGTAGTAGGTTACGTTTCGGTTTGAGTAAGAGATAGAGTTGTTAGGGTTATTCCAAAGATAGAAAGTCTCCGAACTATAAATATGTACCTAAGGTTATTGAGAAAGGAGGACGATCACGTTCACAACAAACACAATCTCGGTGCATCGCCACCCCTTGTTTCTAGGGTTTCTTTCGGGTAAGTATCATGCTGCCTAGATCGCATCTTGCGGTCTAGGCAGTATCTGCTTATGCGTTATTTAGTGTTACTCGTGCTGAAGCCTTGTTGATGGCGAGTAATACTGTTATCATGGATTTGTTTGGGCTAGCATCGGTACCTTTTTGTTATGATTGTTTAGTTATGCTGCCTCTAGTTATCTCGCTGCCTTCGCACCTTTTTCCGGGTGTAAGGGCAGCATCTTGCTTGATCTTTATTCAGTTGATTTGATCTGTTATAGTTATGCCTTGTTTTCCAAGGTTTAGTTTAATATCCACGTAGTCAGGCCTTGCAAACGGGTTGAACGATCCAGTAGTATGTAAGGATATGGTTTGCCAATTCGAGAGGAGTTGTTCCGGGAATTGACTTTGCGTCGGTTGTTAGGCCTTCTCTAGGGTTAGTTTTCTATCATCTTTTGTATCTACCAGGCTCAATTACGTGTAGGATGTTCCAATTACGTGGTGAAAACGTTAAACTGTCGTAGATCGATTTAACTTGTATTGATGAAGCAAAACCCCATGTTATCGTAGATCTAATGCAGAACCATGGGATAATCGGCTCCAGGAGCCGATTCACAGGGAAACCTGGGAGCCGGTCACGGCTCGAATTTTACGTATACTTGTTTGCCATGTAGGAAACTGATCGAAGCAATCCATCACCTTCCTGACCAGGTATAGGTCAGGTGGCACGCCCTTGCATCAGTCAGAACGTGTGCCGGAGTTTTGCGGGCCGTTGCCCGAGGGACCAGGGCCCACCAGCAGTTCTGGGAGCCTCCCGGCTCTTCGTGTTGCTCGTCGCTGCTCGCCGGTGGGTTTTGACAGGCAACAGAGAGCAAGGAAATAGGGAGATGACGACACGATGAGGTGGGGCCAGCTCTTTTCTCTCCACGCGGCGGGACGCATGTCAAGCGTTGGAGCCGGGGGACGCGACTCGCGCGATCCCCCGGGGGTATCCTATCATTTTCCATTAAGGAATGGGCAGCCCTACGCGTCCCCCGGGGGATTTGTGCTTTTTATCCCCCGGTCCCCAGCCAACCACGTGTCCTCTTTTTTATCAAAAACCTCGCTTTTGCTACAGAAAGTCTCGTTTTTTCTACAACTAGTCCTGCTTTTGCTACAATGTAGCAGAAAACGGTTCGGCCTAAAAAATAGAAAATTAGTCTGGACCTCGCCGGAGATCTTGCCGGGGACCTTGTAGCAAAAACTTTCCGCCATTGTAGCAAACTTACAAAACGTATGTAGCAAAAAAAAATATAATATTGTAGCAAATCCGACCTCGTCGGACACCTCGCCGGAGATCTCGTCGTGTCCGTTTGTAGCACCACCGTCCGCCGCATGTATAGCAAAACATGTGACCGTTTATAGCACCGGGGCATGGTCAAAGTAGACCACCGCAGGACGCATGTAGCAAACATCGACACCACACGTAGCAGTGCCACCAGTCACATGTAGCAGAACTTGAGGCCGCACGTAGAAAAACCCGAGCCACTTGCAGCAACGCTCCCGCGGTGCCGTTCGTCCGTCCCCGTGCTCCAACATTGCCCCTACCGTATGCCTAGGATAAGACTCGGCGGAGATGTGAGGGCCGGCAGCGTGCGAGGGAGTCGGCGGCAACGAAGATCTGATGGCGCCATGGAGGACCTGCAGGGATCTAGGCAGCGGCGTATCCTGGGGCCGTCGCTCTAGTGAGGTGCAGGGAGGCGTGGCGCTCCGGCGAGGTGCAGAGAGGAGCGGCGCTCCGGTGAGGTACAGCGGCGGCGGCGGCTACAACAGCGAGGCGGCGCGGCGGAGAGAGACGTCGGCGTGTGGGGCTGCAGCAGCGAGGCGGCGCTGGGTTGCAGCGGTGAGCTTGGGCAGTGGCGCATGGCAAAGGAGCTTTAGCGCATGGCCTGTTCGTGGTGTTCCTGGAGGAAGAAGATAAGTATAGGAGAGAACATGCGGCCAGTACAGTTTGTGAGGCCTACCACGTGTCTAGAGTGCGTCGTGCGGGAACAAAACGACCTGGGGGATCTTTTCGTTTAATTCCTCAGGGGACTAGTATCATTTTCCTTAGTGAATAGTGACTTGCAACGTCGCAAGGTCTATCTGTTTTTGTTGATTGTGATGGTTTAACCTTTTCTTGTTAATAGCACGTGCCGATCTCATGCATGTTATCAATGCCAACCGTCGATCCATACGGTTGGATTAAGGACAGTGCTAGGCGTCCTCCGGGGATGGAAACTTTTCATCCCCGGGTCCCCGGCCGTCCGATCTGGCAGATCAACGCTCAGATTTGATTCATGTTCTTTCATCTCGCTTTTTGCTATAAACGGTCCCGTATTTGCTACAAACGCTACCGCTTTTGCTATATGTAGCAAAAACCAGTTTGGCCTAGAAAATGCAAAAATAGACTGGATCTCACCGGAGACCTCACCGGCGACTGTGTAGCAAAAAAGTTGTGCTAATATAGCAAAACCCGACCTAACCGGAGACCTAGCCGGAGACTTTCGCCACGAGAACTCGTCGGAGACTTTGTAGCAAAAACACTGCGTTGTTGTAGCAAAATCATAAATCGTGTGTAGCAAAAAAAATCAGTTGTAGCAAAAAGACTGTCGACAGAGAACACGATGTCGCCGAAGAAGACGTCATGTTGCCTCTCTATAGCAATAGCAAGGCTTTTGTGCCCCTGTAGCATGTAGCAGGGCTTCGAACCGTTTGTAGCAAAAACATAAGGTCCACTTGTAGCAATGCGGCAGACCCCGGTAGCAAACCTCGATGCCGTTCTTAGCACCGTTGTCGACCGTATGTAGCAAGTCTTAGCGCCGTACCTAGCAACCTCGGTGGTCTTCGGTAGAAAATTTTAGTGGCCCTGTGTAGCAAAAAATGTGGGAAGAGAGCCATCGTGAACAGCAGCGACCACATACCCCGCTGGGGGCGAGCTTTCCATGGAGGCAGGGCATGATAGAGACGCATCAGCCGAGCTCCCTGGGACGGCGACCATGGCGGGTGGCCTCCATCTCCCTGGAGCCGCTGGGGGATGTGGCGCCGAGAGCTGAGGTGCTGCAGCGACAGGGGTCGTGGCGGTGTGCAGCGCAGGCGGCGCTGGCTGCAGCGGCTGAAGGACATGGCGGCGCGCGGCTCGGCGGCGCGACCTGCAAACGCGGACGACGCGGAAGCAGCGGCAGACGCGCGTGATAGCAGCGGGAATGGATCTGACGGGACGTGCAGCGAACACGAAGCGATTTAGTTGTTTCGTGGGGGCCAGTGCGGAACGCGGAATACGAGCGACCCGGGGGATCGAACCCAGCGATCCCCGGGGGAGTCCTATCGTTTTCCTTTACGTGGCCAACTTGGCCGGCCGGGGATTGATTGGATCGCCGCAATTCAGGAATTACTTTTACAGAAACTACTACTAAACATGGAAAGAATAAGGTGCGAGGTGAAGCACGTCGCGAAACTTGCCAAAATAATTCGCCATGAACCCTTGATAAATACCACAATTTACCGGACGGAAATCGATCAACACATATACCCAAAATAGTTGGCTTCTTCCTCAATCTCGCCCGATCGATCGATCGACTGAATCGTGCGAGATGATGTTGCCGACTCAATCTCGCCGCCCGCACAACCACTGGTCCAAGGCCGTGAGCCTGCTGCTCCGTCTGGTGGCCGTCATGCTGGCTGTCGGGGCGGCCGGCATATTGGGTTCCTCATCATGCGAGGGCAAAGCCCCTGACTCCGGCGACGTCATATTCACCTACACCTACACGCACTTCGGCGCCTTTGTGTTCTTCACCGGGTGCGGCATCACGGCAACCATCCTAGAGGGGGCGGCGATCTACCTGCAGAGCCGCCTCGAAGAGGCCGCCGCCGCCGCCAACAAAACGGTGATGGAGAGGGAGGAACAAGAGGAGGAGCAGGGGAGGACTGCCGCCGCCGCCGCCGCCACCGTGCTGCTTGTGGTGGACCTGCTCGTGCCGTTTCTGCTCTTCTCTGGGACGGGGGCAGCCTACCTGACGAGCAAGGTCAACAAGGTCTACCGCGACAACATCGGCGCATGCACCGTGTTTTCCAGCCAGGTGGAGATGGCCGAGATGCTGTCACTCGCCGCCTGCATCGCGGCCGTCATCGCGTTCGCCTTAGTTTATAGGCTCAACTAATCTCAATATAAAGATGTCAGGCCGGGCACAACCACGTGGTCGATCGTAGTAGTATGCAATATACTACATGCACCAGTTTTTACTTTTTGTTTGATTTCAACTCCCAAGTATACTTATGAAAGTGTGTCGCACGAGTCTTGTTTATCGTCATGAATTTCGAATATAAGGGTTTGTTATATAAACTGAGACTTTGAATATTACATAACATACAGCATGAGATTTTGAGTTGTAATGTGATGGTGGTTTCAGTTTCTTATACTCATCTCGACGCGCTCTCTCTATGTACCAGAGCTTTGATACACCTCGAAATCCGCCAAGGTGGAAACCTTCGGATCTTGCTGAACTGGTTGGTTCTTACTAGATGTACAAGATCCGGAGGTGCATATAAGAAGGGAGCGGAGCACACGGTTGTTTTGTGGAAAATCGTGTTCGAGGTAATACCTACGCCAACATATCCAACCATGCTGACTTCATAACCGAAACAAAGACCAACATATCTTCGTTCACGCATATGTCACCAATCACCAGAAACCGTGAAACAAATTTATTGCTAGCAATCCATATTTGACAACTATTGGCAAATATAAGTACATAGTACTAATAGATATATATCACATCAAAACAAGTTCACATGCACAAAATACAAAGTTTAACACAAACAAATAGTTGGCATCTTAACACATTAAGCCATGCACATCACAGAAGGGTTATAACTAGGCAAACGACAGCATTTTCAACGATGAAGTTGAAGACGCAGATTGTTCCCTCCTTTAGTTCAAAGGCATCCAAAACATCAGCCTAGCCAGTCGTTATGATGCCCATATCCCTAGTCTTGTTATTTTTCATTAAAACATATTTCTCTGTCATGATGAAGTGAGGGCACCATTTGTCCATTGGCAGTCCTCCATCTTCTTCAGTGCCAAAGTCTAGAAAGTATCTCCTTGTGTAGCTGAATTGAAAGTAATAAAACAAAAATAAAATGATTGATATATTAGATTATATCAGAATTGGCAATAGGAAACTCCAAGTACCATTAACCATCACAATATAATTACTTACCATCTTTCTTTCACCAATGATGATATTAGACTTTATCATCTGGCAAGCATAAAAAAAATGGAAGGAACGCCTTCTCGTTTGTATGTCATTCCCCATACTCAGTGACGCTGAAATCCCCCCCCCCCCCCACCACCCACACACAAAACAAGGACCTATATACAAAAGCATGAAGAATATGTGTACTAAGTACAACATAATTCATCTAGTATATAAGTAAAAAAAATATGATTGATCAAACCTCGATGATAAAATATGTTGCGTTTTGTTGTTGTTTTTGAAGATTCTTCGTTGAACAAGATGCTTGTTGTCGTCATCGCTGCCACTCGTAATGTCAATTTAAACAGGCTGCTTGGCCATTTATCCTACATTATTATAAATAACATAATTAAATCTTACTGACATTTGAACAATGAGAATCCTACTCTAGCTAATTAATCTGCTAAAAACATTTGTGGGAGATTAAATCCATCCAAAATCAGGTGCATATATTGCGGATTTGTAGGGAAATCCCCACGGATCCCATGAAAATATTGATGGCTTATTTGCACTAAGGACGATATGATACTACTAGAAAAGGGAGCAAAAATATAAATCTTGTGAAGTCGATATGTAGGGTCGCATAGTCGATCTGTAGTACAGAAAGGGATGATGCGACTTCTTCAGTTCGGCTCCCATCAACCAGAGGAGAGAAGATGAGAAGATTGATAGTAAGAGACAGGGGAAAGTGGGGGTTTTTTTAGATCCATTTCCCTCTTTGTAGGGAACTCGAGCAATCGCAACTGATTCTTTGGGGAGTGACATGTGGTTGTTTGGTCTGTAGTCACACACAATTGGTCTGTAACAAATCGTTGGCATTGTGAGGGTATGCAGGATAACATCAGTGAAGACAGTTTATATAGTATGAAGCATGTGTGATATACATTTATCTGCATATTCCAAATAGATGCACTAATATAGTTTATACTATACTATTGTTTCAAATATATGCAACTAATATAGTCATCCTCCTCCTCGGCATATCGCCAGCTAAGTGCAAGGGGAGGAGCTTCCATCGTGGTTCGGGGGTAGGAAGGGGTGCTCCTCCTCTAGAACCGAAGATGGTAGCTTGGCCTTCACCATAGGAGAGGCATGCTCAACATGGCAGTGTTGTGCCGGCTGGCGCTGCCAGAGGGAAAAAAGGCAACAGTGTTTTTCCCACGAGCCATATCAAAATGTATCTACCGTAGAGTTGTTGTGTGCCAAGAGGGTGCGATGGAGCATATTTTATGGCCCACCTCCGTAAAGTTGCATCGTCCTCTGCGTGCAACACACGGAGAAAGGAGGAGCTACCCGCCTGTCGAAAGGAATTCAAGAAATGCACACTATGATTTATGAGTGCCTGTTTGAGAAAATGTACAAAAATGAAATGACGAAAACCTGACAAAAGGTCACAAAGAGGAAGCACACGATTTTCCGTAGATGAACCGTGGAAAGTTTTCTCAGTAAGCAGACGATTTCTCATTGCTTAGCCATGTGTCATGTATTTATTATGGTCTAAAAGGACGTTTTATGTGTGACCTACCCGCGGAGGAGCCAACCTGGGCAGTGGACAGATGGTCGAAACTTTGAGGCTTCGGCGATCACCACGCATGGAAAAGGATTTCCCTGTGTGACAGGGGGCCTTAATATCCCAATCTATACTACTCCTTTCGTCCCGGTTTATAGGACACAATTCGCAATTCTCTGGACCCTAGGTGTTCTCTAATTGGTCCATTTTATAGTGTGGAGAAGAGCATGTGTGAGGATTCACATCCCATGCAAAGAGTTCACATTAGTTCACACATGTGCATGCAAGCATTTTGTTCTTTTCACACTGGAGTAATTATAGAGATTAAATGCTTTTGTGTCTAAATATTTTAGGATTGCATGGTTTGCAAATTGTGTCCTTTAAATCGGGACGGAGGGAGTAGTATGTATTTTTTCCGTGTTTATTTTTCGGATTGTGCCTAGTGCATTTTTTTTTGCCGGGTGTCTCGCTGAAGTTTACCGTTAGGGTTTTGCAATTCGATAATGTTAAACTTTGCCGATTTTGGAGGTTTTTACCCTCGGTAAAGTTTGGTCAGGTAGTGAGTAATGAAAACTTGGCCAACATGGTACTACCTCCATTCCGGTTTATATATGTAGTTCGAGAAAATAGTTTAGCAGTAAATTTGGTCAATAAAATATAAACTCGGTTGGCGGTGGCAGAGTTGCCGGGCGTTAGATGCTGATGCCTAGGATTTCATAGACAAGGTGCCGCCACTGATCACCCACCGTTGGACACAACTGCGCCATGCCGACCTCACCGGAGGTCTAGCCACCCTCGCCATATATGCAGGTAGTCAAACTCCTCTCTTATTCCTTCAATCTTCTGTGCAAATCTTCCTGAAAAATGTTGATCGAAGTGTCGTCAAAGAGAACTTGGATCTGTAATCATTGCGACGTTCCTAGTCTGCCATAGCCCTTTTTATCTGCATGGCGTTGGTTGCTCATCTAGTGCGGTCACTATCCCGTTATGGTTTGCATTCAGGGCCGGCCCTGACAATTTAGGGCCCCGGTGCATGACAAAATTATGGGCCCCATACACAATTAGCTATAGAGTTTTTTTTTAATATTTCGTGCCGGTGGCCACTTCCGGACAAGAAATTCCCTTGCGGCTGGCTGCTGAGGATCGGCCTGCTCTTGGAAAAAGGGACGCAAGGCATACTAAGACCAGCCATGGTGTAGGCAAAAAGCGATTCCAACCATGCCTGAAATCGGTTCAATACATTGCGCAGCATCCAGACAAGCGGTTTCAAGAAAAAAGAGATTCCTATACTTGGTTCGCTTCTATCTGACACAAGCCATAAAAAGGAGAGAAACCACATGCAGATGAGAAGAATATAGGCCAGAAAAAAATATTTTCTAACAGCAGCAGGGTCCCACGCTACTGCACCAAGCGATTTCATACAATGCAGCAAAATGAGATCGGTCCGATCTTTTTATTGAGTCGCACCACCGGTGTGGCTGGTCTAAGCGGAAATTAGTTGCGTTGTGATTTGGCTAAACTGCTGGCATGCTGGGCTTGTACTCCCCTCCGTTTTAAAATATAAGACGTTTTAGTGTATAGATTAGATTCATCCCAAAGTTGAGTGAATCTACATACTAAAAAAGTCTAGATTCATTTTCTTCACAAATCTAAAACATCTTATATTTTGAAACGGAGGGAGTACTAACTTGATGGGGCCCTAATAATCGAGGGGAGCCGTGCGGCCGCACAGCCTGCACAGGCTCAGGGCCGGACCTGTAAATTGCATTGCTGTTGGGTGCCTAACTAGCTCCGTCTAGCAGAGCTTGTCTCTACCGGGCAGGTGAGAAGATGTGTCTCTGAAACGGAGTGCTACGTGGGAGAGTCGTATTGAGTTTTGCCTCCGTGGCGTCTGGCGATATGCCGTCCTTCTTCCTTCTTGATCCCAAATCCCCCTGATTTCTTGCTTAAATCGCTTCAATCTTCCTTTTGCCGACTGTTTCTCTGCTATCTCTCTCCGATCTATCCCTTCTCCTATCTCTCAAACCAGTTTCTGACCCATCCCTCCTCCTCTCCGCCCAGCTCTCTTCCCCTGCCGTCCGGAAATTCCTTTTCTCCTATCCACCATCTAAGACTACCAACAAATTGCTTGACCCCAAGCCAAATAGATCCGTCTCTGATCAGACTGTTTCTTGGGCTGACCGGGAAGAAGAAGCATAGGGACTGCTGAAGGTCGCCAGATATCAGACAATTCTCATCAGCCCCCATCCCAATCCGCCTCAAGGAACTGCTCACGGATCCACAAGAAACACGCACTGATCCGGAAACGAAGCCCACTTCGAGATCAAGAAGAATACAGAGCCGACCTTTAATCAAGAAGCGCCAGCATTCAAGATGCCACAGGCGCCATGAAACTAATAGGATGGAACTGTCAAGGTGCGGGCAAGAACCTCGACAGCTCAAATAAAATGTGTTATCTTGCCAATTTGATGTCGTCCACTGGAGCGCAGGTATCCTTCATATCTGAGATTAGAACATCTAAGTACAAATCTGTGCAGCTGAATAATCGCTTTAATACTGCCAATAGTTTTATTGTCCCTTCTGTTCGACGCTCAGGAGGCCTCTGGCTTTTGTGGAATGATGAAGTCCAAGTCGCTATCAAATTCTCTAGCTTTCACCTCATACTAGCTTCGGTGGTGCATGTTGCTTCTAAGATGGATTTTGTGCCTTTTGCGTGTATGGCGACCCTCACCATCGTCAAACTAGGGTGATATGGGACAGGATTTTAACTTTTGTGTATGAAAATCTTGGTAAACCGGTAGTTTGTTTAGGAGACCTCAATAACATCATGTGTGATCTTGACACTACCTCTACTAATGTAAATCACTATCGTATGCGCGCTTTTAATGGTTATGTCAAACAGTGTGGCCTCTTTGATCTCGCTTTCAGCGGCCCAGCTTATACTTGGACAAACAAACGTTTCTCGTCTACTCCAGTCTTTGAGAGGCTTGATCGCTGTCTTGCGAATGCTGAGTGGTGTGATTTGTTCCCCAATACTAATGTTTTTAACCTCCCTATCATTCTTAGTGATCATGCTCCTATTCTCGTGTCTACTGAATCTCAGTATCGTAGACCAAAACTTAACTTTAAATTTGAAAACTGGTGGACCATGGAAGATGACTTCCAGAATGTTGCTAAAACTGCTTGGGATCTGTCTGTTAATAAACCCTTCCACTCTAGAACGACTAACCTTGCAGGTACTCTAAAGAAGTGGTGCAGGAAAAAAAAGCCAATTCAACAACAGCTAGATATACTTCAAGAACAAATCAACTCCATCCAGAAGCAGCCTCTTCAGGAACAAGATCACTCCCTTGAGGTAAAGCTTATATCTCATTATGAAGAAAATATGAAAAAACTAACTGAATTTTACAGGCAAAGAGCAAAAAAACATTGGGCTGTCCATGGAGATAGGAATACTTCCTTCTTTCACAATGCTGTTCTCAAACGCAAGCGGCGCACTCGTATTGTCTCCATTAAAAATGCTAGTGGCGATAATCTTTTTGATCCTGAGGACATAGCTCATGAATTTGTTCAATATTTCAAAAATATTTTCCACTCTTCGTGTCCTAACAATGGCAGGCCATTCTTGAATACCTCTCATCCTCAAGATGCGCAAGATTTTACAAACTCGATCCCGGACAAGAAGGAAATATGGGAAATTCTTAAAGATATGAAGAAAAATGCTTCACCAGGACCTGATGGGTTTAATGTAGGTTTCTACACCTCAGCGTGGAGCTGGATTGGAGAAGATGTTACTAACCTGGTAAGAAATTTCTACATCACAGGTAATCTCCCTCCTCGTCTCAACGAAACTCACATTGCTCTCATTCCAAAAAAGCTTGTTTGTCATGTTCCTTCGGATTTTAGACCCATCAGTCTTTGTAATGTTGTTTATAAAATCATTGCAAAATCCTTGGCTAATAGATTGAAACCACACTTACCGGATTATATCCATCCCTCTCAACAAGCTTTCATCAAAGGTAGGCGTATTAGTAATAATATCATTGTAGCCCAAGAAATTGCTCACTCTTTCTCTCTTAATTCTTGGGATGGCATTGATTTTATGCTAAAAATAGATTTATCCAAAGCCTTTGATAGAATAGAATGGAATTTCATTGTTTCTTCTCTTGCTCGGAAAGGGATAAATAGTCATTTCATAAACCTGATTCATGCTTGCATATCTTCTCCAACTTTTTCGGTTATTATTAATGGTCAATCCTTTGCCCATTTCAAAAGTAGTAGAGGCATAAGGCAAGGATGTCCTTTGTCTCCATATCTTTTTGTCCTTGCAGTAAATGAACTTTCCCTGGCACTACAAGAGGCACTTCAGGCTAACCACCTCTCTGGTATTTCTCTTGGACCGGGTTGCCCACCTATTCATTCTTTGATGTTTGCAGATGATCTCCTTGTTTGTGGAAAAGCTAATATGCAGGAAGCTACTACCATATCACATATCCTGCAACAATTTTGTGAACATTCGGGACAACTCCCGAACTGGAACAAATCAGGTATAATGTTTAGTAAAAAAGTTAACTTGCAGGTCAGGCAAGACATCAAGCAAATTTTCCCTGTGCCGGACATCGACAACAACACCATCCATTTGGGACACCCACTTATTCTTCCAGCGAAGGACAGATCGGCATCATACAACTTCGTCTATGAAAAGTTTAGATCAAAGCTGAGTGCCTACAAAGCCAATAGGCTTTCACATGCAGCAAGACTAACCCTTATAAAATCTGTCTTTTCCTCTATCCCAGTATACTATATGTCAAATATCCTCTTTTCAAAAAAATTCCTAGCAAAACTCACGGCTATCATAAGGAATTTTTGGTGGACAGGAGTGAAGGAAGAACCATCTATGAAGATTCTTTGTTTAAGAGCGTGGGCAGATATTTGCATAGAAAAAAAGATTGGTGGTCTAGGTGTTAGAAACTTGCAGGCTATTAACCAAGGTCTGATTCTTTCAGCAGCCTGGAGGCTAGCAAAGGAACCCCAAAGTCATCTTGCTCTTATACTCAAGTCAAAGTATCATAGTGACACATCCATTTGGAGGGCAAAGCAAAATCTGCCAAAGTCTGCCTTCTGGACAGCAATTCTCAAGGTAAGGTCATTGCTAATCTCGGCTTCTTTCTACCAAATTGTAGACGGGAGCAGCTCCATTTGGAGTTCACCCTGGTTTTCACATTGGCAAACCATCTATGACAATCTGATTATCCAACAACCTCCCTATACTTACCCTGCCATGGTTAAGGACCTATGGGTTCCAAATAAAAAAACTTGGAATATTGAACTTGTCAAATCTCTGTTTACTCCTGACACCGCTGCTGCTATATTGCAAACTCCCATTGTTAATACTACTGGAAAAGATGTCTTGGTTTGGAAACTAACCCCTGCAGGTGAATGGACTGCAAAGAGTGCCTATAAACATTGCTTCAATAATCTGGCACTACCACCAAATCAGAGACCGAAATCTGTTCAACAGCAGATTGTTGATCTTCTCAGTCAGGTATGGAGGGAGAAACTCATGGCCCCAAGAGTCCAAACTTTTGCATGGAGGCTTCTTCGCCGAGCTCTTCCTACTAGTAAGCGTGTAAGTAAATTCTCCAAACACATTGACAAGAACTGTGCTAGGTGTGGCAACATAGAGGATGAAATGCATATATTTTTCCTATGCCCTTTCTCAAAAGCTGCTTGGTTTTCCACTCCTTGGTTTATTAGAACAGAGGTACTTGCTATAGATAGCTACTCTATTTTGCAAATGATTAAGGTTTTGCTGGATTCAGATCATCCTCACATTAATATAACCAGCTTGTACACTTTCTTGTGGTGCCTTTGGAAGGCAAGAAATGATGCCTTGTTTGTTAGAAAATTTAGCAAACCTTCGCAGGTATATCCAGTGGCAAATGCAATCATGCAGGGTTCAAATTTAGATCTTATGGTAGTTCAGGATCAACACTCGCCGGTTGATGATGTCCCGCTGAGAACTACTCAACATGAACCATCATTGATTACAGGCCAACGGATTTTCTGTGATGCGTCCTGGACAGGGAAAGAAAATATGCAATCTTCTCCTGCAGGTATTGGTGTTATAATACAATTTGAAGACAATGATCACTGTCAGCAGCTACATGTTTCGGCGTTGTCTCCTCCGGCTTCATCCCCTCTCCAGGCTGAAGCATATGGGCTTCTACTGGCTACAATACTTGCAGATACTCTACACATTAAGGAACCCCACTACTACACTGATTGCTCTGTTCTGGCAAGTACAGCAGCTAAAACAGACATCTTACAAGATGCAGGTCATTGGAACATCAGGCCAATTCTTGCTTCTATACAAGCGTCATCTTCTTTTCTTAGAAGCAGGGTAGCCTACATCAACAGGTGCTTTAATGTAAAGGCACATCATCAAGCAAAATTAGCGACCAGAATTAAAAATAGGCATGTAGTTTTCAGACGTCTCTCTTCAGGAACAGGTCCTTGTACAGCGAGAGATGCTCTCGCTATATCGAGTGTGAGCCCTTTCATACTTCTCTCTGTAAAATGTTGCTAATGGAATAAATCTTTTATTGTTCAAAAAAAAAAGAGAAGATGTGTCTCTCGGTGTCTCTGATATTATTTATTTTTACCGGTGAACAAAAAATAGACCGTGAGATGAATACTATTATATTTTGGTTGTGGTCTTCATGTCCAGATCGTATATATATGTTCTTGTGCTAGACAATCAATAAAAAGATATCCCAAATCTTGGTAGTAATTATCCAACAGATATTTTCTATTTCTTGTTGAATATAAATGTGCAAATAGGTGAATCGATATCATATTCTTGTTACTGACAGATCAACTGTAGTTCTATTTTTGCCAGGAATCTGATTTCTTCTTTCTCTGCAGCACTGTTCCATTCAAGAGTGACTATTTGTCGACGCAAGTTAACAAAAGGATGATTCTCTCAGATGAAGAGATGAATCAGGCAATTAGGGTATCTATTTGCTCTCTTTGAAGACATGCAAATAAATAATTTTTTTTTTCTTATAGGTCAAACCACAAGAGCGATTATATTTGGATATTCAACTTGCTATTTTGGACAAGATCTCCTTGACCGAAAGAAGATTCAAGATTGTATTTCAAGGCAAAATAGAGAAACTAGGCAATGACTGTAGTAGAAATCAAAATAGAAAGAAGAATCAAGATTGTATAGACAGAAAACTTCCTGCGCGGAAATCCTCTCATGTACCTTCATTGTATATATCTATATGAAATAACAAAGTCAGTCGTCATGAATAAAATTTAAATGTGCATTTTTTCTCCAATTGTCAGAAGTGTAAAAGTAAGTTGATATTGCCATGGTGTAAGCATAGAAAACAATGGCATCCATCCTATCCTACAGTGACCAACGAATAAATACTGTTGCAGCCGACAGTTGCAACTCTGCAACGCTTAATCCTCTTGTTACCAACGGGTCTATCCGTTGCATTATACTCTAGCAACGCCAAAAAACACAACGCATTTTTATCCATTTGAAAAAGTATCTAGCAACGCCTATTTGAACATTTAGATACACATAAGTGCGTTGCAGTAGAGGGGGTCCTCTTGTAGTGTCGGCACTAATTGAAATAGTATGTGCTAAATTAGAAAAAAAAATCAAGAAGTCACGAGAAGCAAGATGCAAATTTTGTTCAAACATTAATAAACGGAAAAATATGATTTGCACTAAACAGACTTGCACGGTGATATCTCATGGTCAGAAAAAATCTAATTCCTAGGAAACTAAAAAATGGCTCGGTGATGCCTCAAATCTTCGTCGAAAGAAAATCCAGTGTAGTGTCAGAACACATTACGCCATTTGTTCGTCCGCCGGTTGCTGTTGGGCCTTAGCAAACCAAAATATCACTAATGGTATAAATTGTGTTATTGTCACATTGCAACAGAGGGTATTTAGTTGTTCGACTTTGTGGACAAGTTTAACCCTTACAGTTCAGGGTTATTACATCACTGCCACCGCCAAAATTGACCGATTCGGTGTAAATAAAAAAATCCTAAACTGCCCACGCACGCACGACAATGTTGAAGTAGAGGCAGCCATGGCACACAGCTTGCTCGGGAAGGCGCTGATGGAGACGGGAGGCGAACACGGGACCTGCACACGGCATCTGGTAACGACGGGGATGAAGCAGCGGATGCAGCGTCACGGTATAGGACGAGGCTGGGACTCGTGGCCATGGTGCTCAGGAGCAGAGGGGTGGCGACGGCCGAATTCAGAGAGGTCGAGCGGCGGATTTGCTGGGACGAGGTCGAGCGCGTGATGGAGGGCGACGAGCTCGTGCGGGCATACTGCCGGCAGCGGTGAGCAGCTACCAGAACGAGGCAATGACCTCCTGGTCGACAATGTTGATGACCTCAATGTGCGCTGTGGTTAGGGGACAAGCCGAGCAGGGTTGTAGGCTTGGTCCAGGGAGCGAAGTGAGGTGAGGGAGGAGGAGATCGACAAGAGGAGAGGCGCTTATGAGCTTGGGATTGATGAGAATCGAGCGAGGCTTGTGAGGAGGCGCTCGCCGTTGTAGAAAACCGAGCAGAGTAAAGTGGTTGGTGTGAGGAGGACCCTATGGCAACAGAGGGGGCTATATGCATGCAATGGAGCTGGTGTCCACATATTAGGGTTTAAGGCAGGGATGCCTTGGGCCGCGAGAAGACGAGGAGCAGGCCGGCCGCCTGGGCTACGCCTCTCCCTAAATTTTTTGTCCTGTTATATTTTGAAAGTCCTTCGTACAAGCAAAATATAAAGAAAACTAGGGTTTTCATTTGAAATAAAGGGAGAGCAATAATATATACACAGAATAGGGTTTTATTAACAGTAATTTTAGGGTAAAAAATATGGATAATGATTTCATGATGTTAAAAGAAATATTTACAATTATTTTCTAACTAGCCGAATGCCCATGTATTGCGGTGAAACGGGGAATACATTGGGTTGGGATGCAACAGAAAATGCGGTAATAAATTTTTCAAAGAAAATAATCTAGTGCAAATAAATTGGAAAGAATAACAAGCAAGGTACATCACGCGCGAAACTTGCCATGTACTGATGCCGAAACCTTTGATAAATACAACACTTTCGTCGGACACAAATCGATCTTCAAATACCTTACATGTAGCAGGATCAATCTAATAATACGCCGATCGACTCATATATCAATCGAGATGATGATGCCGAATCATCCTCGCCCACACAACCACTGGTCCAAGGACGTGAGCGTGGTGCTCCGTCCGGTGGCCATCATCCTCGCCGTCTCAGCAGCCTCCGTACTGTGTTCCTCCAACGACTGCAACGCCCCTGACTCCGGCGGCGTCATCTTCACCTACACGCACTTTGGCGCCTTTGTGTTCTTCATTGGGTGCGGCATCACGGCTACCATCCTAGAGGCGGCGGCGTTCTACCTGCAGATCCGCACCCAAAGAACGGTGATGGCGATGGAGGAAGAAGAGGAGCAGCTGACCGCTCGCACCGTCGCCATCGTGCTGCGTGTGCTCGACCTGCTCGTGCCGTTTCTGCTCTTCTCCGGGACAGCGGCAGTCTATGCGACGAGCAAGGTCAACAAGGTCTACCGCGACAACATCGGCGCCTGCCCGGAGTTTTCGAGGCAGGTGGAGATGGCCGAGATGCTGTCTCTCACCGCCTGCATCGCGACCGTCATCACGTTCGCCTTATTTCATAGGCTAAACTAATCTCGATGTCAGGGCAGGAGCAATACAATATGCACAAGTTTTTGTTTAGCTCACAAGTTTTTATTTAGTCTTTGAACTCTTTAAGTATACATATATGAAGGGGGTTTATAAGCACGAGTCTTACTGCCATGAAGAGCTACAGCATACAGTATGAGATTTTACGTTCTAGTATGATGCTGGTTATTATTTCATATAATAATCTCGACACGGTATCGCGTGAGCCTCTCGTCCTCCATAAAAAAGCTTTAACATCACGTGCCGAGCCCCGCATCGTCGACGGAGATTGTCGCCTCCTCATCCCTGTCAATGCCCACTCACCAACTTTACAGGAGCTGCCCGCCATGTCCTTGCTCCGGCCTCGCCAAGTCGACAGTGTAACAACCCTAATTCTACTAAACATTAATTAATATTATTCAGTTATGAATTTTCCAAATTTTAAACCATTTAAAAACAATTAAACAATTTGGAATATTCAAATTATTTTTCACCTGGGCCCACATGTCATAGTTTTATTTATTACTTCAAATTATTTAGGGAAATAGTAAAATGCTGATATGTCGGGACACGGGGTATTTTTATTTTCCATAAAGGTTTTCAGAATTGAATTAATAAAAAGAAAAAGGACTTATTGCCTCATGTTGATGTCAACATGACATCAGCAATGGAGATCCTCCAGATCAACGATGGACTAGGCGATTGCGAGCGCATGGGCAGGCATGGAGGGGTGCGCTCGACGCGGCTCATCGCGCTGAGCAAAATAGCGGCGGTGTCGCTGTGGGAGGTCACTGGAGCAAGGCGCACGACGGCGGCCAGCGGCAGCAATGACAAGCTTAGGGCGCGGGGCTAAACCAGGAAACAAGAGAGGAAGGGGAGGGCGCCAGGAGAAGCAGGAGCTCACTTGGATGCTCAGGAAGTGGTCGACGATGTGAGGCGCGGCAGGAACCGATGGAAATGATGGCGACCCTCGTCGGAGAAGAAGCGGACGGGGAGCTCGACAGGGGGCGTATGTGGATGATTCCTCTGGCGAGGGAGGTCATGGCGACGGGGTGAAGCTCTAGGAAGGGTCAGCTTGGCTCAGGGAGGTCTCTAGCGACGACATCGATCAGCGTTCGAGGGATCTAGGGTTAGGGCATGCGCGCGAGAGAGCGGGGGAGAGGGTAAAGTGAGGCCTAGAGTTCATCTCAGCAACATAGGGGATCTTGTAGATGCTCGAGGCATGCCACCGAGCATCTTCCGGCGATCTGGTGAGGGAGAAGACAAATAAAAAAACAAGCGGGTAGGTTGGCTTTGGCTCCGGTTGGGCCATAGAAAAGTTGAGGAGAGGGAGAGGGGAGATGGGCTGCGTGGCCTGGTTTGCTTCTTTTTCCCCTAAAACATTTTTTTTCATTTTCTTCTCTTCTTTTCTATCTGTAAAACCCAATTGAAAATTGTTTTAAACAATTCAGAAACACTAGGTTTTGTACATATGTTGAAAGCATTGTAGGGGACCTTGTTAGTGTTTGGTCTCCACACCATTTGTATTTTCAAAATTAAAAACAGTTTGAATTGATATACAAGAGAGGGACGACTAGGGTTTAGGGTTTTTAGTTGCATTTCTTTCTTTTTTTTGCTTGTGTTTTCTTCAGCAAAGATACATGATGCATATGATAATGCACAAACAAATCCTAAAATCAGAAAAATCTGTATAATATATGAAAATGATCGGAAAAATAATGCAACTTCAATTAACAAATTATTTATAAGAACAGAGTAACCCCTCACAGGTGTTCTCGGTTTTCTTCTATATTAGGGTTTAGACCGCTCGAACCATGTTTAAACTAGACAAGCATGTATTAGGATCTCATTTAGTACTATTTAACTTGTCATGTCATCATACTTGCTTGAGCATTGCATCAATGTCATGCGTTGATTGTTTCCCTTTCTTTCCGGTGTTTTGCTTCTTCCCGGTAGAATTCGAGAACGAGTCCGAGATCGAGAAGGAGATCAACACCATCGAAGATAGAGGATCAATACTTGACCAATCATAATCAAGTCAAGTACAAGGTTTTCGAAGACCTACTTATTGGTTATCAGCAGGCAAAGGAAAGCATATCCCCACCATTATATAATCCCAAGCTTTAAAAGTATTTCAATTCTTTCCATGATGCATGTGATTCTACGGTGGTCTTTTATCTATAGATAGAGTATCATATCTGTTGCATTACTCCCTTTTGAAGCCTATATATTACCTGATCAAGTTCTCCTAGCATAACTAGGTTTGGCTTGTGAGCATAGCTAGAGCTTCTATATGTGTCTTTCTTATCCATGCTTAGTTATTGAGTCTGATCCTTTCAGAAGAGGTATCAGATATGCAAAGGAATCTGGGATGCAGGAGATCGAGATATGTTGATGAGATGAGAATAATGGTGAAGGTTAAACATGCTAATGATTGTATGGGAGGCCACTATGGGATGTGGTATTCGTAGTCCCATACTCGCCACCCCTAGAACCCGAGTTCTTGCCTTTGGAACCAAGATCGAGCGTGCAACCACATGGGGGTGTGGAATCCCCCTCCCCGACTCATTAACTTGCCTAGTTTGGATCCATGAGTCCTTAGTTTGATTTTGGAGTTGGCATCTGCACTTTGGATGGGCTGAATATGGTGCATCATATTGGGAGTGTCTAGGGAGGAGGGCTCTGCGGGGCCAGACTCTAGATTCTTGAATATAGAGATTGGGACCGAGCTTAGAGTGTGACCGACTACAGCAGATGGAGTACCCTTTCTTGGTGGTTCATGGATCAAGGCCAAAGAGAGGTAAAGGTCATGTTCAACCGCCCTCTGCCAGCGCATAAGGGAAGTGCATTTACCTAGGGGCACTAAGAGAAGGTTGTTCGTGTGGGGATATTTGTCCCCCCTGGAGGATTAAATATTTTCGAAAATCCGTGTTCATGGATATGGATGACTTGGTGACTAGATTCGAAGATCATAGATAATTTTAATATAATCATAAAACTTGGAAGATCAATGTGTGTGCGTAAGAATGCTTCCTCAGGGTACGAGGGGGTGATCCTAGTTGACAGGTGAAGATGATGATTTGGTGAATATCAAAAGACGATGATCAATAAGTTAGATATGTCGCTCTCTTATCCCCTTTTAAAATGATCTATTAGTCGACCTTCTATTTTCTCTTGTTTTACAAACAAAGATAGCTTTATGCAAAATAACTCCACCAGCCATAAGTCTTGCAGAGTACACCCTATACTGACCCTTACTTCGTTGATATTTTTGCGGTAGAGTAAGTGTTTCCTGAAGATGATTTTGGTACGACATCGACATCGACAATTAGTTTGGTGTTTCCGGCCGATAGCCTAGAATCTATGGACCGGAACGTCATCGTTATACTTCAGTCCTCTTAGGCTATTTATTAAGTTTGCTATACTTTATAGCATAATTTGCCTTCTGTTGTTTGATGTTTGATTTTTGTGGTCCATGACCTCTTCTTGTAATATTTTTGGTTCTTTGCTTAGTTGTAAGTTTTCTGTAATAATTTGTGTCGTAGGATCACTGTTCACTCTCGAGTTCTAGGTTAGGCTGGTCTGGGATTTGTCTAACTCTGGTCCCATGGTGTCACAGACAGCGCCGCCGCCCGCTTCGTGTATGTTCCTCTAAAGCCCTGGCCCCGCTCCTCCAAGGTGGTCTTTAAGGCAGGGCATGCTGGGGAGCCTTTCGGCATCGGTAATGGATAGGGGAAGAAAAGAGTCGAAACTGGGGCGAGCTGGGAGGCTGTCGATGATGATGACCAATAAGAGGCAGAAAATAAATCGAAACGTTTTTCTGCAGCCGGCCGCTTCTAGTTCGGGATCGGATTCGGGTGTGTGCGCAAATGGCGGTGAAGACAGGAAAGGTGGCGATGGCGGCCTTCACGGAATCGCCGGAATCCAATAGGAAGAATAGAGTGCAAACATGGTGCTCTAGTATTTGGTTACAATGGTGTTCTTGATAGTTGCTGCACTCCGTCCTTCAAATAGTTTGTTAGATGCAGTCGATCTACTACCCTATTTTGGTTGCAATTTGTCGCTGTCTAAATATTTCGATGTCTGATACATATGTTGATCCATTGTTGTTCCTTGTGTGCCGACTCGATGCTAAAATTTAGTGGTAACTGATTCAGCCCATATGTATGTTACCTCAGCATAACAGAGTATATTTTTAATATAGAAAAAGGGACTCAACACCTCGATTCATAGAATGAAACCCAAGTCCGATACAAACTCACTACTCCCTCCGTCCCAAAATAGATGTCTGAGATTTATCCAAATTTTGACAAATCTGAGACATCTATTTTGGGACGGATGGAGTACAAGTTTTGGGAGAGACGACGGCGTGTCACACTCATAATTAGAGCTAAATGTAAAAGGGAATAATCTCCCTCTACCGATCCAAGGGTCCGCAAAAAAAGTTATTCTATATTACAATTTTATCACTTTTTGGGTCTAGATATGAGAGCAAGACTAAGGAAGGGAACTACTCTGTTCGTTAATCTAAGACGTTAAAAGTAGTCTCCGACAGTTAATATCGATATGTACTAGGGTTTACATGCCTCCTGTCGGCGCCGTCGACGATCTGCCACGCTCCTATGGCCTTCGGTCCATGGAGGCACGATGGATCTCGGACTCTGTTGGTGGGAGGGCTTCGTTTTCCTATTTTTAAGATCAGTAGCAGGACCTATCCCGAGCCGCCCTCAGGCGACTCAGGCCGCTCCGGGGGGCCTCCACTCCTTCCACCCTTAGAACCCTCCCTAACCCTCACAGCGTCGGCCGCCGCTACTGCAGACTTCAGCAGCGATGGCGGCGCCTTTTCAATCAAAGATGGAGGAAGTAGAGGGGTCCATGGGGACGTTCACATGGGGGAGGTGCGGCGCTGGTTGTGGGCAGGTGTGGCACGGCCGCCTTGGCCAGGGCCTGAGGATCTCTAGCAACCAACGAGGGAATGGAGGCACGTCGCCGTTCTGCCGACTTCGGCACGTTGGGCCGGTGGTCTGGATCCTATGGCTGGATCCGCGCTTTTGGGCTCCGGTCTAGGCCTGCCAGGTCAAGTTAGGTCCATACGCCGCTAGGGGTGAAGCTGTGGCATAGCCATGCCGATCTCATGTGGTTGTGCGCTGGGTTAACCTCTCATCCTATGTCGGTGCTGCACGGAGATGACGAGCGACGTGAGGGCCTGCTCGTCTGCTAAAAATAAAGGAAGCGGTCCTAAGGTTTCTCTCACGCCAAGAAGAGGATGTATTTGTTGCTTGCCCTCTTTGATCTAGTCAGAGTGGCATGTTCCGAAAGGCTTCGTCGGCGAACTCCCATGGGAGAATAATTCTTGGAGATTGCCGGATTGGAAGGATTCGGTCGCGTGCAACCGTATTCTTCAGACCCTTTTGTTTCAGAGGGAATCTCTGCAACTTGGTTGCCATCATGGAACATGTATTTAGTTTCATGGTGAAGTCAGTATGCGGTGAATGACATGGAAGCCGAGATCAGAGGAATACCAATGGTGGTTGGAGTCCTAGTGGCTACGTGGAATTGGCTTGGTGATTCGTGACTTGTAGAAGCGGCATTGGAAAGTAGGGGAAACAACATAGGATAAGTTCATAGTCTTATCTTGTAGGGTGAAAACCCAAGGTCTAACATTAATCGGTTGTGACTGGCAATGGCCTTGTTGAAGGCATTGTTTTGTGAGTGGTGACTTTTCCAGGATGAAAACCTATGGTATTTGATCGGGCAAGACGACGGCGCTTGTGCATTGTTTCCTTCTTGAAGTTGTCGCTATTGGAGAGGGTGGACTTCTGGTGTTGTCCTGATGGTGTCAGTGTCGCTGCTGCAAGAAATTGATCACTATAGCAGGATTTTCTTTTTTGTAATAGTTATTCTTTTTTCCGGGTTGTGTGCATCCGTAAGGCCGCCAGGGCATGCATTGTTGCAGATGCCTTGTGTAATTTGTATCTTCGCGATATTAATATATACTCCTTTCCAAAAAAAAAAGGATAAAGGTTTGGTGGGGAACCACACAGGTGGTGGTGGCGTTGATACCTTCGATCCGGATTCACAGATGTATTATTATAGCATTTCCACTATAAGACCTAGGTTTAATGTAACCTTGGAAAGCAATTATAAAAGGAAATAAAAATGACACGTCTACAAGACTTTGTTTCTTTGTTTTACCTTAGTTCACACCGAACCAATCTAGTTTACTTTTATAACGGGTTGAATGGATGGAGATAGGTCAGGGTGGAAGATCCACCTGCAGCTGCACATTATATGGGATAAAAGATAATAATAAGTATAGTTATGTATAATGGTCGAATGGAGATAATCTCTCGTGGGCAACACATCATAATATACTAGAGCCCCGTGAGATGCAGCGGTCATAGCAATAGTCTTTTAATCCAATCAAGTGTACACCAAAGCAACATGCTACAAATGATTATTAAGTGTAAAACACAGATCAAAGCACTAAGTGGTGATATTGTTGCGATACCGAATGAGTCACTAAGTAAAGACCGTACTACCCTTTTATGTCACCGGGGTTCCTATGAGATCGTTGCTAGCCAAGTATCTCGCCTCAAGCCTTTATCAATCTATAGGATCTTTGGTACCTACAAGTCCACACATCGAGACAAGAGACAAAGAAACAAAATATACAAATCTCAATTGCAAACAAAACACAATACTCCCATGAATTAGTTGCACATAATTGCTGCGAGGTTTCTCCCCAGCCCATAGCCCGTGAGGACTACTCACTCATAACGAATAGATCTAGGATATAAAATATTGTGCAAAATAGTTATATTGAAATCAAATATTGTTACAATGGTCAGCGAATCACAAGGAGATCTAAAGTACAAAACAATGGCTATGGCTAATGGACGGGATGGATGATGGAGGTGATGAACAATGGATGAACGATGGTGTGTATCTCCTTTGTTGGTGTTGTCATGTAATCTGAAAATGGCGGCCCTCTCTCTGGCTGGCAGTCTCAAAATATATAGGCGTCTTCATGAAAGTTGTAGGGTTTGACGAGACGAAGCCTTCGCCACCTGGTACGAGCGGACGGAATGGGCAAGCTCTGCCCGTACCAGTGGTTGTTATGCTTGCTGACGCCTGGGAATGGCTTCTCAATTACTTGTCTGTGTGAACTTTTTTAAAAACCTTCATTATGACTCATGATTTCGTATTAAAAGTCGTGATTTCCTGTACAATATAATTCAAAGCAAGGTTTTGTATATCTTTGTAATTATTAGTCATTAGTGTCAAGGATTGAGAGTTTCTTGTCAATTGCTTGACTAAACAATGTTTTAATGCTGTGGAAGATGGATAATTTTGGAGCCATCAGGCGTCTTCTCCAATAAAGTCTTGCCAGTTTCAGCTCCATCTCGACAGCAACATTGAAAAGCTTGTGGGAGTGGTGTGGTCCTCAAGGACTTCTGGCTGTGGGGATCTTCATATTGTCAAGGAGCTTCATCGGCGGTTCATCCTTCTTCTGCGTCTCTAGGACGGGTGTGGCCTTCTAGGCCTGTTCGGCGACTTCCCGTCGGCAACCAACAACACCAGGCCGACTCTCGAAGGAGTGGCAGTAGCGGTGCGTCATCGACATAGTCTAGAGATTGAAGATGAAGGGCATCGCATTGATTTCGATGTAATTTTTGTTTTTGTTGAGGTATTTTTTATTGTTCACTTTTCTTTTAATGCCACGGTCCCACTTTTTAGGCTCGACTCGGTCCCTCCCCTTCACGGGCCGAGCCCAGCTCAGGGCGAGCCACCTCTAGACTGGGCCGAGCCAAAAGCTCGCCAGCTCGTGTTCACCCTCAGCCATGGCCACCGGCGAGTTTCCGCCGAAGGAGTCCGCTGCAAGGCCACTGCCAGACGAGGGTGTCGACGCTGCCGTCCTCAAACCATGGTCGTGCTGGCCACTCGCCGTGGAGGCGCCGCTTCCCGTGCTGATGGTCGGCTGCCCTGTGCAGGAAGCTCACTGAAAGTCGTCGATGGGCCAGGTTGCGGTCATTGTCGACCTCTCAAAATAAGTGACTTGAGTTTGTATAGATTTGTATGTATGTAGAAATGTTTTAGTATATAGATACATGGGAATTTAAACAAATCCAAGTCTCTTATTTTAAGACAGAGGAAGTATAAATTTTTACTATATCAGCACTAATTTTTACTATATTAGCACTAATTTAGTATATAGATACATCCGGTGGTTTGGAAGACGATCGCAATCATCGTCATCGTCGTCCAAGGCGGCGTGGCCTGGCGCTAACATGCTTTCCGCGCGCATCATTGGTTTCAGCTTCTGCCGGCCTTCTCAGTGATCACCTCAGTAACCAAGAATCGCCGCCCAAGGTGCCAGGTGCCTCATGACCACGAGAACAAGGTCTGCACCGACGCACTTGTCGCCCTCAATATCCCCCACCTTACTATATATATATATATCCGTTATGTTTATATACTACTCTCATTCGTCGTCCGTAGATAACTGTACTTCTACCTTTTGCTTTGAGTCAAACTTATTAACATTTGGCCGATTTTGTAGATAATAAATATAGCAACATATATATATATACAATCAAAAATTATATATTATGGACCTACATTTCAAACGGATCTCATGGCACTAATTATGTGTCATTTTGTCAATTCTTGTTAACTTTGATTTTAGGAGAAACGTTAGAAATACACTTAATTATATTTATGAACGGAAGGAGTAGTTCTTGACTATTTTTCTTTTTTAAACGTGTGAAATTAAGGGTTCACATCCTGGACCTAGCGACCAAAAGAAAGCTTGTTGCCTGGGGAGCCAAGGTACGTCCCGGCCGGCGGTAGACTGAAAACTGTGATGTATCTTATTATCATCCATCTAATGTTGAATGCAGCACTGATTTACTCAAAAAATCGTAGGTCAACCGCCTGGTCAGCCAAGGGCAGATATGGCGCATGGCTACGGCTGCTCTTCTCCATGCGGCCGGATATCCCCCACCTTACCGTGCGTGTTCCATCCCGCTTTTGTTGAGATTACAATGTGTATTGTATTGTATAGTCTAATCGATTCCTTCATATCGCCGGCTGTGACGACAATGCAGTGTAATATCAGGGCTCTCCAACAATTTGGGCCTATGCTAGAAGGGTATATTGGTCCGGGGAGATTTCTAGCTATTTATTGTACTTCAGCACTATCAGGCGTGCCTTTTTCTCACTACCGATAACAAGTAATGTTTTGGGTCTTACATTGTCTTCTATGTACTGAATTTTCGTTGTTGTAACAGGTTCACTATTCAGTTACTGGTTTACCCACGGATCTTCTGTCGGTGCATCCGGTGCTATTTGTGGATTGGTATGTCCATTTTTTGCTAAATAACTTTATTTCAGTAATGAAATAAAAAGCTCAGGCCAGGGAATTCCCCTTTACAAAAATAAATTTGTTGCTAAATACGGTGGTAGAATTGTAAACATTTTTTTCAATTGTAAAAAATCATCATCTAGCTTAAATCCTAACCTAAAACGCCATTATGACAAACATACATGAATTTTCTTGAATCTTTCATCAACCTTTATCTTTGTGAGCGGATAGTTTCGCAAGCTGTTTATTCCTGGAGGCACCGAGAGACTTTGGAGAAAGAACATGAGACTGTAGCTGGAATTGCTTTTTTAGTTGTCTCTAATTTGGTATTGGTTTACATATGCACTCGTTCGATTTTGATCTTTGTCTTCCTTTTTGGACTATTTGTTCATACTATTTTTTGTTTGACAGGTCATTGCCCTCTTCACAAAGAACCGCACTGACCACTGGGCTCATGTAGGCGTCCTAATTTATTTTCTTATCCTGCAAAAATTGAAAATGCTTAGCTTACATGTCCCCTTGGATTCTCAGTTAGGAGGGTTTCTTGGCGGGGCAGCTATGGAATTTTTTCTTAGTCCAGATGGGAAACAACATGTTGCAACCGATGGAGTGGTGGTGCTCGAAGACAAGCCGCCTGCGTGGTTCAGCCATTGAACAGTAGAAGGCCAATAATAGCATGTACCCTATATTATGTCAGGGCTGGTCCATAGATTTTGGACGCCCTAGGGCAACACGGCATCAAGGGCCTTTTGTTTAATATGGAAAACCTTTCCTAGGATTATGATGAAAAATGGCCCTCTACTATAGAAAATTTTTTAAGAATATTTTAATATTTATTATGGTTTAAAAAATAAGATTACTCTATAATTAAGAATGATTAGAGTTCTTTGGCGTCTTAAGAGTGTATCTCAAGCTCCGCTACTTGTTTAGACACAGAAGACTTAAAAAATATTAGTATTCCATGAGAGAAATATACGTGTAATGCAATAGAAGATTAAATAATATTTAGATTTGATAGATATATAGTCTTTGAAATCTTGATGAAAAATTCAAAATTAACTGTTTATATTTATGGAGTGAACAATATACCATGATACTTATTTCTACCAATTGATCCGTGTGTACATGTGTATACACATACGTGTTGGAATTTGGTGTATATTGGGCTGTTGGCCATTAGACAAATTCTGAAATTCTCTTTGGCCCATTTATATATGGCAGCATATGGCTGTGCTAGTGGTGCTAAAGTTTAGTCTCACATTGCTAGTTAAAGGGGAGTTGGACCACGTTATATAGTAGAGTATTGCACCACTCACTAAGGTGTGACAAGAAGAGTAGCCCTCACGCACTCCTTCTCCGACGCCGCCCGCCTCGCCTCATCACAACGCGCGCACGCCGCGGGTTGCGGGTTGCGGGTTGCGGGAATCTTGCTGAGCCGAGCTTTATTTTGCTGGTTAGAAAAACTGATTATGAGTCATTAACGGACGCGTTAATTACAGTCGTTTCCAGTTTTTATGGACGTGGCTGTTACCGACTCGGACGTGGGCTGAGCCCCACGATCTCCCTAACCTGCACTACATAAGCATCTGCGCAAAACCTAATCGGTGAATCAATCCACACACGCGCCTACCCTTCAGAACCTTGCGCCACCGCTTTCGTCTTCCCCATCCCGGCTTGCGGCGTGCACCGCAGATCGGGACAGTAGGCCTCCGGAACCCCGCCTCTCGTGAACATGTACGGGTGAGGTGCGATCAGGTTTTTGGGGAGCGCTCAAGCGCGACTACTGGCAACTACGACGTCGTCCGACGACGAGTTCCCGGACGACGACTTCTTCCTGGACGTCACTAATCTCTTCGACAACCTCAACATGGCGACGCTGCTGCGATCGCTGCGGCTGCTATTCAGCCTACACTGTATGTGATCTTGAACTGTCTTTTTTAGATTATGCTAGAGTTCTTTATTCTAGCGTTTGGTGTAGATGTGATAGGTTTATCTTGTATAGATGTAATCTGTTCATCTAATCTATTGATCTGCATGATTGGTTTTAGTACTGTTTGTATGATCATGGTTTATCAGTTTATTATTCGGATTAATCATATGGATTATTGCTTATATTTTCAACAATCCAAAAACCTGATTATAGGCAACTGAATTCCACTGGAATAGCCGCAGCTACTAGGTCACCTCCTTTTGATGGCATGCATTATAAGAGATGGCGCAAGAGAGCAGTTCTCTGGTTTGAAAACCTAAACTCCTATAGCGCCACTCTTGGCAAGCCTGAAGAAGATCTTTCTGCTGAGTAGGAAGCGACCTTTAAGAAAGTCGATACCATGTTTATGGCGGCTTTGTGCAGTGTTCTTGGGGACAACATTGTTGACCCGTATATGTCATTTGATAATGGCAAGGACGCGTGGGAAGCGCTTGAGGCCAAGTTTGGGGTCTCGGACGCAGGCACTGAGTTGTATGTCATGGAGCAATTCTATGACTACAAGATAGTTGATGAGCGCTCTGTCGTTGAGCAAGCTCATGAGATACAATCACTTGCCAAAGAACTTGAGAAGTTCAAGTGTTCCTTACTGGACAAATTTGTGGCTGGTGGCATTATTGCCAAGCTTACTCCCTCGTGGAGAAACTTTGCTACTTCTCTGAAACATAAGAGACAAGAGTTTTCCATTATAGATCTCATTGGGTATCTTCATGTGGAAGAGAAGACGAGAACAAAGGACAAAACTGCTCGAGGATTTGAGAGAGGTTGTACTGCCAATTTAGTGCAGAGGAAAAACTTCCAATCCCACAAGTTTAAGAATAAGAACAAAACTGAAGGAAAGGGAAAGTTTGATGGCAAGAACAAGGCCATGCACTCAACCAACTTCAAGAAGAATAATGATAAGAGAAAAGGATCTTGCCACGTCTGTGATGATCCTGATCATTGGGCTCCTAGCTGCTCTAATCGCTTTGATAAGTGTCAACATGGAAACAGCGGCAAGGCCGCTAATGTTGTTATTAGGGATACTGAGATGAAGGATGCTGGGTACGGTATTTTACCTACTATCCTTTTAGTATGTCATTCTCCTGATTGGTGGATAGACACGGGTGCTAATACACATGTATGTTCTCATATTTCCATGTTTTCCTCTTATCAGGTCTCGAGGACCTCTTTCGTGTTGATGGGAAATGGTTCACGTGCTTCTGTTCATGGTGTTAGTACGGTAAATCTGAAGTTTACTTCGGGGAAGACCGTACAGCTAAAGAATGTGCAACACGTTCCCTCCATCAATAAGAATCTCGTCAGCGGATTGCTTTTATGTCGAGGTGGCTTTAAGTTGTTTTTTGAGTCCAACAAAGTTGTAATTTCTAAGTATGTACAATTTGTTGGAAAGGGCTATGAGTACGGAGGTCTGTTCCGCTTTTCTTTTGTCAGACTCATGTACTAAAGTTATTCATGTTTGCAAGAATAATGAGTCCAATGTTTAGCATTCACGACTCTGTCATATTAACTTTGGTTGCATGACGCGGTTAGCCAATATGAGTTTAATTCTGAAATTTACCACTATCAAAGGTTCTAAGTGCCAAGTTTGTGTGCAAGCAAAGCAACCCCGCAAGTCTCATACGGCTGCGGAATCGAGAAACTTAGCACCGCTAGAACTTATATATTCAGATCTTTGTGAGATGAATGGTGTATTGACAAAAGGTGGAAAAAGATACTTTATGACGTTGATTGATGACTCCACTAGATACTGCTATGTTTATCTTCTGAAATCTAAAGATGAAGCTTCGAACTACTTCAAAATCTATAAAGCTGAGGCAGAAAACCAACTTGATCTTAGTATCAAGCGGCTAAGGTCGGATCGTGGTGAGAGTACTTTTCAAATGAATTTGATCTATTCTGTGCGGAATATGGTATTATACATGAGAGGACGCCTCCCTACTCACCTCAGTCAAATGGGGTGGCCGAAAGAAAGAACCGCACTCTAACTGATTTGGTTAACGCCATGTGAGATACATCGGGTCTTTCCAAGGAATGGTGGGGGGAGGCGCTAATGACTGTGTGTCATGTCCTAAACCGTGTTCCTGTAAAGGATAAAACCATGACTCCATTTGAGGAATGGGAAAAAAAAGGCTTAAACTATCTTACTTACGAACTTGGGGTTGTTTGGCGAAAGTCAATATTCCAATACCCAAGAAGCGAAAGCTTGGACCAAAAACCGTGGATTGTGTTTTTCTGGGATATGATTTTCATAGCATTGGCTATAGATTTTTTATAGTAAAATCTGAGGTATCCGACATGCATGTTGGTACAATTATGGAGTCGAATGATGCGACTTTCTTTGAGGACATCTTTCCTATGAAAGGTATGTCTATCTCATCGAATCAGGAGATGACTAGTTCATCTAGTCAGGAATTTTCTATAACTCCTCAACCCACTATGCCAATAGAATAGTTTGATGATCCTGTGGAGGATGACAATGAAGCTCCCAAAAGGAGCAAGAAACAAAGGACTGCAAAGTCATTTGGTGATGATTTCATTGTGTACCTTGTGGATGATACTCCACTTCAATTTCAGAAGCTTATGCATCTCAAGATGTTGACTACTGGAAGGAAGCTGTCCGAAGCGAGATGGACTCCATCTTAGCTAATGGTACTTGGGAAGTCACTGGTCGTCCTTATGGGTGCAAACCTGTAGGATGTAAGTGGGTGATCAAGAAAAAGCTTAGACCTGATGGTACTATTGAGAAGTACAAGGCACGTCTTGTGGCCAAGGGTTATACCCAAAAGTAAGTTGAAGACTTCTTCGATACCTACTCACCTGTAGCCAGATTGACCACTATTCGAGTACTACTTTCCTTGGCTGCCTCACATGGTATTCTCGTTCATCAAATGGACGACTTTTCTAAATGGAGAGCTAGATGAGGAAATTTATATGGAGCAGCTTGACGGATTTGTAGTAGATGGTCAAGAAGGAAAGGTGTGTAAGTTAGTGAAGTCTTTGTATAGTCTTAAGCAAGCTCCTAAGCAGTGGCACGAGAAGTTTGAAAGAAATTTAACTACTGAAGGCTTTGTTGTAAATGAAGCTGACAAATGTGTGTACTATCTCCATGGTGGGGGAGAGGGAGTTCTTATGTGTCTCTACGTTGATGACATATTGATATTTGGGACCAACCTCGTTGTTATCGAGGAGGTCAAAGAGTTCCTATCTCGCTGTGAGATGAAGGACTTGGGAGTGGCTGGTGTAATTTTAAACATCGAGATACTAAAGGATGACAATTGTGGGATTACATTGCTTCAGTCTCACTATATGGAAAAGATATTGAGTCGCTTCGGGTATAGCGACTGTAATTCTTCTCTAACGCCTTATGATTTGAGTGTGCTACTTCGAAAGAATCGAAGGACTGCTAAAGATCAATTGAGATATTCTCAAATTATTGGCTCGCTCATGTATTTAGCCAGCGCTACTAGACCTGACATCTCCTTTGTTGTAAGCAAACTGAGTCGATTTGTGTCAAATCCTGGAGATGATCATTGTCATGCTCTTGAAAGAGTTATGGTATTCACTATACTGGGTATCCACAGGTACTTGAGGGTTATAGTGATTCAAATTGGATATCTAATGCCAATGAGATTAAGGCCACAAGTGGTTATTTGTTTACACTTGGTGGTGGCGCTTTTTCCTGGAAGTCTTGCAAGCAGACCATCTTAACGAGGTCAACAATGGAAGCAGAACTCACAGCATTAGACACAGCCAATGTTGAAGCAGAGTGGCTTCGTGAGCTCTTGATGGACTTACATGTGGTTGAAAAACCAATATCCCCCATCCTGATGAACTGTGATAATCAAACTGTTATCGTCAAAGTAAACAGTTCTAAGAATAATATGAAGTCATCAAGGCATGTGAAGAGGAGATTGAAATCTGTCAGGAAACTGAGAAACTCCAGAGTTATTGCGTTGGATTATATCCAAACATCTAAGAACCTGGCAGATCCCTTCACAAAGGGTTTATCATGCAATGTGATAGATAATGCATCGAGGGAGATGGGTTTGAGACCCACGTTATGAGTTGATCCCAGTGGCAACCCACTCTATGTGAGATCCCGTGAATTAGAGCTGGGAGACAAGCTGTTGATCAGCTGAGAGGAGAGTATCCCCATATTATATTTACATCTCCATAAAGATGCAATACTCTCTTAATCTGCATGGCAGGTTGATATTTATCTTAATGTGTTCCAAGTGGCTTTTATAAGCGAAGATGTTGTCCTGCAGAACATCTCTTGAGGAACACACCTATATGAGTATGACTGTTAAACGTCGCAGTCCGTGAGAGTTGGGTGCTTTCTAATAAACTCATGAAAGGCCCTGGAGTATGACGCATAAGCTTCAAACCGCGGTGAAGCCGACGGTAGCCCTGTACCGGTCTAAATTTTGTGTGAAACTAGCGCGCGGAAAACTTGTAGTTCAAGGCATAGTCCACTATTCAAGTTGCTAGCTAGTGTAGCATCAAGTTTAACGTGAAAGTTCAACTTAACAGTCTCCACTACACACCGGTATATAAAACAATGTTTTGGAATAAAAGTGATGTGACGTGCCAATGAGACTTTGTGGGGGATTGTTGGAATTTGGTGTATATTGGGCTGTTGGCCCATTAGACAAATTCTGAAATTCTCTTTGGCCCACTTGTATATGGCAGCATATGGCTGTGATAGTGGTGCTAAAGTTTAGTCCCACATTGCTAGTTGAAGAGGAGTTGGACCATCTTATATATTAGACTATTGCATCACTCACTAAGGTGTGACAAAAAGAGTAGCCCTTGCGTACTCCTCCTCCGACGCCGTCCGCCTCGCATCGTCACGAAGCGCACGCGCACCGCGGGTTGCGGAAATCTTGCCGAGCCAAGCTTTATTTTGCTAATTGGGAAAACTGATTATGAGTCATTAACGGGCGAGTTAATTATAGCCGTTTCCATTTTTTATGGACGTAGTTGTTACCGACTCGGACGTGGGCTGAGCCCCACGATCTCCCTAACCTGCACTATATAAGCGTCTGCGCTAAACCTAATCGGTGAATAAATCCACACACGCGCCTACCCTCCAGAACCTTGCGCCACCGCTTTCGTCTTCCCTATCCCGGCTTGCGGCGTGCACCGCAGATCGGGACAGTAGGCCTCCGGAACCCCGCCTCTCGTGAATATGTACGGGTGAGGGGCGATCAGGTTTTTGGGGAGCGCTCAAGCGCGACTACTGGCAACTACGACGTCATCCGACGATGAGTTCCCGGACGACGACTTCTTCCCGGACGTCACTAATCTCTTCGACAACCTCAACATGGGCGACGCTGCTGCGACCGCTGTGGCTGCTATTCAACCTACACTGTATGTGATCATGAACTGTCTTTTTTGGATTATGCTTGAGTTCTTTATTCTAGCGTTTGGTGTAGATGTGATAGGTTTATCTTGTATAGATGTAATCTGTTGATCTACTCTGTTCATCTGCATGATTGGTTTTAGTACTGTTTGTATGATCATGATTTATCAGTTTATTATTCGGATTAAATCATATGGATTATTGCTTATATTTTCAACAATACGCACCTCTAAAGTTAATCACAGAACAATATTATGAAAGTACCAAGTTCATATGACTATGCAAAAAAAAATGAGTAGATGAGTAGACATATTAGACATGCATAAGGTTAATATTAAGATGAAATACTCTCGAACATGTATGATAGGACAAGTGGAATCATTGGAATCGGAGGAGAGCCGTTTGCAAAATGGTATGGTTATGTGATTGCATCTTTAGTCTCTGCTACTCATAACCATGTAAATGCACATTTGGGATGTTGTTGGTTTGCCAATTTGGAGACGCTAGAGAAATACAACATCGAGAAACATATTCAAAAATAATGAAGTATCTTTTGGGAGAAGAAGAGTCAAAGTAAAGAAATAGTGTACTACATCTTAAGCCATCTATATTTTCTATAACTATTCTACACGGTTGGGTATTAAAAAATAAAAGCTCTTGTAGATACATAAACAAGTATTTGGTTGGGACCCCTACCTTATGAGCGCCTAGAGCGAGTGCCCCTCTGCCCCGCCCCCGCCCTATGGGCCAGCCTGATTGATGTCTACAAAGGCCTATGCTAAGCAGACGCAGTGATGTGCAAATAGTCACTCTAGCCATCTCCCGATAAAACACTTGGAGCGTGTCTACGTACACTTTCTCTCATAACACATGGACTTTAGTGTACTATATGTACTATATGTGCTTAGATGACAATGGCATCTAAGCACTATGCACTATATGCACCTATTTCAAAAAAGTGGTAGATTTTTTGCTAGTCAGTACTCCAAAGTCTGCTTCTATTACATGTAAGCCTTATGCGGTGTTTTGTCTCTTGGTGCATATGCTCCTTTGTTTGAAGTAAATTGTTAACATATTTTGAAATGTCAACAAATTACAACAAATTACAGACGTGTACATCTCCATATCTAAAAAAGTCGTTTCGCGAAAAATCGACAATTTGTGTGGCATGTCTAAAAAGACAAAATTCGTGCTACAATAAGGCTTATCACCGACATTTTTTTTTGCCTTTTAACATTTTCATGAAACTTGACGTGAACACATAGAATGTGGATATGCTCAAGCTAAATTGTTTGGAGGTTTTATAACAATTTAAAATGTCCAGTTTTTGTAGAGGGAGCATATGCACCAGGATAAAAGGTGATTTTTCGTACTCTAGTGTCCTATAACTGCAGCCATTATTTTCGTTGGCGAAGCTGTGTCGGTTGCATATTGTGTTGGCCAAACCAACTCCAATAGTAGGATTTGTAGGATTTGTAGCGGTAAAGTTCTAGAAACTTAACTAGCCGAGGGTGGTTTGAAATACCACATATTCATGGTTCGGTAACATTTGAAATTACATCGGAGTAGAAGACATAATTCTTGGGCTTGTACTGGTCACTAGTGGAACAATGCCGGCACTCTTTCTTCGAACACCGCCGTTCCAACCCTTGCAACATGCTGTTTCTCAGGTGGACCGAGAAGACATTGGACAACCGCGCCCCCAAGAAAGCCTCCTAACTGTGAATCCAAGAGACGGAGTAAGCTTAGCATTTCATATACTTTTTGGATGAATGAGCTGAATCAAAATTTGGGTGACTTACATGAGCCCAGTCATCAATGCGTATCTTGATGCACCTTAAAGCGAAGCTAAATGCCTGTCAAACGGAACACATGAGAGCTGCACCTCGAATGCATAAAATAGTAAAAAACGATGGAAAATATTGGAATAAAGTGAGCTAGAATGTAAAGCAATACCAAACCGAATAAAATCATATCTCTAATTTTCTTGAAAGTATCCATTGATGATGTCAAAGACTCTCGGCGCCTCCACGTGTAAACACCTTGTGCACCAATCTGACCACGAAGGTAAATGCCGTTGAAGAATGCGAGATACAAAAAAACGATATCATGGATGCCTTAATTCCTCTTTTCTAACTAAACATAATGAAGATAAATTGACCATAAGTAGAAAATATTTAAAATGCTCAAGTGCATTACAAGAAAGCAGCCACAATACTTGCCAGTTTGTCAACATTTCCAATGCATCGTATACATGGGCCACACACATTCTTTTTTGACATCCTATAAGTGACTAATTCATAGTTATGATGTACTCCTTCCGGTCTATTTTATAAGACATTTTTTGCAACACAATTAAGCATGCCAAAAATGTGAGAAAAGGGAGCATAGGAAGTATATTCCTAGCGAATTATGAAGCACTATATGGTAATGTGCACATGATTTATTTTTATTGTATCAACATATAAAAAAAATCTACAATAGACATACCAATCCATAGAGAGCATCAGATGCACCAACTGAATTTCCAGGGGTAAACCTGTAACTCATTAATGAACCTATTATGGTTCCAATAGCGAATATGGTAAGTAGTTATGAATAAAAAAAGTAAGCTAAGAGTCGAACATTAGCGAAACACATGAAGAAGAAAAAAACACCTGCTAGTGCTGAAGCACAATAAATAGCTAGAAATCTCCCGGGGCCATTTATTTCTTCCATTGTTGGTCCGATGTTTTCCATAAAGAGCATATTCAACTGCATGGAGTACTCATGAATCATGATCAAACATGCAGGATGTAGTACTGATGATTTCTAAAACATCCTATAAAGTACTCATCATGATCAGCTGTGACCTCAACTATACATACCGCAATGTGAATAAAACCCACGTGAAGAACAGATGATGTCGCCAGGCGCCAAATTTGGCCTTTCCTAATCAGCTCGTTGTTCTTCAAATCAATATTGCATTTGGAATTAGAAGGACGACAGTCAATCAACATCTATAGATGAACGAAAAAGTTACCGACCAACAGAACAAACCTTAGTTCCCCACATATTAAGCTTTCTGTTGGTTAGGACGTCCGCGCCATGAACCCTTGGACCAACCAAGGTAAGGTAAGAAAAACAAAAGAAATCAGCACACTGAAATATTCTAAATTTTTATTGAAATAGATATAATAAGCTAGCTAGGACGAACATTGGGGAACTCACAAGAGATGAAGAGCGATGAGAGCATCAGTCACGCGCCTCTTCTCCCGTTCGACACGCGGCCGCTTTGGGGGTTTATCCTCGTCGCCGTCCTCCCAATAGAGAAGGGTGGCGGCGGCACCGGAGTCGCAAACAGAATGTCGACTCGTGTGACGTGATTTCATGTCCTCCAAGTCGAGAAGGGCAGCGGCGGAAGTGGAGACGAAGGAGGCAGAGAGCATGTTCTTAATGATGTTGCGGCCGGGTGGCACCGCCTTGGACGACGACGACGACGAAAACTGTGCCGTGATCCTCCTCCAACAAACCACCGGAATTTGTTGGATAGTAGTGCTCTGGGCAGGGTATGGAGACGCTGCACGACGTCCTCTATATACGGAATTGGTGGTGGCAGCGGCGAGCCGTGGCGGAGGAGACCGGCTGGCGAGGCCGGCTGCCGGAGTGGAGGACGCCTCACGGAGCGGAGCAGCAGCCGCGTCGCTGTCGCCATTGCCATGGTGCGATCGATCAGCCTGTACGTGCCCGCGGGCGTGCAACTAGCTAGCTATAGCCTTTCGTTCGATCGAGATTGTACGTGTTGTCTTGCTAATTTAATTTGCTTTGGGAGGAGAACTCTTGGAAATAATCTAAACTGAAAGACAAGAAGTGGCAAGAGTCTACGACATGCATGCTCGTAATGAATATGGTCTTTCCGTCGACAAAAAGAGAATGTTTGGACAAAACACTACAGGAAACGGGCGGCCAGCGCTCGTCTGCGTAACCCCCAATTGCCGTTGGCGTACATAACCCCGTCGGTGTAGACTCCTAGGCCGACGGCTCTATGGAGCCGTCGGCATACGGGTCTCTAAGGCCCACTTAGAAACCTGACGGCCATTAGCTCCAGCTAGAATACGCCGTCGGCCCAGGCTGCCACATGTCGTCTCTGCGGGCTCCTGTGAGGCCCTTATGCTGACGGCCTTGCTGTCGATCTAGGTAGGCTGCTACGCCGACGGTGGCCGTCGGCCCATGTCTCGGCTCGCGGGCCAGGTTGGCTGCTATGCCAATGGTCTTCCCGTTGGTCCAAAAGCTAACTGTTCCATATGGTAAAGCCTACGTCGACGTCGGCGTAGATGCTGTCATTTTTTTATATTTTCTTTTTTGGTTCCTTCCCTTTTCCGCATATTTAAAATTCCTGCAGCCCACAATGCATATCCCTGTATTTCAGGCACAATATACAGCAGATGCACATCGACATAAACATAATATCATAACCATCCAAATAGCATAGCTAGATCATCAACATAGGTACATCATCATCCAAATAACATAGGTAGTATCGATATAAAAGGAACAAGTTCCCTACACCTTCAGAGAGTCTGAGCTTATGTCTCCCGGCGCGAAAACAGGCGAACAACGGCACAGAGCAGCCGCCGTCGAATCACCACTTGAAGAAGGAGAAGCACCAGGAGTACCACGCTCGATGTGAACCGGTGTCATCGTGCGCGACAAAGTCGGAGAGGCAGAAGCACGACAAAAGGGTCAAGTCCTAGAGCATCACGTTCCATACATGTTTGATCCGTAGTTAGCAACCACCAAGGCAAAGGAAAGCGGTAATAACTGGTTTGGCAAATAACTTATGGGGGGGCCTAAGTAGAAGGTCAAAGCGAATTCGTCCTTCGATGGGAAGATTGGCTGTAGCCCCGGCCGAGCTGGTCGGTAGCAGATCCCACTCTCTAGTGGCATAAAACTTCTCTTCGGCCTGCAAGATAGTTTAGATGTGAGGCGTTGCAGAAATAAAGGTTCAAACTAGGGAAAGTGAGACTTTTCATCTTTTATAAAAACTAAAGGTTGAAACCTATAGCATCGCGACACTCTTCCCGCTCCTCGTAGGCCGCTCAGGTTTGCATCCACGCCTCAAACACCACCAAATTTTCCTCAGGAGCGGTCTTGTAGGCCACCTCCAAAGAAGGCCACAATTTCAAAAATAATGAATTTCGTCAACTTAGCCACTCGGGAACGAATGTCGGCAAGAGAATGGAAATGAGAAAAACTTACATCGTTACAAGCTCAGGAAGGCCGTTGAGGAAGCAGGATAGCGGGACCATTGGCGATGACGGTATCCTTGATCCGCGTGAGGCTCAAAGAAGGAATTTGTGGGGCCACCCTATCAAAAACCTTCAAAGGGCTGCGCTCCCGGTCACACCCCGACACGACCAATGCTCTCTTGTCGGTCTCCTCAGATCTAGGGTCTTCCACCTCTAGATGAAACCCGGTGAACGCCGAGACGTAGTTAGCACCATCCTCCTTGGCAGTGATGTAGAACTCCACAAGCGAGGGATGAGGCTGGGACAGATTGGGCCTCTTTTGCTTCATCCTTTCACATACTTCAAAGTCGGAAACAAGCCTCCCTAGATGTTGCGCCTCGTGCATCGCCAAATAGATGTTATGCGTACCAAGTAGGAACATGATGGAAAATTAATGCAGGTTGTTCCATGTATTACTATACCATCTTGGCCTTGAAGCCATCATGGTTGAAGTGTTTCGCACAATGTGTCCCCCCGAGCCGTGGTTTGCCTTGTTTCTCTTGCTCAAGGCGTTGAACTCGGGGTCTTCCCCGCGCCACCTCGCCGTTAACGCCTCACATGCGTCTTCCTTACCATCGGCCCACACGGGCATAACCTAAAAAATCAATACTCGTTTTAAGAACGGATAATGCAGTTGCAACTTAGCAATATCTTATTGACAATTTACTTACCCTAGCATAATCTTCCTCAGACATTTCTTGTTGTTCCTTCACATTCTCATGCTTTGGAGGCCTTTTGCCCAACTTCTCGGAGCTGTATTGATTGGTGTAGGGATGCTTTGAAATCTTCATAAAACTATGACGATTTTGTCAACAATCACTATTAGAAGGTCATAGAATAAATGATTCCGCTGTTTGGATATTGGCCTATGCCCACCAGTCAAGTACAAGCTCGCATGTCGGGTTAGCGTACATAAAAATTGGCAGATAAAGACACGTAAAAAATGGACATATGGACTCACCATATAGTCAAAAATTAACATATGAAAAATCACACGTAGGCGTAAAATGATGATGTGGTTAACCAGTTATTTAAATCTATTATATTTTAGACGCTATAAAATTTAAGTTGATCATAACTTGCTACAAATAAAGTCCTAAGTTATGTCACACGTTATGACAATTTTGTCTATTAATATTACGACATTTTTTGACCGAAATCGTCGTGATTTCATAAGGTTTTGGCCCTCCCAACTGGCTTATGACCATTTGCTTTGAAATCGTCATACACCTATAACGATTTTGTTGACGGTCATTATTAGATGGTCATAAAATAACAGATGTTGTTGCTTGAATATTGGCGTATTCCCACGAGTCATGTATGAGCTTGCGTGTCAGGTTAGCATAAATAAAAATTGACAGATAAAACACGTATATAAAAATGGACACATGAACTCGCCACATAGTCAAAAATTAACACATAAAAAATCGCACATAGACGTAAAATGATCATGTGGCTGACCAGTTATTTAAATTCATTTTATTTGGACACTACGATGATTTAATTTGGTCATAACTTGCTACTAATAAGGTCCTAAGCCGTGTCACATACGTTACGACGATTTTGTCTATTAATATTACGACATTTTTCATCAAAATTTTCATAATTTCATAAGGTTTTTCCCTCCAAACCGGCTTACGACCATCGGGTTTGAAATCGTCATAGAACAATGACGATTTTTGTCGACAGACACTCTTATAAGGTCATAGAATAAGTGAATAACATATTCAGCTGCTTGAATATTGTCATATGCCCACATGTCATATACGAGATCGCGTATGAAGTTAGCGTAAATAAAAATTGACAAATGAAGACACGTAAATAAAAATGGACACATGGACTCACCACACAGTCAAAAATTAACACATAAAAAATTGCATGTAGGCATAAAATGACTATGTGGCTGACCGGTTAATTTAAATCTATTTTATTTTAGGCGCTATGACGATTTAGTTTGGTCATAATTTGCTACAAATAAGGTCCTAAGTTGTGTCACACGCGTTATGACGATTTTCTCTATTAATATTATGACGTTTTTATTGAAATAGTCGTAATTTCATAAGGTTTCGTCCCTTCCAAGCGGCTTACGACTATCGGGTTTGAAATCGTCATATAAATATAGCGATTTTATCGACGGTCACTATTAGAAGGTCATTAAATAACAGATTCCGCTACTTGAATATTGGCATATGCCCACCTGTCATGTACGGGATCGCGTGTCAGGTTCGCATAAATAAAAATTAACAGATAAATATACATAAATAAAATGGACACATGGACTCACGACATAGTTAAAAATTAACACATAAAAAATCACATGTAGGCGTAAAATGATGATGTGGTTGACCGGTTATTTAAATCTATTCTCCTTTAGATGCTATGAAAATTTAATTTGGTCGTAATTTGCTAAAAATAAGGCCCTAAGTTGTGTGACACACGTTATGACCGTTTTGTCTAATAACATTAATGTTTTGATTGAAATCATCATAATTTCAGAAGGTTTTGGCTCTCCCAACCGTCTTACGACCATCAGGTTTGAAATCGTCATAGAACTATGACGATTGTGTCGATGGTCACAATTAGAAGGTCATAGAATAATCCGCCCCCAAAATTGAGCAACGGCCAGATCTGGGGAGGGGGTATTTAAGCCAGCCTTCCCCCTCCTGCCAGACTTCTTGATTCATCTCGAAAAAGAACAGATCAGATCTCAAAAGTTCATACAAGAGTGCTCCACCTAGATCCATCCAAAGGCTCCGTCCCTTTGGGAATCGAAGGAGGAGAACTCGACCTTCATCATCAGCAATCAAGCGCTTCATCTCCTCTCCATTCATTTGGAGAACCTTCGATCTAGTATTTCTTGCAAAGATCTAGATCCTTGTTTTCGTTTATATTGATAAACCTTGTTTTTGTGACAGCTTGTTGTCATCCCGGGAGCCCCCAATTCGGTTGTGGGTGTGTGCCCCGATAGTATTGTAAAAGGCACCGGTTCCCGCCTCGAAGGGATCCAATAGTGGAGAAGGTGGATCAGGCCTCTCGTGGCGAGATCCATCGGAGAATAGGGTGAGGCCTATTGTGGCGTGGTGGTCTTAGAACCGCCCACCCCTCCAACGCAGATGTACTTCCCTTAACAAGGAAGGAACTGCGGTAAAACAAATCCCTGTGTCTCCGCGTGCTCCACTACGGTTTCCTCGCTCCTCCTTTACGTGCTTAGTAGTTAGGGTTTCATATAGGGAAATTCTCGTAGTTGCATATCTAGAGAATTTACTTTGTGTAAAGCCTAAAATTGGAAAAAGTATTAAAAATTGGTTAGCACCTATTCACCCCCCCCCCCCTCTAGGTGCCCATACGATCCATTTCAATTGGTATCAGAGCCTCGTCTCTTATTTCGGGCTTAACAGCCTAAGAGAAGTATGGGTTCCAAGGGAGATGGGAGTGATGCTCCGGAGGTAGTCACCATGAACGATCTCAAGACGTTGGAAACAACCTTGGTGAGTTCTATGGAGGCTAAGATGGAAGAGATGCGTCAATTGATAATGCGTCTCTCCACATCCGCAGCATCACCTCCATCTAACTCTGAGGATACCACTCCGCAATCCAAGGAAACGGGTAAAACTGTTTCCAAAGAGAACGAAGTGGTAGGTGATGATACAAGTAAGAGCTCCTCCTCGAAAAAGGATAGCGGTAAGGATGGATACAATGAGGTTTCTCATGTGTATTCTCCTGATCCGCCTATTCCTCACCCTCATATACATAATAGGGGTGATCCACCCAAATTGTCAGCTTCTACTTTCTCTCAATGGCAATTTTTGATGAAATCTCATGTGTGCAGTTCCTCCATAGAGTTGTGGAAGATCATCTAAAATGGTCTTCACGTTGGAAATCCTAACAATCTCACAAGGAGAGAAGTGGTCGATGGCCAACTCAATGCTACGGCCCTACACATGATACAGCTTGGTGTGGGAGATAAAGACATGCCACACATTCAGCATCTTAGCACAGCTAAAGAAGCGTGGGATGCTCTCACCGAGCTCTTCATCGGAAATGAAAATATGAGAAGGAATAGATATGATGCCTTGAGCAATGAAGCTGAAGGATTTTATATGCTGGATGGAGAAGACCACGAGGACATGTATAGGAGGCTAAAGGCAATAGCTACTACCTTCAGAAACCACGGCGCGGCTTATGTTGATGATGCTTGGATCAAGCGCAAGTATGTCAGTGCTCTTATGCCATTTGAGCCCACAGATTTGAAAAGTCTCCAAGGTAGGCATAATTATCACCTCATGTCATCCAACGAGGTAATGCAAGAAATGGCCGCATTCAAAGTGGCTGCCAAGAATGCCGAAGATGCTCGTGCTCGAGCTATGGGGATGCAAAAGGGGGTAAACATGGCTTTGAAGACTAGTGTGGTTGATCATGATGAATATGCGGTAGAAGGCCTGGACTGTCCCGAAGATATAAAAAGGGTTCACGGACAATACTTGGCTCTTTATGCAAGAAACTTTTGGAAAGATCCAGCCAAGGCTAAAGCTGAACTAGATCGCAAAAGTGGAGCCTATGGAAGAAAAGAAAATGGTCCCAAGCTGAGAACTTGCTTTAATTGTGGTGACCGGTTGCACTTCGTAGCTGAGTGTCCATATCAAAGTAGAGAGGATAATGGAGGAAGACTCATTTTCAAGGACAAATCAAAAGCTCCACGTAAGAAACAGTTTGTAAAGAAAAATGCTCCTTTCAAGAAGCAACCAAAGATTGTTCTAGTAGCTCAAGAAGAATATTCATCGGGGAGTGAAGATGAGGACGAGGACGATAGCTCTCAAGAGGTGGCTGCTATAGCCACCACATCTACATCAACATCACTCTTCGACTCTCCAAACGAAAACATCATCAACAAGAATCCTACTTGTCTCATGGCAAGAAGCTCCGAGGTAACTTCTTCTAACTCTTCTTTTCCCAAGGCTATGATAGACATGGATGATCCTGCTAGTCTTAAGGTTAAAGAAGAGATTATTGCCTTGGATTATTTCTATACTAACTTGCAAGGTGAGCACAAAGTTCGTTTTGAGGCTCTTATGGATCAGTTGGCCCAAAACGAAGCACTCCTCGAAGAAAAGGGCAGAATTGAAAGGGAGGATGCAATGGAAATTGCATCCCTAAAAAATGCTCTTGAAGAAGAAGAAGAAGCTCGGGTCTCTCTTGAAGAGAGGCTTGAGTCTATGGAAGAGTCACATGAAGAAATTGTGACTAAACTCGTTAAGGAACGTGACAATGCGGTCACCAAGGCAAAGAAGTTAAAGAAGGAAAGGATTGACTTTGGGGCTGCTCATGATAGACTCTCCGAGGAATTGGAGAAACTTGACAATGCTCACAAGGCGTTGAAAAACGAGTTCTCTATCCTCAATGAGTCACATGATCAGCTTCAAAGTCGATTGGCCATATATGATACTCCTAGCTCGTCCAACTCAACATATAGTAACAAGAAAAATGCTAATGTGGAGAAAGGAGTGATCAAGGACACCACTACAAAGGACAAAGGGGTGCTTGATGAAGTCCTTGACAAGCAAAGGTCAAATCATGGTAGAGAGGGACTTGGGTATGTCACCAAGTCCAAGAAGAAGAAAACCAAGAAGAACAAGACCAAGAATGTGCAATTAAAGACAAGCACGGCTGAGAAAGTTGTCACAAAAGACAAGACTAATAATATTGGTTTTGCAGGGTCTCACAATCCGAATTATGAACTCTTTTGTGATGATTATGGCGATGTTTATGCTTATTATGTTGGTCCTTTTGATGAATTTATTGCTTGGTCTATTTGGGTCCCAAAGACCCTTGTTACTAACATGAAAGGACCCATTGAAAAATGGGTACCTAAAACCAAGAAGTAATTTTCTTGCAGGGCTATGCTTCCGGTGGGTCGAAATGGGTGCTGGATAGTGGCTGCACTAGTCATATGACCGGAAGCAAGGAGATCATCACGGAGATGCGTCCAAATCTTGATAATATCACAGTCTCCTATGGTGATAAGTCTAAATCTCAGGTATTGGGTCTTGGCAAGGTTGTGGTTGCCCACGATATCTCTCTCGTGGACGTCATGCTTATTGAGACCCTTGGCTATAATCTTCTTTATGTTCGTGCCCTTGGCAAGATGGGTTTTGCTGTTTTTATCGATGATGTTTTGGTGGTACTCTTATGGAGCAAGTCTCTAAAGGTCGCTTTCGTTGGATACGTCGAAAATGACCTGTATGTGGTGGACTTCTCGGGGAAAACCACTTTGGGTCCGATGTGTCTATTCGGAAAGGTCGACGTGGGCTGGCTATGGCATCGCCGTTTAGCCCATGTCAACATGAGAACTTTGCAAAGTCTCCAAAAGGGTGGCCACATTCTTGGACTAAAAGACAATGTTTCTTTTGCCAAAGATCGTGTTTGCAGGGCCTGTGTTGAAGGAAAAATGCATGATTCTCCCCACAAGAGGAAGACTATTGTGTCATCGAAGAGGATCTTGGAATTACTCCATGTGGACTTATTTGGACCTCCTTCTCATGCAAGTCTTGGTGGGAAGAAATATTGCTTGGTCATCGTCGATGATTACTCAAGATATACATGGGTATATTTCTTCAAGCTGAAAAGTGAGACTCAACAAACTGTCATCGACTTTGCCAATGAAGTTCAACGACAACACAATGTTCCCATATTGGCAATTAGAAGTGACAATGGCACAGAATTCAAGAACTACACTTTAAACGAGTTTCTTAGCGAAGAGGGGATTAGACACCAATATTCCGCTGCGTACACCCCTCAACAAAATGGTGTAGCCGAGAGGAAGAACCGGACTTTGATGGATATGGCAAGATCTATGCTAGCTGAATTTAAGTCTCCTTATAACTTTTGGGCTGAAGCCATATCCACTGCTTGTCACTCATCAAACCGGCTTTACCTTCGGAAGATCTTGGACAAGACCCCATATGAAATACTTACCGGCAACAAACCCAACATCTCATACTTCAGGGTATTCGGGTGTAAGTGTTTCTTTCTTATTAAAGGTGTCCGTTTGTCAAAATTTGAATCCAAGGCTTTAGAGGGTATATTTGTTGGTTACGGTGCCGAATCCCACACTTATAGAGTCTACAACAAGCTCACTGGGATTGTTGTAGAATCTTGTAGTGTGGAGTTCGATGAAAATAACGGCTCCTTTGTAGGGCAAGTTGATGTTTGTGATGCAGATGTTGAAATACCCCAAGATGCCATAAGAAGAATGGGCGTGGGATTTTTCCGCCCCATTGAGGAACCCCTTGTGGCGGATCGGGAAGGACAATGCTCCACTCAAGTGGAGCCCTCATCTTCACAAGATCAACAAGCTCCTACTGTTGGAGAAAACTCTGCACCAACACCGCAACCTGCTGAAGATCATCAGTCTCCTGGACAAGATGGTAGTCCCAGGCCGGATTATCCGCCCCCTCCAAGGGGCGTACAATCCGCCCCTGGCACTCCAACTTGCACCAGGGGATCCGAAGGAGAAATCAACACCTCTGAAGCTCCCAGGCCGGATTCTCCGGCCCCCAGGGGCGGATTATCCGGCCATGGCTCTCCAACTCCAGTCAGGCTTTCTCAGGAAGATGGTTCTGGTACTTCACCTCCCAGGCCGGATAGTCCGGCCCCTCCAAGGGGCGGATTATCCGGGCCTGAAGAAAATGCTCAGCAACAATCTTCTGGCAGTACTGGTGACCTAGATCAAGGGCACTGCAGTAATCAAGACAAGGATACAACAATTGAATCCACTCCTTCAAGAAATAATAAGGATATTGAGGCTCGTCGCAAGGCTCGGGCGGATCGCAACCTTGAACTAAGAGGTCACACTCTTGACAAGGTAGTTGGTGATCTACGACGAAGGGTATCCACTCGAAGAGAGCTTGCTAGCTTCTGTGATCATCAAGCTCACATTTCCATGGTTGAACCAAAGAAGGTTTTTGATGCTCTTGAAGACCCCGATTGGGTTGTTGCAATGCATGAAGAATTAAACAACTTCGAACGCAACAAAGTGTGGAAGCTCGTAGAAAAGCCAAAGGATTGCCGCAATGTTATCGGCACCAAGTGGATCTTCAAGAACAAACAGGATGAAAATGGCATTGTTGTGAGGAATAAAGCACGACTCGTGGCTCAAGGATTCTCTCAAGTAGAAGGAATTGATTTTGGCGAGACATATGCTCCAGTGGCTCGCCTTGAGTCCATCCGTATCCTTCTTGCATATGCAGCTCATCATAATTTTAAGTTACAACAAATGGATGTTAAGAGCGCTTTCCTTAATGGTCCTCTACATGAGTTCGTATACGTCAAGCAGCCCCCGGGGTTTGAGGACCCCAAATTTCCGAACCATGTCTACAAACTCGATAAGGCGCTCTATGGCCTTAAACAAGCCCCACGTGCGTGGTATGAGCACCTTAAAGAGCTTTTGATAGACCGTGGATTCGAAGTTGGGCAAATCGATCCCACTCTTTTTACTAAGAAGGTCAATGGGGAGCTTTTTGTATGCCAACTCTATGTAGATGACATTATTTTTGGCTCTACTAACCAAGCTTTTAACGATGAATTTTCAAAGCTTATGACTGACAGGTTTGAGATGTCCATGATGGGTGAGCTCAGGTTCTTTCTTGGCTTTGAAATCAAACAACTTAGAGAGGGAACCTTTATTAATCAAGCTAAATACATCCAAGACATGCTCAAAAGGTTCAAGATGACGGATCTCAATGGCGTTGCTACCCCAATGCAAACAAAGTGTCATCTTGAGCTCGATCCCAAGGGTAAAGATGTGGATCAAAAGGTATACCGATCCATGATCGGCTCTCTCCTTTACCTCTGCGCATCTAGGCCCGATATCGTGTTAAGTGTAGGAGTGTGTGCAAGGTACCAAGCCGCTCCTAAAGACAGCCACTTAGTGGCGGTCAAGCGAATCTTCCGATATTTGGTTCATTTCCCAAATTTTGGGTTATGGTATCCCAAGGGTTCAAGTTTCTCTCTATGTGGTTACACCGATTCAGATTGGGCTGGTGACAAAGATGATAGGAAATCAACCTCTGGTGCATGCCAATTCTTGGGCAGGTGTCTAGTGTGTTGGTCATCAAAGAAACAGAATTGTATTTCACTCTCAACCGCCGAAGCTGAATATGTTGCTGCTGTAAGTGCTTGTACTCAATTGTTATGGATGAGGCAAACTTTAAAGGAATATGGTGTCAATTGTGACAAAGTGCCTCTTTTATGCGACAATGAAAGTGCTATCAAAATTGCTTACAATCCTGTGCAGCATACGAGAACAAAACATATAGAGATTCGCAACCACTTTATTCGGGATCATGTTGCTCGTGGAGATATTGCTCTGTCATTTGTAAGCACAAAGAACCAACTTGCTGATATTTTCACGAAGCCCCTCGATGAAGCAAGATTTTGTTATTTGCGGAATGAGCTAAATATCGTAGATTCAAGGAGCTTGGCTTGACTATTATTGCACACTCACTTGCTCTTATTCATGTATTTGGTTTAGATGTGGGCATCGACATAGGGGGAGTGTGGTCCTAATTGATTGGGCCAACCCTCCCCCCATCATGCCGAAAGCAAGTAAAATCATTTCCCTTAATATCATTTTGTGATATGTGGGTCATCGATGAGCATTGGTTTTGAACTCAAGATACATCTTCGCGGTGTCATGCCATGCGCTCCAACATGGTGGCTTCGGCCACCGCCCTCTTCCTCCAGAAGAGTTGGTTTTTCATGGGTCTCGTTGGATTTTCTTGCATACCTCTTGTTCTTATGGAAAACACACTCAAATTTGGCCTTTGATTGATTTGATTCTCCAGGGGCGTTAGCATCGCTCTTCTTCCTTTTTGGAGTTTCGATGCCAAAGGGGGAGAAGTAGTTCTAGTAGGTCACATGGATTTGCAAGGGTCGGGCACAAGCTCTTCGGTTTTAGTTGCTTGCTTGTGCTTTTTCTAGTGTGATATTTGTGGTTGTTTGTGTAAGACTATGTCGTACTCCACAGTTTGGTACTATGTTTGGTATTCATGGATTTCTGGATTTATCTCTCATGGACCCCATTGAAGTCTGGAATTATGGAGCTTATTTGATGACATTTGGATTCAGGGGTTCATCTATGTATGTCATGGCTATATATTCCGGTGGTATGACTTTCTTTCACCGAACCTTAAAGTAGTGCTCTACCTAGTGTGTGTATTTGTATTCAAATGCAAATCTTAAATATGCACACATCTAGGGGGAGCGTCTTTCATTATCTAAGGTGGCACTTGCCGTTTTCACTGCAAATCCTAGTATTGTCATCTAACACCAAAAAGGGGGAGATTGAAAGAACATTTTTTAATCCCTAGTGTTTTGTGTGTTAGATAACAATACCAAGGATCATTTAATGTGTGTTGAAGTGTTGCAGCTCAGAAATCTACCTTTGGGGGCGGATAATCCGGCCCCACCAGGGGCGGATAATCCGCCCCTCCCTCTGCTCAAGCCTGCGCAAGCCCCAGAAGGGGGGGCGGAACATTGGCCGGACTTTCCGGCCAGGCCGGATAATCCGCCCCCCAGGGGGGCGGATAATCCGCCCCTCCTGCTCTTCGCCAAGGCGCAAGCCCCAGAGAGGGGGGCGGAGTTTCCCCCGGAGAGTCCGCCCTTGGGGCGGAATTTTCCCAGGGGGCGGATAATCCGCCCCAAGTGGGGGGCGGATAATCCGCCCCCAAAATTGAGCAACGGCCAGATCTGGGGAGGGGTATTTAAGCCAGCCTTCCCCCTCCTGCCAGACTTCTTGATTCATCTCGAAAAAGAACAGATCAGATCTCAAAAGTTCATACAAGAGTGCTCCACCTAGATCCATCCAAAGGCTCCGTCCCTTTGGGAATCGAAGGAGGAGAACTCGACCTTCATCATCAGCAATCAAGCGCTTCATCTCCTCTCCATTCATTTGGAGAACCTTCGATCTAGTATTTCTTGCAAAGATCTAGATCCTTGTTTTCGTTTATATTGATAAACCTTGTTTTTGTGACAGCTTGTTGTCATCCCGGGAGCCCCCAATTCGGTTGTGGGTGTGTGCCCCGATAGTATTGTAAAAGGCACCGGTTCCCGCCTCGAAGGGATCCAATAGTGGAGAAGGTGGATCAGGCCTCTCGTGGCGAGATCCATCGGAGAATAGGGTGAGGCCTATTGTGGCGTGGTGGTCTTAGAACCGCCCACCCCTCCAACGCAGATGTACTTCCCTTAACAAGGAAGGAACTGCGGTAAAACAAATCCCTGTGTCTCCGCGTGCTCCACTACGGTTTCCTCGCTCCTCTTTTACGTGCTTAGTAGTTAGGGTTTCATATAGGGAAATTCTCGTAGTTGCATATCTAGAGAATTTACTTTGTGTAAAGCCTAAAATTGGAAAAAGTATTAATAATTGGTTAGCACCTATTCACCCCCCCTCTAGGTGCCCATACGATCCATTTCACTTGTATATTGTCCTATGCCCACCTATCATGTACGATATCGTGTGTAGGGTTAGCGTAAATACAAATTGATAGATAAAGACACGTAAATAAAAATGGACACATGGACTCGCCACATAGTTAAAAATTATCACATAAAAAATTACACATAGACGTAAAATGATGATGTGGTTGATCGGTTATTTAAATCTATTCTATTTTAGACGCTATGATGATATAATTTAGTCATAAGTTGCTACAAATAAGGTCCTAAGCTGTGTGACACATGTTATGAGGATTTTGTCTATTAATATTACGATGTTTTTTTATCAAAATCGTCGTAATTTCATAAGTTTTTAGCCATGCCAACCGGCTTTTGACCATCGGGTTTGAAATCGTTATAGAATTATGACGATTTTGTCCAAAATCATTATTAAAAGTTCATTGAATAACATATTCCGCATTTTGAATATTGGCCTATGCCCAACTATCATGTACGGGATCATGTGTAAGGTTAGCATAAATAAAAGTTGACAGATAAAGACATGTAAATAAAAATGGACACATGGATTCGCCACATAGTTAAAAATTAACACATAAAAAATCACACATAGGCATAAAATGATGATGTGGCTAACCAGTTATTTAAATCTATTCTATTTTACATACTATAGCGATTTCATTTGGTCGTAATTTGCTACAGATAAGGCCCTAAGTTGTGCGAGACACGTTATGAAGATTTTGTCTATTAACATTATGAATTTTTTTTATCGAAATCATCATAATTATTTCATAAGGTTTTGGCTCCTCCAACCGGCTTACGACCATCGCGTTTGAAATTGTCATAGAACTGTGACAATTTTGTCGACAGTCACTATTATATCATAGAATAAGAGATTCCGTTGTTTGAATATTGGCATATGCCCACCTAACATGTAAAAGCTCGTATGTCGGGTTACCGCAAATAAAAATTGACACATAAAGCCACGTAAATAATAATGGACACATGGACTTGCCACATAGTCAAAAATTAACACATAAAAATCACACGTAGGCGTTAAATGATGATGTGGATTACCAGTTATTTAAATCTATTATATTTTAGACGCTACAACGATTTAATTTGGTCATAATTTGCTACAATTAAGGTCCTAAGCTATGTCACATACATTATGAAGATTTTGTCTATTAATATTACGATGTTTTTTATCGAAATCGTCGTGATTTCATATGGTATTGGCCCTCCCAACTGGCTTACTACCATCAGGTTTGAAATTGCCATAGAACTATAACGATTTTGTCGACAATCACTATTAAAAGGTCATAGAATAACAGATTCCACTACTTGAATCTTGGCTTATGCCCACCTGTCATGTACGAGCTCGCGTGTCAGGTTACATTAAATAAAAATTGATAGATAAAACACATATATAAAAATGGACACATGGACTCGACACATAGTCAACAATTAACACATAAAAAATCACATGTAGGCATAAAATGATGATATGGCTAACTAATTATTTAAATCTCTTCTATTTTAGATGCCATGACAATTTAATTTGGTCATAATTTGCTACAAATAATGTTCTAAGCTGTGTCACACACGTTATGACGATTTTGTCTATTAATATTACGACGTTTTTTATCGAAATCGTCGTGATTTCATAAGGTTTCGGCCCTCCCAAGCTTACGACCATCGGGTTTGATATCGTCATAGAATAACAGATTTCGCTGCTTGAATATTGCCCTATGCCCACTTGTCATATACGAGCTCGCGTGTCAGGTAACTCAAATAAAAATTGATAGATAAAACACATAAATAAAAATAGACACATGAACTCGCAACATAGTCAAAAATTAACATAAAAAATCACACGTAGGCGTAAAATGATGATGTGACATGTAGGCATAGTCAACAAGTGGTAGGCGTAAAAATGATGATGTGACACGTAGGTTACAATAAATAAAAATTGATAGATAAAACACATATATAAAAATGGACACATGGACTCGACACATAGTCAACAATTAACACATAAAAAATCACATGTAGGCATAAAATGATGATATGGCTAACTAATTATTTAAATCTCTTCTATTTTAGATGCCATGACAATTTAATTTGGTCATAATTTGCTACAAATAATGTTCTAAGCTGTGTCACACACGTTATGACGATTTTGTCTATTAATATTACGACGTTTTTTATCGAAATCGTCGTGATTTCATAAGGTTTCGGCCCTCCCAAGCTTACGACCATCGGGTTTGATATCGTCATATAACTATGATTAATTTGTTGACGGCCACTATTAGAAGGTCATAGAATAACAGATTTCGCTGCTTGAATATTGCCCTATGCCCACTTGTCATATACGAGCTCGCGTGTCAGGTAACTCAAATAAAAATTGATAGATAAAACACATAAATAAAAATAGACACATGAACTCGCAACATAGTCAAAAATTAACATAAAAAATCACACGTAGGCGTAAAATGATGATGTGACTGACCAGTTATTGAAATCTATTCTATTTTAGATGCTATAACAATTTAATTTGGTCATACTTTGCTACAAATAAGGTCCTAAGATATGTCACACACGTTATAATGATTGTGTCTATTAACATTATGACGTTTTTGATTGAAATCGTCGTAATTTCATAATGTTTTGGCCCTCACAACCGGGTTACGACCATCCGGTTTGAAATCATCATAGAACTATGACGATTTTGTCAACGGTCACTAATAGAAGGTCATAGAATAACAAATTCAACTGCTTGAATATTTCCCTATGCCCACTTGTCATGTACGAGCTCGCGTGTCAGGTAACTTAAATAAAAATTGACAGATAAAACACGTAAATAAAAATAGACACATGAACCGGCAACATAGTCAAAAATTAACATAAGAAATCACATGTAGGCGTAAAATGATGATGTGACTGACCAGTTATTTAAATCTATTCTATTTTAGACGCTATGATGATTTAATTTAGTCATACTTTGCTACAAATAAGGTCCTAAGATATGTCACACACATTATGATGATTGTGTCTATTAATATTATGACGTTTTTACCGAAATTGTTGCAATTTCATAAGGTTTTGGCCCTCCCAACCGGGTTACGACCATCTGGTTTGAAATCGTCATAGAATTATGAAGATTTTGTCGGCAGACACTATTAAAAGGTCATAGAATAATATATTCCTTGTAGTGTAGCTACTTCCCTGATCGTATCTCGACAGAACTCTACCAACCTACCTATATACCCTACCTAGATAAACAAGCGGATCCAACCCAAGGTGTGTCAAGCTAGACTAGACCAGACTAGATGGGATAGGGCCGTCACGGTGACCTGGTGGAGCTCTTGCCAAAGGACATGCTCGTCGACATGCTTCGTCTTGTGGTGGAACCGCGCTGGCTTGACATCTCCCCATTGCGTTTGCAAGGCCTGGCGAGCCAGCATCGACTACGAGGGCCTCCTCCACACATATTTGGTTCAACGGCATCTTCGTCCAATTCAAGGGCCTCCTGTTTCATGAGTTCTTCTCCCGGCCCTTGTCGCCATGCCACCCTGCCACCAGCGGCAAACTCGACTTCCTGCCATCTGTCGATAAGGCTCGTATGGACACCCGATGTTACTCCATCAAGGATCACTTCAATGGGCTCCTCTTAGTCACGGTTGAGTATCATGCTGCTGCCATATATAACGCCTTCATGGTTAACCTTACCACACAATGCTGGGATACTCTACCGCCGTGCCATGCAACCGAGATTGTTCGTCATGTCGATTACTGTGAGTATCTGGCCTTCGATCCTACGATGTCATCGCACACACCACCTAGTGTTTCAGATTCCTTATTTGGCTACTCCTTGGGGAGATCCACACGACCCCTTAGACGAGGCCTCCGAATGTCCACCATCTCGCTATTTTTTTTAAATAATACATTTTTTATTCAGTTTCATAAATAATACACGAAACAAGGAATTTGCAAATCTAACAGGCCGTCTTCTTTTGAAAAGACGACCGTGGCGCCTCTTTAAGTCAAAAGCCGACCAAAGTGTCGTCTTTATTCCAAAAGCCAACCACGGCTATCTTTATTCGAAAAGACCACCGGCGCTTGACAGCGGGCCCCGCCAGGCCGCATTGTCGGCCGACAAGGGGAGGGCAGCCCACGCTTGTCTTTTGGAAAGACGACCGCGTGGTCGTTTTTTGTATGGATGACGCCCTCGAATCCCTTTATAACGCAGCGCTGGCCCGTCGTACTCGTCCTCTCCTCTCTGGTTGTTCTTCCTCCTTCCCTCTTTCAAGATGTTTTTGCTCTTATTTCCACTAGGTGTTGCACCGATTTTCAGCCCATATTTCCATCCAAAACTCGGCGTTGTAACATATTAGCAAGCTAGTAGAGTCCCGATCTACTAATGGGATATCCTGGTGTAGTGATTTGAGTCGTTTTGGTGGAGTGATTTGGTGGTGTTCTTGTAGAGCACTGGCCATGGTGGAGTCTGGTGCTAGGGCTTGAGCCAGCTGCATGGTAGAGGTGTCGATCCGATGACCGGAGCCTGCTGTACGGCAGGACTTCGCACGCTTTAGGGGTAAACCTGTAACATCCCAAAAAATACTAAACTTGGATCATCAAACTCTAATCATCAAATTTAGGGTTAACAAAAACTTGGCTAAATAAAAATATGAAAGCATGCATGTGAGTATGCATTTCCTTTTTGAATTCTTTTGAACCAACTTGTTTGTGTGTTCCTTTGCTTGTAAATGGATGCTTAGGTGAAATAAACATCATCTAAACAATTCCTAAACTTTTCTCAAAGACAAGTAAATCAAAACAAATAAAATAAGGGAATGGTCATTTTGACCAATTTAACTCGCATGCCTACTTTGGCTGTCCCAAACTTTTAGAACTTAGCAGAAACTTTTCTGGATCTTTGCACCCCTTGATTGTACTCATAACAAAGTATCAAGGCCCACTTTGTGATCATCCAGAAACATTCAAATGCATAGTTTAAAGGACAGTTCAAAATTGAATCTTTATCATATGGGAAGATCCCACTTTTTCAAAAACCACTCAAACAAGCTCAAATTTCAAAACCCAAGCATCTGCAGACTCACCAGCACCAACCTAGCACACCCACCAAAAATCTTTTCAAAATTCAAAACTTGAATTCTTGCGGCCATTTCATCAAACACATTGCAGACACAAATCATCAAAATCTTAAACACTATTGTGAGCAGTGATTGAAGCCTAACTTGTTCCCTCTCTAGCTCACAACCATCTAAGTCGATCATCTAGCAAGTTAAACCAAGAACTAGACTCACTGTAAGCTGGGCAATGACATCAATGGTGAACATCCGAAGCTCACTATGCCACCCCAGTGGAGACAACAAGCTAGGAGGAGATTTAGTCGTGTCAACTTGTCTAGGAGGCAGCCCACCGTCCACCGCCACTCCCTGTCCCAGCTGCGAGCGTTGCCAAACCCTGGACCACACGCATGAACCGTGCCCAGCTCGCCAGCAACCGTGCCGAGCATGCGCCAGAGCGCCACACTCGACCGACGTCCACAAACCACGCGCCGCCCTCGCCGTGTGCATACATGATCGCCACCGACCTAGGAGACCGCCAGACATCACCGTTCGCCGCCCCATGACGCACAGCCACCGCTCACCGTCGAAGACGTCGCCTCCGCCGCGCAGAGCATCGCGTGTTCCAGACCAAACCGCACCGCCCCTACAAGCGCATTAAAGTCGTAGAGCATCGCCAGGAGACCACCAAGCGATCGCCACCGCCGGCCATGCCTCTAGCCGCCCGTAGCCATGTAACCACCGTCGCCTGCCCATCCCGTTCGGTCTCATCGTCGCGACTATAAATAGAGGCCACCCCCAGCCGAATTGAGCACACTATCTCACTCCCCTCTCCTCAATGATCGTGCCACCCCGTTCCCGGAGCAAGGCGAGCAGCACTTCGCCGGAATTTCACCGGAGTCTGCCGCTGCTGGAGAAGAAGGGGGCCAGCGATTGGAGCCGCCCCAGGAGAAGCTGCTGGTACCAGGAGGTTCGTCGTCGTCGACTTCGTCGTTCGCCCGCCTCGCCGACCCTCGCCTGAGCCCCGGTGAGCCCCCAACGACCCCCACTGGCCGCGCTAGGTTTCTGTCTCGCCGGCGTTGCCCAACGTCGACGATGACCCTCAGCCGTTGGATTAGAACCAGATCGAACGCACCACATCGCCCCATACCGCTTCACACCCCTCGTCTCACTGACGCATGGGGACAGCCACTTAACCTGCCCGCGTAAGCACTGTGCTTAGCAGGCCGGCCCAGTATCACTTCCCGCGTAGCCCAGTTATTTGAATTTAACATTTTCCATTTTATTTCAAACACACTTATGTAACCAGTTTCAAAAAATCAACCCAGGTCGATTCAGTGAACCAAATTGAATGAAACCAATTTTGTTAGAAAGGTCTGGGAATGCTGAATCCAAGCCTGTTGGATTCAAGTCATTTGGATCTGTAGATCATCCTTGGTAAAAATAACAAGGCAGAAGCTTTTATGCATTCAAACATTTTTCAAATTAAAACCACAATAGCTTTTGAGTTGATTCCAACTCTCAAAAATCACATTTAACCATACCTTTCAGAATATATAAAAATATATAGGTTTACTTACAGAAATAATGTTGAAGTAAAAAAAGAATGCTACACAGGCATTTCTAGTCACTTTATTTAATTAAAATAAAAGGGTAAAACCTTATTAAATTGTGACACCACTTTAAATCACATTTCCATGGACTAAAATATGTGGTGATGACATGTGTCAACATGATCCCATATTTGGTTTGGAGAATATTAAATCTTAAGTAGTTTTTCAATGAGTAGAAATTACTTTTCTAAAAATAATAGGAATTAAACCAAGCTTTAATCTTGTAATGTTAGTGATGATGCTAGATCATCTATAGGACCCTTTTGTGTGATGATTGCAAGTAGTTAATTATTGTTTGGTGATTGTGTACCTCGTATTTATTCGTAGACGCTAGTACCGACCAAGGATACGAGGAGGAAGGAGGATACTACGAAGAAGAAGACGAGGAGAACTTCAACCACTGCTCTGCACAAGGCAAGCTAACACTTGCAATTTAGCAAGCTTATACTGATACTGTGCAAGCCAATACCTGCTTGTCACCATGCCAACTATATGCCTTAAGCATAGATGATCCTACCCACTTGATAAACCAATCCTAGTTTTTACTTACAAGCTCATTACTTTATTTCTTTATCAAAGCTATTACTTAGAGTTTACTTCAGTGAATTGTAGATACTAGAAAGATATTTGAAGGTTGCATAAAGAGCATAAAATTTGGCCTAAGCTAAATAATCTTGATGTCATCCTAAGGCATGAGATTGAACTTAGTTGAAACTCCACTAGTTTACCACCACTCATTAGTACTTACCCCCACTTGTAGATGATAGTGCTAAGCATAAAACTTGATCAACTTTAGATGGGAATACTTGGTAAAAATGGTTATGAAAACCTTAGAATGATGAGTCATTCTACTGAGATTTTTTCACATGTGTTTCCAAACACCAGATGATTTTGGTGATGAAAATGTTGAGGCATGAGCCTTAGCCCTTCATAAAACTGATGGTTGTCTGGATGTGACACCTTTCCAATTTTACCGTACAACCACAATATCCAAAGATTGGGTAGGGCTTGACTGGAAACTTATATACGTTACTATTAGTTCCCTCATGGCCAAGGTCTGAGCTGAGGCTACCTTGTGAAGATTGTCCACCTTTGTAGTACCCAAGATGACAGTTCGTCATGGTTGGGAGGCCAAACTCACAGGAAAGGTGCTTATACTAGGGCGTGTAATTGAAAGGTTAGGATTGATTATCCGCATACTGAGTATGGTGAACTCAGGATTTGTTCCTGACAGATGTATCGAATGTTGTGGTGAAAGTGTACAATCTTTGCAGAGTGTCAAACTATTCGAATAGCCGCGTCCGCGGTTATGGACAGTTGGAGTGGCCATACTGTTCCCCCGTCAGACTTTTCAAAATGATTTGAGAAAGGAAGTGAGACTTTGACTTGACCACAACAGAGTTCTGACATGAGTTACAAGATCCCATTTAGGTGTTATAAAAATGTGACTAGCTTCTCTTATTTCTGAACATAGTAGAGGTAAATCTGGCTTCTTGCAAAACAACCCTAGAGCCTAGTGTTCTATTATCAAAAACCCCTTCCACTTGTTAGTATTAGTTTGCGAGTACTTAAAGAGTACTCATGGATTTGTCCCTGGCTATTCCCATGGCCAGACTATGAAGAGGAGTACCTGGAAGATGGACCCCAGGAAGGTTACGACAACTAGGATCATCTCCCATCGTCAGCATTGCCTGTGACCCCGAAGATGGAGCTTCGCCTACGCTACCGTTATTGTTGCGTATTCCGCTGCTTGAAGTTGTATTAAGAAATGGATCATGAGATCCCGATTTGTGTAAGAACTTATGTATGGTTTGTAATGGATGATGTACTATGGTATCCAATTCTGTTATGTCTCGCAAAAATGGTAATCCTGGGATTGCGATGTATGGCATAACAGGCATCTGGGATTAAAAATCCGGGTGTTGACAAGTTGGTATCAGAGCCATCCTGACCATAGGAGACCCTAGTTAGACTGGACATTTGAATCAAAAACTTAGTTTCAAAACCAAAGGAAGCAAATATTTACAAAAACTTATTCTCATTCTTATCCCTTTGATTCTTTCATGAAAATTCATGTTCCTCAAAAACTCTTGCAAAATACATAAAATTTGACACACTTGATCACTCTACTAACTTACTCATCCTATATTCTTATAGATGGACGTGAAGTATAGCAAGTTTTATCAGTTGGGGAATGGAGGAGACCTTATCTTTGAGAGGGATTTGGACCAGCTTTCGGAACTTCTGGAGCGTCCGCACCCCGAGTTCTTCGGAGCTCAGCTCAATGATCAAGGAGGAGAAGATCTGCAGTGGCTAATTGTTGCAAGTCTCCGAGGAAAGATTGAACCTCCCACTGCTGAGGGAATTCAGTTTACCTTAAGAGAGAACAACTGGCTCGACGGACTTGCCAGGGCCATGCAGGAAGCTCTTTCCCGTCTGTGTGGGCAAAGTATCAACCAGATCAAGGGTACTCTCTTTGAGTTTTTCCCAAGGCGTGATGCTAATGGACAAGCACTGGAATCCCCATACCACCCGAAGCTGAAGACCCAATTGGATCACCTCAGCTTCATGATGTACGATCGTCAGCAGGAGTTGGATAACTGCTGTGACTACTCCAACCACAAGTCTGCCATCATCAAGACGAAGGACCAAACCATCGCCATGCTGGCAAAAGATCGCAAGTCTCGCCGCCGTCAGCTCGACAAGAAGGAGCGCATTATTGCCCGTCTTCGCCACCGTATCTCATCTTTGGAGGAGACCATCCACGAGAGAGACATGCAGTTGGAGGAAAGGGAGAATGCCGGGGAGGATCTTCGTGGAGACCCCTACTCCTATCTCAGCGATGACGATGATTTTCTGGAGGATCAGGCTATGGACTTCTTCACCGATGAGGATGATTTCGCCTTCATCGATGATGATGAGAATGATGAAGCCACAGATTCCGAGGAGTAGTACCACTTGAGCACTAGCGTAGTGAGTAGTATTCGGTCCCACTGTATCATAGTTTTCAGAATGGTTCTTAAAACCATCTGTTTTTTTTCTTTGTTGTGGTGTGTGTTGTACCGTGTGCTATGAATGAATGAATGAATGAATGAATGAATGAATGAATGAATGAATGAATGAATGAATGAATGAATGAATGAATGAATGAATGAATGAATGAATGAATGAATGAAAAGCTAGTTACTAGAAAATCTGAGTCAAACTTTGAAAACTTTTCGAAATCCCAGAACTTTTGAAATTTCCCTCTTTTCTCATGATCTATCTCAATCTTCAGATGCCACGCGGAGGAAGTGGTTCATCCTCGGACCCAATGTTGCAGATCCTGCAAATGTTGACTTCTGACCGTGAAGCTGAAAGAGCGGAACGTCAAGCCAACCTAGCCACCTTGCAACAGATAGCCCAGCTTGCCCACAACAACCAAGGCCACGAAAACCAGGACAACCATGGATCTAAGCTTAAGAATTTCCAAAACACCAACCCACCTGTTTTCACTAAGTCATAAGAACCCCTAGACGCCGATGATTGGCTGCAGACCATGGAAAATAACCTAGAAGTCGCTGGAGTGGAAGCCAACGAGAAAGTTCTGTTCGCCACTCACTATCTAGCCGGAGATGCCAGGGCATGGTGGACCAGTGTTCGCGCAATGACCGGAGGCCAGATGATGACCTGGGAGGAATTCAAGGTCAAGTTTAGCAGAACCCATGTGCCACCGGGTTTGATCAAGAGGATGAGAGACGAGTTCAGAGAACTGAAGCAAGGAAGGATGACCATAGTGGAATACCGTGACAAATTTTTGTCATTAGCTAGCTATGCCCCGGATGAGATCGACACCGAAGCCAAGAAAAAAGAAAGATTCCTGAATGGTCTGCGTGATGAGATGCAGACAGTGTTAGTCAATACCCCCTTTGCTGATATTAAAGCCCTTGTCGACTCGGCCATCTAGATGGAAGGAAAGATCAACCAAGCCAATGAGAACCGCAAGCGTCGCATGATGCATCAGCCAGGAACCCATCAGACCCCAAAGTATCGCCCCAACCCATCTCCAGGATTTGCCCCAAGAACCAACAGAACCCCGATGAACTGTCCGACCTATCCCAACCGTGGAAACCCTAGTCCCGGAGGAAATCACAACAACCCCGGCAACTCTAGCAATTTCAACCGTGCCCCACCCAAGTTCAACAACAACAATGCTACCGCCAACACCAACACTGCCCCGAGGACAGGAAGCAATGTTGTGCCTGTAGCAGCAAAGGACAAGTCGCAAGTAACTTGTTATGACTGTGGAAATAAGGGCCACTATTCCAATGAGTGCCCCAACAAGAAGAAATCCGCATCACCCAATGCCAATGTCCCAGCTCAGCAACAGCGTCGTGTTCAGCCAGGAAGAAGGTTTGCCCTCGGGAATTCGCTCAACCGCAATGGCCGTCTTTTTCTCATGCATGCTGAAGAAGCTCAGGAAGCTCCAGACGTCGTGCTGGGTATGTTTTCTGTTAATTCAGTACTTGCACGAGTGTTGTTTGATTCTGGTGCATCGCACTCATTTGTCACCGAAGAATTTGCATGCACTAGTAAAATTCAACCAACTAGACTGAAGCATGTTATGATTGTTCAAATTTCCGGATCAACCACCAAGGCTAGGCAAATTTGCAAAGTCGTCCCTATCCGAATCCATGGCATAGATTTTTATGCAAATATGATAGTACTCGGAACTAAATGTTTGGAAGTAGTACTAGGAATGGATTGGATGTCCAAACATAATGGATTGATTGACTGTGCCAATAAAGCCATCACCATGACCAGTACAGCCGGAATATCAGTCGAGCATATATCTGAAACCTTACCTCGTCAATTCAAGTGCAACCAGAGTATAGCCCAACCTACCATTGACCAAGTCCGGATAGTCTGTGAATACCCCGATGTATTTCCAGATGTTTTGCCCGGTATGCCCCTAGATCGAGATATCGAGTTTATCATTGAACTAATCCCCGGAACTGGACCCATAGCCTAGAGACCATATATGAAGGGAATATGCCCGAGAGGCAATAATAAAGTGGTTATTATCGTATTCCTTATTTATGATAAATGTTTATTTTACATGCTATAATTGTATTAATACGGAAACGTTAATACATGTGTGTTTAATAAACAAAAAGGAAGTTCCTAGTTATGCCTCTCTTATAAACTAGCTCGTTGATTAACAAGATGATCATAGGTTTCCTGATCATGGACATTGGATGTTGTTAATAACGAGGTCACAACATTAGTGTAATGATGTGATGAAAATTCATCCAAAGTATAGCATTACGATCAAAGTCATTGAGTTTATATTGCTATAACAACTTACGAAGTGATCCTAATCCTTAGACCATGAGATCATGTCAATCACTAACACCGGAAGAGTTTCTTGATAACATCAAACGTCACACCGTAACAGGGTGATTATAAAGATGGATTCAGAACTAATAAAGTGTTATGTTGAGGCCCATGGATCGAGAGTGGAATTTGTTCATCCCGATGACGGATAGATATACTCTGGGCCCTCTCGGTGATATCACATTGATTAGCTTGCAAGCAAGTGATTTGATCACTAGAATGTTATATCACGGGAACGAGAAAAGAGTGCATGTCAGTAACGAGATCAAACTAGGTATGGAGATACCGATGATCGAATCTCGGACATGTAATATATCGTGAATCAAAGGGATTAAGATACTAGTGTAAAAGGTTCCGACGATCACAAGAAAGTCATTGTTGAATGTATGGGAGTCAGCATGGGTCTCCAGATCCCGCTTCTGATTATTGATCCGAGAGGGGTCTCGATCATGTCCACATTATTCGTGAACCATAGGGTGACACACTTAATACACACCGACATCCATTTGGAGCAAAAGTTTCATGCCGAAAAGAATAACAAGCGCAGGAATTTATTTCACTAGATACCAAAACGGGTTTTCGGGTGAAATTGCAGAAAGTGTTTCTGCATGTGAAATGAAATACTAGCAAGGGGTTATATGTGAATGTTTGTCATTAAAGTAATTTACAAAATTCTGAATAAATAAAAGGAGTTTTATTCAATGAGAGTTTGCATTAAATTTGGTGGAAATTAATGGGAATTTGAGTGGGTTTTTGAGTGGAGGGAATTGAAAGTCATTTGAGTGAGTGGAGTGTCCACCAACATGAATGTGGAAGAGGTGGGGGCAGCCCCATGGCTGGGCGCATGGCCCCTTGGGTGCCCCCCTCTCCCTATAAAAGTAGCCCCCCTCCCTCTCTCTCACTCACACCTCCTTGTGAAGGATCTCTCCCCCCTCTAGAATTTATCCCCCATGGTCTCGGACTAGCGACATACATGTTCCCGGTGGCTATTCGGCAAGAAAGAGTTGTGCTTCCGCTGCATCGCTGGAGCGAGGAGGCGGAGTTGCTCGGTGCCTCGAACGTGTGTGCGAGCACGGATGCGCTATTGTTTTGCGGCGCTAGGACTTCCTCTCGATCTTGAGATCGGCAAGAGGTCGTCTACATCAACCACGAGTTTGGACTCGTTAAGCTTTGTCGGTCTTCAAGGGTATGTTCTATATGGATATACATCCGCCCGTTGTTTGTATCTGGTAGATAGATCTTTGTACATAGTTGTTCCCATCGTAGGAAATTTTTTGTTTTCTATGCTGCGAACCCTATAGTGGTATCAGAGCCGGATCTATGCGTAGATTCTTTGCACTGGTAGTACACATATGAGTATGTGGGTGATGATGATCTTTTTATTGCTTCTTAGTTGTACTTTGGATATTGGTGGAATAGTGGGATGAAGCGGCCCGGACAAACTTTACATGTCCTTGCACATGAGACCTGTTCCACGCTTGACATGCAACTAGTTTTGCATAAGTGGCTAGCGGGTGTCTGTCTCTCCTACTATAGTCAATATATAATTTGCAACGAGTTGTCAACAATTTGGTTATCCTCGCTGTGGTTCATGTTCGTAGGTAAGAACGGTTCTATCTTCGAAAGCCCTAAGCCACGTAAAACTTGCAATGGATAAATTAGAGGCGTCTAGTTTAGATTGTTGCTGGGCTAGTGTTATGATATGGTGATGTTGTAAGTATAAGTATAAGATGATACTCTTACAACACACATAGCGTGTAAGTTCCATATACCTTGGCCTTACACATAAAGGTATGATAGAGATCATACCACGGTGCACGTGATGGAGATCATATGCGGGAACCATATCATTTCACTTATTAACATGTGATGTTTGATTGCATCTTATATTGCTTGTTTGGCATTTTATTAGCATAATAAGATGATCCCTCATTTAGATATCAAGATAAAAATGTGTTCTTCCTTAAGTATGCACCGACAATGTTTCATCGCTTCAAGACATCACGTGATGATCGGGTGTACTTGAATCCACGAGCATATCTCGGGTGTAAGACAGTTACACACGTGAATACTAAGGTTCTTACTTGGCGAGCCTAGCATGTACAGACATGGCCTCGAAACACGGACCGAAACGTTAAGCATGAGTCATATAGTAGATATGATGACCATATGGATGCTCGCCTTTGAAGCTACGCCGACTCACGTGATGATCGGACTTGGTGTAGTGGATTTGGTTCATGTAATCACCAAAAAGGCACGAGGGATGTTGTTTTTGAGTGGGAGTTCATTTATAATTTGTATTAGTAGAACTCAATTTATCATAAATTAAATCAAAGTGAATTTGCATAATTTGTTATAGTCATTGGCATTCGTTCACCACCTTATGCATAGTTGTAATTGAGATAATAGAACTATAGAATTCTGGATATATACTTTACGAACTGGTATCGTATTGTGTTGAGTGTCAATCTAAAGTTTAAAGTCCTATTGCAAACTTTCAGCAAACTCTATTTACTCCGTAAAATTTAATAGTTGGTATTAAATCAAGAGTAACAATTCCAGTGTTAGTATCTTAAGTATCATGGTTGCCTCCATGATTCTTGATTGTTTTAATATCAAGTTTATCTCGGAGCTGAAAGAATTGTTTCAGAAACCATCATGTGTGACAGATATAACGATATCTGAAACAATGTTTTGGTTGCAATATGATAGAGTATAATATATGTTCTCATATTGGATGAGAATTTACGAAGGTTGGAGATGCTAGACATCCTAATCATCCAAAAGGGTTTTGGAAAGTAATGTTATACTCACGATTCGCCTTTATAAGCTACAGTAGCTTGATCATGAAAGTCGTCATGATAAGGATGAATAGAAATGTATGTAAAGTGTTTACTGCACTAAAAGATTACTAAAGAATGGATTTTGAAAGAATACCGTGTTGGAATTATGCCCTAGAGGCAATAATAAAGATGTTATTATTATAATTCTTGTTCATGATAATGTTTATATTCCATGCTAGAATTGTATTAAGCGGAAACTTTAATACTTGTGTGGTTTGTGAACAACACCGTGTCCCTAGTACGCCTCTATGGACTAGCTCATTGATCAATGATGGTTAAGGTTTCCTAACCATAGACATGAGTTGTCAATTGATAATGAGATCATATCATTGGAAGAATGATGTGATGGACAGACCCAAACTAAGCGAAGCAATTAGATCGTGTCATCGTGTTTGTCTTTGCGAAGCTTTTCTTATGTCAAATATTGTATTCCTTAGACCATGAGATAATGCAACTCCCTGGTATCGGAAGAAAGCTTTGAGGTCATCAAACGTCATCCTATGAGAGGGTGATCATAAAGGTGTCTCTCAGGTGATCGGAAAGTACTTGTTGGGTTGTATGTATCGAGATGGGATTTGTCCCTCCCAAGTCGGAGAGATATACTTCGGGCCCACTCGGTAATCGATATCAACACCGCTTGCAAGCATGTGGTTAAGGAGTTAATCACAAAGTGATATCGGATTACGGAACGAGTAAAGTACTTGCTGTGAACGAGATTGAACTAGGTATGACGGTACCGACGATCAAATCTCGGGCAAGTAAAATATCGCGAGACGAAGGGAATATATATATGCGATTGATTGAATCCTGGCATCGTGGTTCATTCGATATGATCATCCATGAATGTGTGGGAGTCAATATGGGTTTCCAGACCCCGCTGTTGATTATTGATAGAAGATCATGTCTGCATATTCTCGAACCCGCAGGGTCACACACTTAACGTGTCTCGACGCTAGGATAGATTGGATAATTGGTTTATGAGTTTTTGTTCGGAGTCTCGGATGGGATCTGGGACATCACGAGAGGTTCCGGAGTGGTCCAGAGAATAGGATTCATATAAGGCAGTGCAATTTTTGGAGTTCGGAATTGTTCTGGGTTAATCGGTATTGTACCGGAAGCTTCTAGAACCTTCCGGAAGGGGACCAACGTGGCCCCACCTTCCGGGAGGGGGCATGGGCCTATGAGGGAGTGCCCTGGACGCATTGGGCCAGGGGCACAAGGCCCCATAGGGCCCAGCCGGCCAAGAGAGTTTTAAACTCGAGATAGACCTTCTAGAAGGGGGGGTTTCCTTGCCCCCCACTCCTCCTCCTTTGGGGCCGCCGGCCTTGGCTTGGGGGAGGGGCTAGGGCTGCGCCCACCCCTCTATATATAGAGGGCTGGGGGCTCACCAACCCCCCACACCTTCCCCTCCAACCCTAGCCGCCCTGCTGCCCTCCTCTCTCCCTCCCGACTGTTTGTAGGCGAAGCCCTGCTGCAGAAATTCTCCACCATATACACCATGCCGTCATGTTGTAGATCCAATCCGTCTCTCCACCATACTTGCTGGACCGAGGAAGGAGGAGACGTCGAGGTGCTGCACGTGTGCATATCACGGAGGCACCGCCACTTGTGGTGCTAGATCGGATCGGATCGCGAGGAGGAGAAGCGAGTACGACTACATCACCCATGTTCCGACAAACGTTCCGTTGTGCGAATCTTCAAGGGTATGAAGATCTAATCCAATCTCTCTCGTTGTTTGCATCTCCTAGATTAGATCTTGGCTTCCCTCTGTTCGCATCCGTAGAAAATTTTGATTTACTATGCCGCGAAACCCTTCAGTGGTATCAGAGCTAGATCTATGCGTAGATGTGTTTCACGAGTAGAACGCAACATGGTTGTTGCGGGCGTTGATGTTTTCTGTTGCAAGCCTCTTGTTTGTGTTCTTCTTATGACGCGGGATAGTGAGATTGAAGCGGTCCAGGCCAACCTTACGCGACGTCGTTCGCGAGACCGGCTCCGCACTTGACGTGTGGCTTGTTCCACACATGCGGCTGGTGGATGTCAGTTTCTCTCACTATAGTTGTCATGGGATTAACACCGGAGTTTGGCAACCATAATATCACCGTTGTGGCTATCCGTAGGTAAGAATCGTTCTTAGCATCTACTCACATAATCCACGTAAAACATGCAACAACAAAGTAGAGGCGTCTAACTTGTTTTTGCAGGGAGTGTTTTCTGTGATAAGGTATGGCCCAAGATGTGATGTGTATATTGTATGCGATGATCATGTTTTGTAATGTTTCACGACTTGCATGTCTATAAGTACACAACCGGCAGGAGCCATATGGTTGTCTTTATAATTGTGTATGACCTGTGTGTCAACTTCTTATGCGTCATGTAATAGTTTCACTTATCGCTAAGTAGTTAGCAATAGTTGTAGTTGCTATTCGTGGTGGAGGCAATCATGGTGGAGTGATGGAGATCATGCCGGCACGCACAGGATGGAGATCATTGCGCGAAGATTGGCTATACCATGTCACATAAAGTTATATGCATGTGATGTTTATCCTTTTATGTATCTTATTATGCTTAGATCGCGACGGTAGCATTATAAGATGATTCCTCACTTAAAGATCAAGATAAAACTGTGTTCTCCCCAAGTATGTACCGTTGCGAAAGTTCGTCGTGTCCAAGCATCACGTGATGATCGGGTGCTATAGACTCTACGCTCACATACAACGGGTGCAAGCCAGTTTTGCACACGCGGAAATACTTGGGTTTTACTTGACGAGCCTAGCATGTACAGACATGGCCTCGGAACACATGAACCGAAAGGTTAAGCATGAGTCATATGAATGATATGATCGACACTTCGTTGTCCACCATTGAAACCACATCTCTTATCGTGAAGATCGGATTAGGTGTGGTGAATTTGGATCATGTTCACTAAACAACTTGAGGGATGTTGAATTTAGTGGGAGTTCATCTAGTAATTTGATTAAGTTGAACTATTTATCATGAACATAGTCTAAGTTGTACTTGCAAATACTATAGATCACATGGCCAAGTCCAACTTCAACTTCAACATTTTTGCTGAGAAGGAAAAGCTTAGAAACAATGGGTCTAACTTCACCAATTGGTTCCGCAATCTAAGAATCATTCTATCTGGCGGTCAAAAGGACTATGTCCTTGGGAAAGCGTTAGGTCACCCCCCTGCTGCAACTACGCCGGCTGATGAGAAAGCTGTCTATCAGTCGCGCAAAGATGATTATGGTGTGATTAAGAACACCATGTTGTTTGCTATGGAACCGGAACTTCAAAATCGTTTTGAAGACTATCCCGGGCCCTTGAGATTCTCGAAGAGCTGAAAACCATGTTTCAGACTTAGGCCCGTTCTGAGAGATATGAGATCTCTGAGAAGTTCTTTAACTGCAAGATGGAGGAAGGGAGTTCCGTTAGTGAGCACGCCATTAAGATGACGGGTTACACTCAACGCCTTGAGCAACTGGAATGCACGATTCCAGAGGAGCTCAAGATTGACAGGGTTCTGCAATCACTCCCTCCCAGCTACAAAAGTTTTGTAGTGACTCATAATCAGATTGGTTCCACTGATACGATCACCGAGCTCTTCGCAAAGATGAAGGCTGCGGAAGTGGATATCAAAAAGGATAATCATGTGTTGATGGTCAACAAGCCCACCTTCAAGAAAGGTAAGGGTGCAAAGAAGCCCTTCAAGAAAGGCGGCGGCAAGCGTGTTGCCCCTGTTGAGAAGAATCTCAAGTATGGTCCTAAGCCGGACACTGAGTGCTTCTATTGCAAGGACAAGGGTCACTGGAAGCGCAACTGTCCGAAGTACTTAACGGACAAGAAGGCTGGCACCATCAAAGGTATATTTGATATACATGTTATTGATGTTTTCCTTACTAGCCCTCGTTGTAGTGCCTGGGTATTTGATACCGGTTCAGTTGTTAATATTTGTAACTCGAAACAGGAGCTACGGAATAGACGGCGGCTTGCGAGGGATGAGGTGACGATGCGCGTTGGCAACGGATCAAGAGTTGATGTGATGGCCGTCGGCACGCTCTCCTTAGTTTTACCTTCGGGATTAGTTACCTTAATAAGTGTTATTATGTGCCTGCGTTGAGCATGAACATTATTTCTGGATCTTGTTTATTGCAAGACGGTTATTCATTTAAATCGGAGAATAATGGTTGTTCTATTTATATGAGTAACATCTTTTATGGTCATGCACCTATTGTGAATGGTTTATTTCTTCTAAATCTCGAAAGGGATGAAACACACATCCATAACATTGAGGCTAAGAGATGCAAAGTAGATAGTGATAATACTACTTATTTGTGGCACTGTCGTCTAGGTCATATTGGAGTAAAGCGCATGAAGAAACTCCATTCTGATGGACTTTTGGAGTCTCTTGATTTTGAATCATTTGACACATGCGAACCATGCCTCATGGGCAAGATGATCAAAACCCCGTTCTCCGGTATGATGGAGCGAGCAACGGACTTGTTGGAAATCATACATACCGATGTATGCGGACCGATGAGTGTTTCGACGCGCGGTGGATATCGCTATTTTCTCACTTTTACCGATGACTTGAGTAGATATGGGTATATCTATTTAATGAAACATAAATCTGAAACATTTGAAAAGTTCAAAGAATTTCAGAATGAAGTGGAGAACCATCGTAACAGAAAGATTAAGTTTTTACGATCCGATCGTGGAGGCGAATATTTCAGTTACGATTTTCTCACGCATCTTAAAGCAAGCGGAATCGTTTCACAACTCACGCCACCCGGAACACCACAGCGCAATGGTGTGTCTGAACGCCGGAATCGAACTCTATTAGATATGGTCCGATCAATGATGTCTCTTACTGATTTGCCGTTATCATTTTGGGGTTATGCATTAGAAACCGCTGCATTCACTTTAAATAGGGCACCATCTAAATCCGTTGAGACGACACCGTATGAACTGTGGTTTGGTGCTAAACCTAAGTTGTCGTTTCTTAAAGTTTGGGGATGCGAAGCTTACGTCAAGAAGTTGATGCCGGACAAGCTCGAACCCAAAGCGGAGAAATGCGTCTTCATAGGATACCCTAAGGAAACTATTGGGTATACCTTCTATCACAGAACCGAAGGCAAAGTGTTTGTCACAAAGAACGGTTCCTTTCTTGAGAAGGAGTTTCTCTCGAAAGAAGTGAGTGGGAGGAAAGTAGAGCTAGACGAGGTTGTTGAACCTTCTCTTGAATTGGAGAGTAGCGCAGCACCTAAAATTGTTCCAGTGCCGCCTGCACCAACAATAGAGGAAGCTAATGATAATGATCATGATGCTTCGGACAATGCTGCTACTGAACGTCGCAGGTCGACAAGGTCGCGTGCCCCTCCTGAGTGGTAAGGCAACCCTGTCTTGACTGTCTTGTTGGTGGAAGACAGTGAACCTACGAACTATGAGGAAGCGATGATGAGCCCAGACTCTGAGAAATGGCTAGAAGCCATGAAATCCGAATTGGGATCCATGAGCGAAAACCAAGTATGGACTTTGGTGGACCCTCCTAGCGACCGAAAGGCCGTTGAGTGCAAATGGATCTTCAAGAAGAAAACGGACGCGGATGGTAATGTTACCGTCTATAAAGCACGGCTTGTCGCGAAAGGTTTTCGACATGTTCAAGGTGTTGACTACGATGTGACTTTCTCTCCCGTAGCGATGTTTAAGTCCATTCGGATTTTATTAGCAATTGCTGCGTTTTATGATTATGAAATATGGCAGATGGATGTCAAGACTGCTTTCCTCAATGGCAACATTGATGAAGAGTTGTATATGATGCAACCCGAAGGTTTTGTCGATCCTAAGGATGCTGATAAAGTATGCAAACTTCAGCGTTCCATTTATGGACTGAAGCAAGCATCTTGGAGTTGGAACCTTCGTTTTGATCAAGTGATCAAGAGCTTTGGATTTGTTCCAAATTGCTACGAAGCTTGTATCTACAAGAAAGTGAGTGGGAGCTCGGTGACATTTCTGGTATTATATGTGGATGACATATTGATTATTGGAAATGACATCAACATGCTTAACGATGTGAAGAGTTATTTGAACAAGTGTTTTTCAATGAAAGACCTAGGCGAAGCTGCTTATATATTGGGCATCAAGATCTATAGAGATAGACAAAGACGCCTGATAGCTTTAAGCCAGAGTACATACCTAGACAAAGTTCTGAAAAGGTTCAGAATGGATAAGGCAAAGAAAGGTTCAGTGCCTATGTTGTCAGGTAAGACATTGAGCAAGGCTCAGTGTCCAGCTACGGTAAATGATAGGGAAGCTATGAGCAAAGTGCCTTATGCCTCGGCCATAGGTTCTATCATGTATGCCATGCTGTGTACTAGACCGGATGTGTCCAATGCTCTTAGTTTGACGAGCAGATACCAAAGTGATCCAGGAGTGGAACACTGGACAGCCGTGAAGAACATCCTAAAGTACCTAAATAGGACTAAAGAAATGTTCTTAGTCTATGGGGGTGATGAACAGCTAGTCGTAAAAGGTGACGTCGATGCTAGTTTCGACACCGACAAGTATGATTCTAAATCTCAGACAGGATACGTGTATATTTTGAATGGAGGAGCTGTGAGCTGGAGAAGCTGCAAGCAAAGCGTGATCGCGGGATCTACAATAGAAGTGGAATACATGGCTGCTGCAGAAGCGTCAAGTGAAGGAGTTTGGATCAGGAACTTCATCACTGAGCTTGGCATGGTTCCAAGTGCATTGGACCCACTAGAGATATTGTGTGACAACACTGGCGCCATAGCACTCGCTAAGGAACCAAGATATCATCCAAAGACCAAGCATATCAACCGTAAGTTTCATATAATCCGAGATTATATAGCAGATGGAGATCTGAAGATTAGCAAAGTACATATAGATCTGAATGTCGCATATCCATTTACTAAACCTCTTCCACGTGTAAAACATGATCAGCACCTCAGTGCCATGGGTGTGAGATTGTTGCCAGATGTAAACTAGATTATTGACTCTAGTGCAAGTGGGAGACTGTTGGAATTATGCCCTAGAGGCAATAATAAAGATGTTATTATTATAATTCTTGTTCATGATAATGTTTATATTCCATGCTAGAATTGTATTAAGCGGAAACTTTAATACTTGTGTGGTTTGTGAACAACACCGTGTCCCTAGTACGCCTCTATGGACTAGCTCATTGATCAATGATGGTTAAGGTTTCCTAACCATAGACATGAGTTGTCAATTGATAATGAGATCATATCATTGGGAGAATGATGTGATGGACAGACCCAAACTAAGTGAAGCAATTAGATCGTGTCATCGTGTTCGTCTTTGCGAAGCTTTTCTTATGTCAAATATTGTATTCCTTAGACCATGAGATAATGCAACTCCCTGGTATCGGAAGAAAGCTTTGAGGTCATCAAACGTCATCCTATGAGAGGGTGATCATAAAGGTGTCTCTCAGGTGATCGAAAGTACTTGTTGGGTTGTATGTATCGAGATGGGATTTGTCCCTCCCAAGTCGGAGAGATATACTTCGGGCCCACTCGGTAATCGATATCAACACCGCTTGCAAGAATGTGGTTAAGGAGTTAATCACAAAGTGATATCGGATTACGGAACGAGTAAAGTACTTGTTGTGAACGAGATTGAACTAGGTATGACGGTACCGACGATCAAATCTCGGGCAAGTAAAATATCACGAGACGAAGGGAAGATATATATGGGATTGATTGAATCCTGGCATCGTGGTTCATCCGATATGATCATCGATGAATGTGTGGGAGTCAATATGGGTTTCCAGACCCCGCTGTTGATTATTGATAGAAGATCATGTCTGCATATTCTCGAACCCGCAGGGTCACACACTTAACGTGTCTCGACGCAAGGATAGATTGGATAATTGGTTTATGAGTTTTTGTTCGGAGTATCAGATGGGATCCGGGACATCACGAGAGTTTATTCGGTCGCTTCTGCTTGAGTCGCAAAACGAGGTCTCCTTCGTCGAAGGACCTTGGGCGCAGCCGGCGGCTGTGGTAGTTGCGGAGACTCTGCTGGTACACCGTTGATCGTGCTGCTTCTATGTCCCGTGCTTCGTCGAGTGTGTCGACGGCATCTTCGAGTGCAGCCATGGATTCGGCTTCACTGTAAGCGACGACCCGCGGGGCCTGGTGGCGTACTTCGGCTGGTAGCACGGCTTCGTCTCCGTGTACCATGAAGAACGGTGTGTAGCCGGTGGAGCTGTTTGGCGTAGTCCGTAAGCTCCACAGGACGGATGGTAGCTCTTTCGTCCAGTTTCCAGCTTTTTGCTCGAGTGAGCTCATGAGGCGCTTCTTGATGCCGGCACCGATTAGGCCGTTGGCCTTTTCCACTTGCCTGTTTGTTTGCGGGTGTGCCACTGAGGCGTATGTGATGTTGATCCCAAGGCCTTTGCAGAAGTCCTGGAATTCTTCGGAGATGAAGTTCGATCCGTTGTCGGTGATGATGTTGTGCGGTACGCCGAACCTGTAGACAATGGACTCGAAGAACTTGACGACAGTTTTGCCTTTCTGGTTAGTGACCGGCATGGCCTCGATCCACTTGGTGAATTTGTCGACTGCGACCAGGAGGAAGACGTGTCCCCCTTTCGAGGATTTTGGTAGTTTGCCGATCATGTCGAGGCCCCATTGAGCAAAAGGCCAGGCTATGGGTATGGGTCTGAGCTCGGACCCGGGTGCGTGCGGTTTGTCGGCGAACCGTTGGCATCCGTTGCATCTTCGGACGATGTCCTTTGCGCCGCTCATGGCCGTTGGCCAGTAGAATCCTGCTCGTAGAGCTTTTGCGACAAGGGAGCGGCTGCCTGCATGGTGGCCGCAGATTCCTTCATGCATGTCTTGGAGTATGGCCTTGCCGTCGTCGATGGTGACGCACCGTTGGAGTACGACCGTGATGCTACGCTTGTATAGCTCGCCGTTGATGATGGTGAAGGCTTTTGACCGACGAGATATGCGCCGAGCATCTGTCGGGCTGTCAGGCAGTACTCCGTTTGTCAAGAACTGGAGGTATGGGTGCGTCCAGGTTTCTTCGACTGCCATGACCTGCATTAGGTTGACCATGGATACCTCTGTGTCCAGCTTTTCGGGTCCTTCGTATCCTTCGGGTAGTGTAGCTCCCGAGTGTTCTGCTTCTTCGGGTGATCCCTTGGGGAATTTCTGCTTGATGGATGGCACCAGATTTGTTCGAGGAACACACCTGGTGGCACCTTTGCGCAAGTGGAGCCGATGTTGGCGAGTCTATCAGCTTCCTCGTTGCTCTCTCTTCCAACGTGTTGAAGTTCGCAGCCGTCGAATTCTCCTTCGAGTGTGTTATAGAGCGCGCGGTACGCGATCATATTTTCGGCGTGTGCGTCGCACTCATTCATCGTCTGCTGGACGACGAGGTTGGAGTCACCGTAGATGACCAGGCGCGTTGCACCGCATATCTTTGCCATCATCATGCCATGGATGAGGGCTTCGTACTCGGCCTCATTGTTGGAGGCTCTGAATTTCATTCGAAGAACGTACTTCATCTTGTCGCCTTGTGGGGAGGTCAGTATGACCCCTGCCCCTGCTCCGGCTTCGCGCTTGGAGCCGTCGAAGTGCATTGTCCATGACTGTGACATGTCTAGAGTGTCTGGCAGCTGTAGTTCCATCCAGTGTACCAGAAAGTCCGGAAGGACTTGAGATTTGATTGCGTGTCGCTTCTCGTAGATGATCGCAGCTTGGGGTGTTTTCGGGATGATGTTGTCGTCGGCATCCATATCCATGAACAATGTGTGGAGAGTTCGGGTCACGTCACGGCGTTCCCTGGGATCCATGTTTTCCACCCGAGAGCGGTGTTTGTTTCCCCGGTTTCTGTTTGTGCTAGAGCTGGGTCCCATGGCGGAGAGCGCAGCTCGTCGCGCGCTGGACTCAGAGGCTGCTTGCTTGCGCTTGTCGAGCGTCTCTTGCATCTTGACTTGCTTCTTGTGCTCCTCGATGAGGAGGTAGTGGTATTCCCTCAGTAGATCACGTGGGGAGTCCAGAGGCAGGACTATGTCGCCTGCGACGGCACGGCGTGCCTCGACCCATCCTTCTTTGCTAAGTTGGATGAGGTGGCCGTTGTTTTCCCCGTTGGGTGGGGGACTGGCTTCTTCTGTTCCCGCCGCTTTCGCTGTTTCTGTCCTGCGTGTTGGGGTTCGTGTTGGGCGGCGGGTTAGGCGTTTGCTGATCCTGGATGATTGTGGCGCATTGATAGCGCTCGTAGATCGGTTTGCTGCTGCCGCAGCTTTCGTATCCGGAACCGTAGGTCCCTTCATCCGAAGGTAGATCGCACAGATCTGAGTTGCAGCTGTTGGTATTGTAGAACTCATCTGACGATGGCGATGTGCGCAGCACGGGGTGTGGAGCCCATGAGGCGGGCCTGATTGATGGCATGGGCACCCGCTCCGGAAGGCGGAGGGTGCCAGTTTGTCCCACCTGAAAGCAGAAGCTCCCGAACAAGATTTCGGGTCCGTCGCCTACGGGCTCGAAATCCTTCATGGTGGCCGGCGAGTGGGCGGTGAAGTCGAAAGTGCCGAAGAGGAGGTGATTCTCCGTCTGACGAGGTTTAATCTCGTCAATGCCCATTGTTATGGACTTGGGTTTTGGAGAAGATGGGGATGCTGGAGATCGTGGAACGGTTAACAGACAAGCAACCAGGGGACACGAGATTTACCCAGGATTAGGCCCCCGGAGGGAAAACCCTACTCCTGCTTGTCTGCTCTTGATTACGGCAGAACCGAAGGTTACAGGGTGCACAGATTCGATCTGGCGTGAGGTGCGTATGCGAGAGTATGAGTCGATTGTCTAGATCTGTAGATCTGTCTATTGTGTATGTGCCCTCCTCGTTGGACCCTCCTAGCATTTATATATGGGGAGGCTAGGTCTCGGGTGCCAATACGATTTGGTTACAAGTTGTATTCAAACTCTAGTCTTGAGGTTTCCTTGTCTTGTGCGCTTGGGAGTCCATGTCCATATGGGCTTCATAGCAGCCGAAACGTCATAGGCGTCATGGACCCTGGTAGGTCGTCGAGTGGGCCTTCCGTCGGGCTGGACCAGGTACACTAACATCGGGTACCCGCAGGGTATAACCATGTCACCGTCGCCGCGGAGTTGTAGATCGATCGGGTCGGGACCGTCACAATCACACAATCAGCAGCCCCAATTCCCACAGACGGCGCCAATTGACGAGGTTTAATCTCATCAATGCCCATTGTTATGGACTTGGGTTTTGGAGAAGATGGGGATGCTGGAGATCGTGGAACGGTTAACAGACAAGCAACCAGGGGACACGAGATTTACCTAGGTTCAGGCAAGATTTGGTTCGTTTCGAGACGAGTACGACTGTGTTGTTAGGATGCTCCAGACACTGCAGGCTAGAAATCTAGGGACCTACGTGTACATCCAACACTTTATGTTGCCACAGGAACCTAATTTGAGGGTGCTTCATCAAGTGTTCTTCTCATTTGCTATATGCATAGAATCTTTCACTCACTATCGACCAGTCATCTGTGTGGATGGTACATTTCTCACTGGCAAGTACAGGGGTCAAATATTGACTGCCATAGGTCAAGATGGAAACAATCAAGTTGTACCACTTCATTTGCTTTCATGGAGAGCGAGAACACCGAGAGTTGGGTATGGTTTTTCAGGAAGCTGAAGATAGCAATTGTGAGAGATACACCGAATGTATATGTCCTTGATGATAGGCATCCAGGTATACTAAGCGCGATAAAGAAGCTCACACATCCCACTCCTGATGAAGTAACTCCATGGTTGGACATGCAGAGTCGTTGGTGCATGCGGCATCTAGGGGCCAACTTTTTCTCACAGCTCAAGAACAAAGCCCTTATGAACCTATTCAAGAAGCTTTGCAACCAAAACCAAGAGTGGAAGTACATCAAGTGTCGTGGCTATCTATATGACTTCACTAAAAACATGTGACTCAGAGGAGAGCAACTAGAGCAGCAGCGGTCGTGGCTCATGCAGCGGCGTTAGCTGCACAGGCAACAACAGGAGCTGCACCACCGGAGGAAGAACCCATTACCCTTTGTGACTTGCCAGGATTTGACCAACCCTGTACTAGGATAAGGCCTAGGAGAAGGATTAAAAACTTTCAGGAATGGATACAACACGAGCCTGTAGAGAGGTGGTCTCTGCTGCATGACACTCATGGTGCTAGGTTTGGCGTCATGACTACAAATCTGGCTGAAACTTACAACTTCGTCTTGAGAGGAAGCAGGGCTCTGCTATTAACAGCCATTTTGGAGTGTATTTTCATTGGAACTCTGAAGTACTTCAGAGACAGACTCCAGATGGCTCAGATGCATATCATGAACAACCCAAACACGAGGTATTGTTCAAAGATCATGCATTACATGGATGCCAAGATGGAGAAGGCTCGGTCCATGCATGTCGTCGCCATCGGTAATCGGGAAAGAAGGTTCGAGGTACGCCTCCCTTCCAACCGGATCGGAACTGGAGAAGAGGTAAAGACACAGGAGGTGAGGATAGGCAATGAAGCCTGGCCAACGTGTGAATGCACGTGCAATAAACCCAAGTTGTTGCCTCTGCCTTGCTCGCATGTACTAGCTACATGCGGGCTGATGGGTATGGATGTGATCTCGTTTGTGTCTCCTTATTTCCTTAAGGAGGCGGTGTTCAATACGTGGACGGGCGAGATGATGGGATATAGGGCATGGGGAAATTTTAACAAAGTAAATCCAGGTGAAAGGGTTTACATCCCAGATCCTGAACTAATGCGGACAGGAAGTGGAAGGCGACAATGTGTCCGCATCCGTAATGATATGGATGAATCTGAAGCCAGAGGCCCTACTAGGCAATGTTTTATGTGTAATCAATTTGGTCATATAGAAACTAGTTGCCACATCTTTGGGACTGGAGGAGCTGCTCCTCGTGGATGTGGCAGCCGAGGAAGAAGAGGCAGAGGAAGAAACTAGATGTGTAATATGTGTGGAACTATGTCTTAAATTTGTTATTTGTGGAACTATGTCTTAAATTTGTAATATTTGTGGAACTATGTCTTAAATTTGTAATATATGTGGAACTATGTCTTAGATTTGTAATATGTGTGAAACTATGTCTTAAATGTATAATATTTGTGGAACTATGTCTTAAATTTGTAATATTTGTGGAACTATGTCTTAAATTTGTAATATTTGTGGAACTATGTCTTAAATTTTTTATGTGCAGATGGCAGGATCTTTGCTGAATGCTGACATAGATATAAAGCACCGATCGACGGTATTGGATGCTAACCCGGGGACCTTGAAGCACCTAGTGACTCGCACTCCCATGTCGAACTGGTGCATACACCCTGATTGGCTTCAGAGGCATGTGACATTTATTTCTCTTGTTGTTGGGATATTTATGGGCCAGAGTAACTAAATTGTTGTGCTATCTCCATATACAGATTGAAGTGGGATGGGCTCTTACCATTCGTTCGTTTGGTTGAGGACACTCGTATAGAGGAGATAGAAGGGCGACATCATGGCTTCCAGACTAGTCGCCTACACTACGAATCGTCTTTGCTCACGTGCTTGGTGGATCGATGGAGGCCCGAGACTCACACTTTCCACTTTCGATGGGGAGAGATGGCTCCTACCCTTCAGGACGTCTCATACTTGCTAGGACTTTCGTTGGCTGGCGTGCCAATAGGCCCAGTGGATCCACCGACAAATTGGGCCTAAGACATGGCCCAACGGTTCTTCGGCATTCGTGATGGAGCTCGGGCCTTTTCTAGTGAAAATCATGGGCCAAAATTTGGATGGTTGGAGCAGTATCAGGTGTGTTTCATTCTTCGTATTTGTTCTATCCGTCATATTTGCCAATTGTTCTATTTGGATGGTTGGAGCAGTATCAGGTACTGATAATTGTTCTATTTTCTAATGCAGATCCACAGGTTTGGGTTCCCAGCTGACGAGGTTTAATCTCATCAATGTCCATTGTTATGGACTTGGGTTTTGGAGAAGATGGGGATGCTGGAGATCAAGGAACGGTTAGCAAACAAGCAACACGGGGACACGAGGTTTACCCAGGTTCAAGCCCCCGGAGGGAAAACCCTACTCCTACTTGTCTGCTCTTGATTACGGCAGAACCGAAGATTACAGGGGTGCGCAGATGCAATCTGGCATGGAGGTGTCTATGCGAAAGTATGAGGTCAGAGATCTAGGTCGTGCCCTCCTAGCCTTTATATAGAGTTAGGCAGGTCTCAGGCACAGACCAAGTCGGTTACAGGTTTTAGGGTTTACCCCTTTGAATTTTCTATCTACTCTAGTCTTGCTCTCTAAGGATCCGAAGGCTTCATGGGCCCTGGCCACCCGAAAGTCTTCATGGGCCGACGTATATTTGTCGTGGGCCTTCCTTGGGCTGGAATAGGTATGCTGAAGTTGTGTACCTGCGGGGTATAACCATGTCAGTAGCCCCCGAGTGTTCAGTCGAATCGTAGATTCGGTTGAGGACTCTTCAATCCTTCGGGTGCAACTCTGTCTTTCAAGAGAATGTGTAGGGATTGTTGGTGCGTGTGTCTGACTCTCCCGACGGATCAGGGTCAGTTAACTGTCTTAGGACAAAACAACACGATCTTCTTCAGGTTCAAGTCCCTCGACTCGAACCCGGAACATATGTTGGTGTAATTCGACTCAGGCCGCGGAGGACTTGCAGGAGTGGAATTCCAGTGAATTTAAATGATGTACCCAACGCGTCCGTCGGGATTTTTCATCGCGCCTGTTGGCACGGATTCTTACTAGCAGAGCGCAGTCATGTGCGTTACCAGGCCATCAGACGATATATGTAGGTCTTATCTTTGTGTCGCAGACACATCATCCGAATGTTTATCACTGCGGAGGTGCTTCGGGTGGCCAAGGAGGATGTTTCTCACTCAGCGTTTAATTAGGGTAGAGTTGCCGTAAAAGTTTTGCATGCTGATCTGTAGGATCGCAGTCAAAGAAAATCATAGGGTGCGCGACCAGCGCTCCCTATGGGAGTAGCCCCCAAGTGTCTGTTCGAGTCGTAGACTCGAGCAGAGACTTTAATTCAGCCGTTGTTCAGCTTCAGGTCCATAGGACACAAATTTTTCGGATGCTTGAATCCATCCTCCCTATGGGAGTAGCCCCTGAGTCCTTAGTGGAGTCGTAGACTCGACATAGGACTCGAAGAAACAATTCAGTGATGTAGTGTTTTATTCATTTTTCGGGTGCGCGGCCAGCGCTCCTGATAGGAGTAGCCCTCGAGTAGTTATTCGAATCGTTGATTCGAGTGAAAAATCGAAGCGTGCCACTCGAAGATATTCTGTGTGCGTGATCAGCGCTCCAGTTTGGAGTAGCCCCCGAGTGTCTAGTCGAGTCGTAGACTCGAGTGGAGACTCATGCGAGGAGAAACCACAGACCCGGAAGTGTATCGAGTCAGCGTCTAATGCATAAGGAGCCAGGAGTTGACGTAGAGTAGTCGTGCGACGTTTAGCCGGAAGGACTCGATGTTCCGGATGAAGTCGACGTTGTTTCTTCTGTCGGGTACGCGACCAGCGTCGCGTTGTGTAGCATCAAACTTTGCAACCATCCAAGCAGGGATTCGACTCGGGACTTGAGTTTATGGTGTAGCCAGTTGTTTCGTCGACTCCTGTTGGAGGATCCGATTGAATACCTTGGCGCCGTCGACGTCCTTGTATGCTTGCCAAGGTGCTCGGTGTTCTAGGATTCGACGGTCAGGCAGAATCAGCTACTCGGGCTGTCGCATTCGAGGTGCTCGAGTGCGTGGAGCCGATGGCACATTAGGTTACTCAAAGAGGGCGTAGCCCCCGAGTGTATCGAGTGCAAGTTAAAAAAGAAATCAGCTCTAAGTAGAGGGGAACATAGCTTTTGTTGGTTGTCGTGGAGAAGTTGATGCGGTAGCGGGTCACGCGGGAGCCAATGCAGCCGGCGGATCACGGTCACGAGGGCCGATATGACCTGCGGGTTATGGCCGCGAGAGTCGAAGATTGTAGCGGATTACCGCAGTCGAAGACTATGGATGGTCATGGGAGTCGAAGGAACCCCCGAGTCATGGTCGCTGAAGCCGATGAGGACAGTTGCCGCAATCGAAGATCGCGTCGGGTCGCTGCATCCGAAGGATGCGTCGGGTCACTGCAGCCGAAGGCCGCAGCGGGTTGCTGATGTCGAGGAAAAGACCGCAGCGGGTTGGGCGGTAGAGTCGATACAGCACCCAGGTGTAGAGTCATCACGGTCGGACGTAGTCGTCGTACTTGTCATATTTTTTATTTGGAGGGAGTCGACGAGGCGACAGATGGATCGATGAGTTAACCAGCCGCGTGCCCGGACGTCGAGGTGTCCAGCGTTCCACACATTGCTTCATGGCATCGACGTTTCTTTGTACTTGCACACACAACCGATCAACAAATAAGAAATAATATAATAATTAAAGTAAGCTTGGGTGAAGAGATTATTTTATGCTCATCCGATTCCTGTGTGTTGCATTGCTCTTTGTCCATAGCTGGTTTGATCCAAATTAATAGCGTGTCTGAAGCTTTAGATTTTTTCCTTGGGCTCCAGGACCAACAGCCACGAGCGTTCCTCCAAAAGATGCCAGGTGTATGGGCACACGCTGTGATTCTTCAAATCGGCATCTGCATGTGCGTATGTGTGATGCGATTGTTGGCATCTGGACCAGATTGATGGACCTGCACTTGGCGAAGAGGAAATTGAACGCAACGACATGGATGAAACGTCAGATGCAATCTGACCGCCATTGGTGGCGAGGGATCTCGTTCGGACGACGAATCTTAGATTGTTTCGGATGGAACCGTTATGACCGCACAATCAGCGTCCCCAGTCCCCACGGTCGGCGCCAATTAACGAGGTTTAATCTCATCAATGCCCATTATTATGGACTTGGGTTTTGGAGAAGATGGGGATGCTGTAGATCGCGGAACGGTTAGCAAACAAGCAACACGAGGACACGAGGTTTACCCAGGTTCAGGCCCCCAGAGGGAAAACCCTACTTCTGCTTGTCTGCTCTTGATTACGGCGGAACCGAAGATTATAGGGGTGCGCAGATGCAATCTGGCGTGGAGGTGTCTATGCGAAAGTATGAGGTCAGAGATCTAGGTCGTGCCCTCCTAGCCTTTATATAGAGTTAGGCAGGTCCCAGGCACAGACCGAGTCGGTTACAGGTTTTAGGGTTTACCCCTTTGAATTTTCTATCTACTCTAGTCTTGCTCTCTAAGGATCCGAAGGCGTCATGGGCCCTGGCCACCCGAAAGTCTTCATGGGCCGGTGTATATTTGCCGTGGGCCTTGCTTGGGCTGGACTAGATATGCTAAAGTTGTGTACCCGCGGGGTATAACCATGTCACCAGCCACTCCGATGATTGCGCCACAGATTACATGCAGTCTTGAGGCATATATTATGTGGCTGCTCGGGAAGGTGATGTTCACTGAGAACCACGTGTCGACCATTAGTGCGTGATACATTCATTTTGCTAGAGGGATCACGGAGGCGACGTTCCAGGAAGACAACACACAATGGAGTTGGGGTTCAGCTGTCTTAGCAGCTACGTACCAAGGTATGTGCAATGCTTGCCAGTTAACCAAGGACAAGTCTGATAGAGGATGTGGTGATTTGGGAGCCGTACACCCTCCAGGCACGACACGAACGATATCCTGACGGGTTATCTATTATATGCACTAGAGATCGAGAGTACTGGATGACTAAATCGGAGATCATATTTGATTGCCTAGTTGAGGAGATGTCTCAATAGAGGGTCATGCGGCAGTTCGATCTTTGCCAGATGGTAGATCCCCCACGTTCAGATGTTCCTCTTCCAGATGTCGTGCACACGTAAGTAAATATATGTACATCAGGAATGTGTCTTACTCAATCTCTGTTCTTTAATGATGGTCTAACAAATTGTAATGACAAGTACTCTCAGAAAGGTACTCGCAAGACCTCCACTCAATGGCTCCAACGGGTTGCGATTTATGTCAACGACAAAATGCAACGACACAAGTATGGCACGCTGGCCCGTTTGATATGGAGCTATTCCATGAATACTTACAGAGGTACATGTCGATGACACGGCTGCGTCTCATTCCACACGCACATGACGATGAGATATACCCTAGCTAGTCAACATTGGAGTCCAGACAGTCAGCGGTATGTACTTTTTTAGAGCATAATAAACATGAGTGCCTATATAGTGCGTACTTAACTATGAGACAAATGCAGGCCGACATGACGTGGGAGCTACAGACTGAGGTGGCTCAGTACAGACGATCTCTTTCGTTCGTTCCTCTTGTGCCCCATCAGCAGGCTCGGTCCTTTGCTCGGTGTGTCGGGGAGAAGCTACGGCGTATCTACGTGACCATCACGTGCACCAGCGTCTCGGACGTCGTTCAACACCGAGCAACACAGTGACCACCGCGTCACTCGGTGGACGAGCACACCCCACGTCTCTCCACGCAGGAGCGCCCACTGCGTCGATCCATGAAGGAGCGCGCCCAGCGTCCACCCATGCAGCAGCCACCTTCTCCATACCAGGCTGGAGGCTAGGGGTGGCACGAGGAGCAGATTTCTCCTCCACTCCGCCACGGACCTCATCCACGACTCCCATAGAAGGCGCCGCCGAGAGCACCACCTCCAGACCAGGCTGGAGGCTCGGGGTGGCAGCAATCACCGTTTTCTTCCGACCCGTGGCAGCAATCGCAGTTTACTTTCGACCAGTGGCAGCAGAACCAGATTACTTTTGACCAGTGGCAGCAGCAGCAGATCCCCTACATGGACTTCGCTTATCGACCACAATCTCATCCTCAGGGTAAGCTTGTCCCTTCCTACTATTGTTAGATGCAGCATGACATCATTCAGTACTTAATTTTTTGTACACGGGCAGGAGACTACGATTCATAGGACACTAATGACAACGAGGATCAGCAGACACAACATGAGCAGGTAGACTGGTTTGTCCAGTATCAGCTAGGTACTCCACCACCTTTCCCTACACAGGATATGCAAGATCAAGGTGAAGGGTCAACTGCACCTCGTCGTGATGTGATGCCACTCCACAGATACGAATGGAGTACATCGAGGCCTCCGCCACCTCGCCGGCGACACTAGTGATATCTATCTATGTATCAAACATTTATCTACCTATGTATGAGATATATATCTACCTATGTATGAGACACCTTTCTATTATTTCACGATTTTATTCGACAAACACTTCAACATAGCTTGCAACACAGTTCAACATAACTTGTGGTACACAAATAAGAGCCCTCTCTATCCCTATCACGATGCCTTTCTCTTTTCCTTCGATGACGCCTCGCCCTTTCCCTTCGACGATCCCTCGCCATTGCTCTTCTTGTCATCGCTCTTCTTGGCCTGTGCTTTCTTCTTCTCCTGCCTCTTGTGCCACTCAGCTCTCGCCTTGGTTCCAACAGATGGCGGCATGAAGATATCATCCTCATCTTCGCTCTCTTCTATCCAAGACCAAGGTGACTCAGCCTTCTGCAACATGTCAGCTTCACTCTTGAAGTCTAGCGTGTCCCACCTAGCCTGGATCCTGATAAGCTCCTCTCGTACCTGATTTGGGGTCCTTAGTTCCCACCCTCTCCGATGAACTACCTTACCAAGCTGAACGAGAGCATCATCACAAACAAGTAGGTCCTCCCATTGGGCTGGTTTAGGTCAATGGATATCTATGGCCAGGGAAACACGTCCGTCATAGTGGAAAGCTTGCTACACCTGCACTTTGACTTTGAACGGGGCACACTCATGATGGAGAGGAGAGGAAAATGAGAGAGTAAGAGGAGGAACAGATGAACTGGGTGAAGAGATAACATTTTGTTGCCCGGATTTATAGAAGCACTTAGAAGAATAGGCGGGAAAGAACGGTGGGAAACGGTGGCGGAAAAAAACGGCGGGAAGCAATGGCGGAAAAAAACGGCGCGAAGAGATGGCGGGAGAAAACGTTGTGAAACAATGGTCCGAACCCTAAAATGAATTTGGACATGCTAAACAGTCAATGCCAGCGTCTTCATTTTGAAAAACGACGACGCCCGTCTTCTTCTGAAAGACGACAGTGAGGCTGGTTCTTCCTGTCGTCCGACAGGGCACTGGTCGTCTTTTCAATTAAAGAAGCTGCCAGTCGTCTTCTCAAAGAAAAACTAGCTCCGGTCGTCTTTTCAAAAGAAGACGGCCTGTTAGATTTGTAAATTCTTCATTTCGTGTATTATTTGTGAAATTGAATAAAAAAGGTACTATTTAAAAAAAATAGCCACCACCTCTCTATAAGTTGGATGTATTTATTCTCATAACGGATCACCCTTTAAGTGGGCACAGGCTGCCCACGGGGACGCCAGCCCAAAGCCCACTTAAATCTCTTAGTGGACACCCACGAGCCCACCAGGAGAAGCTCCCCCTCCTCTACCTGCATCGAGGCTCCATGGCGCGAGCTCCCGGATATATCACTCCGCCCCTCCCCTCCAGTCTACTTCTCCGTCCACGTCCATCCCATCCCTCTAGGAGCAGAGTTCCGGCGAGATCCATGGGGAGCAGCTAGCGGCTGGCGAGTTCCTCGCCAATCCACGCGCGTCCAGCGAGGTCCTTGGGTTCTGGAGTCTGGACACGGCCGACGAGATCCTTCGGGAGATGCACGCCTCCGGCGAGATCCACGGGGAGACGCAGGGCGGCAGCAAGTTCCGGCGGAAGAAAGCCGCAAGAACTGCTAACTTAAATAGGATGATCCACGGATCACCGCTACCCTGCCTGCCGCTGCTTCTTTTCCGGCCACGTAGTGAGGGACGGTTCATGGTCTGCTCTAGAGTAAATGGCACTTGAAGTCATATAACTTGTCTCGAATATTCACTTAAGTCACGTAACTTGCAAATTAAACTAACAAGTCATACAATTTATGAATATGTGTATCCGTCGTTACAAAACCAGTCAACTAAATGGTTTTTGACCAAAACCACTCACTGGATCTCGTTTTTCATAGTTTATAAGACTCCCAGAAATCTCAAAACAATTACGCACGAATATTTATACATTTATAAGGTATGCAAAAAATTTCAGACAAAAATATGTTTCATTTTGTGAATGAAATATAAAAAAGACAATTCTCTGACAGAGCTGGGAATTTCTTTTTTCTTCTATAGCCCAAAATAAAACGATTTTTTCACCAAAACTTGCCATAGTCATTCAGCCCACACATATATATTCACGAAATAAATTTTGAATTTTTTTAATAAAAAGGTACTGATTTTGAATTTTTCAAATACCGAGAGCCACAAATTCTCTCTCATGCCCACGAATGCATACATAGTATTTGATAATAAAATATGGTTATTGTAAAGTTTTAGTCTAAATATGATCGGTTTTGGTCAAAACCACTCAGTTGACCGGTTTTGTGACCACGGGTGCACGGGTTTGCAAGTTATGTGACTTATTAGTTCAGTTTGCAAGTTTTGTGACTTAAGTGCACATACGAAACAAGTTGTGTGACTCCCGGTGCAATTTACTCTCTGCTCTGGTTCTTGGACTAGTTCCAATGTAAAACTAGTAGTTTGGTAATAATTGAAGCCTCCATTCCATCCGTGACTTCTTGTGCTTCTTCTGCTGCACCATGATACTACCTGGTATCCAAACGACGCTTCTTGATCGGAGAGCATCTGTTACAACCACCGGAAAATACCCTAGTAAACCGATTACTAGGAGAGACGTTAGGGCGACCAGGAGGGCGATTTTGGGCGCTACAGTCCCGGAATCTGGTGGCGAGGACGAGGAAGATGGAGGCGTGTTGTCGGAGGAGACTCGGTACCGGAGTTCATCCTTCGACCTTGAGTGTGATCTGCCGGAGGTTTCCGCACGAGTGGTATCATAGAAGGGAGCAGCAGAGGGCGGCGTTGTTACTGCATGTCTCGCCGGTAAGAAGTCCCTCTCCTGTTTCTGTGTTTGCACATGTTCAAAGGTCAAGACTACCAAAACGGCCGGTTCTAGAAGCTTCGACATTTGAGCTGGACAAGGAACTGGAGGCTGCGGCATGGATCGTGGTTCAGCGATGTCGACGTCGGAGATGGAGAGTTCCAGCAGAGGAAGAAGGCAGCGTTTATTAAGGATCGGATTTTTCAAATTTCCAGGGTACTGCGGGCCATACGGGCCAACGCAACCTTACTTTTCTTCACTCTATGGGCCATACGGGCCCTAGAGAGGCATCTGCGGGTGTTGGCCTTCTAGGGATCCTGGGTTTTGCGTGGCAGCAGTCGAAGCAGCTCGCGCCTAGGGTTCCTAGACTCGTATCCGAGAGAGACAGGCGATGGCGAGTCGACACCGGCATGTCGAACCGAGTTGGGAGAGGTGATGGCGCTGGCAGGGGTCAACGCGTCTTCCAGAATGATCCTGGGGCTGGTTCGAGTGGCTTCGGCGGCCAACGTGATGGGAATGGCAACTATGGCAGTGGTGGTTACCGAGCTAGTGGACATGAGTACGATCGGAACTTCAACAGAGGTAATTTTGATCAAGGAAGAGGAGGCTTTCATGGGGAAATCATGGTGGAAATCAGTTCCAAAACAACTACAATGGGTACAATGGTCAGGACAATTTTCAGAATAGTCAGTTTTATGGCAATTTTCATCCAGGGGTTGGCGGTGGCGGTGATGATCGGTATGGAGGCCGGACTGGACAAGGAAACAATGGATATTTTAATCGCCGCGGTTATGATTTTAGGGCTACTAGGGAAGGTACAGTTGGAGCTGCTGCTGCCCGAGGCCGTGGCCGAATCCCTGTGGCAACTCATCCCGTGGTAGAGACGTCGGGTTCTGGGGGAGTGACGGCCAGGACGTCAGCTACAGCAACTACTAATGTAGCTCTTGCGCCGCACCCTCAGTCACAACCACAAGCGGTGGTCGCTGCTCAGGTTATCCCTGGTGTTGCAATTGGTACCGCCCAAACATCGAATGAACCAGTGCAAGCTGTAGCTGCTCCTAGTATCAGGTCAGAGATTATTCAGTACAAGAGAAAGGAGAAGGTGGACGACAAAGTTAAGTGCTTCCGCTGTGACGAAAAAGGGCACTTTTCTATTGAATGTACTGCTAAAATTTGTGATATCTGTGAGGGTGCCGATCATGACAAGAATGATTGCCCTCTTCTTTTGGTTCCTAAACCATGTATACAGCTGTTTGGTTATGGGCAACAAGAGCTGGTAATTATTCAGGTACCTTCAACTCCTTCTTATCGACCGAAGTCTGAAAATGGGAGGATGTGTCGGATTGCTGTTACTGGAGGAGAGCTCTCTCTTGAGAAGATTGTGTAGAGGTTGAGATGCCTAATTGATGATTCCTTCCAGTGGGATGTGCAGCCACAGGGCAATAATGTGTACAAGACACAATTCCCAAATAAAAAAGAGTTGGCGAGAGCTGTTCGGTTTGGACTGATTAAAATCAAGGACACTGATTGCTTCATAGAGTTCAAGGAGTAGAAAACTGATGTGCAGCCTACTATCCATCTTCAAGAAGTGTGGTTACTGATTGGCAAAGTACCAGATGGAATACTTCGCAATTACCTCAAGGTTTGGGCATTAGGTGGTTACTTCGGCAAAACACAAAAGGTGGATATGGGATATACCCGGAGGCATGGGGTGGCTCGAATTTTAGTTAAGGTTTTGGATGTTGCCAATATTCCTTACCACAAAGATATTTTCCATGAGGATGAAGGGTACACATTTACGATTGAAATTAAAGAGGACATACGTTTGTCTGATGCAGACGATGAGATGCCGGATGCGGCACATGATAAAGATGACAAAGATGGTGATAAGAATTCTGATAAGGGGCAGGCAACGATACTTCTAAGGATAAGTCCAAGAAGGATCAACCGGCAGCAGAAAAATCTACTTCTAATAACTCAACTGGAGTGATTATCGACAATCCAAGAGCTAGATCAGCGAGTTTGGGGTCAGCTATCAAGTTTGGCACCTTCACGGATACTTTGGTGCCTATAGTGTCTGATGTGCGTAGCATTGACGTTGCTAGTTCGGTGAAAAAAAAGGCTCTTTCAGTCCCCGAGCAGATACACAGAATGTTTGTCGGATGATGCGACGTTGCATCTATGTCCTGTCGTGGCAGAAAATTACGCATGTTTTTCTGCCGCAATAGAGTCTGCCGATGGGGCTGCCGAGGCAGCGATTTCGCCGGATGTTGTTGCCGAGGCAGAGTCTGCCGAGGGGGCTGCCAATGTAGCTGTTTCGCAGGCTGCTGCTCAACTTCCGGTGCTCTCGGCTGTCATCCATGAGGAGGACCAGGTTACTACTGCTATGAATCTGCAGAAAACTCGCATGGTTGACAAGTGGGGCGTTAGGGCGACCAGGTTACTCACATGGTTGACAAGTGGGACGTTAGGGTGACCGGTAAAAACGGACATGCTATGAGGAGGACCAGGTTACTGTTACATAAAGGCTGAAACTATTCCCTTATGCGATACCGAAAGACAAGTCTTGAGGAATGCAAATGATGAGCTTACTAAACTAAGACGTGATGAGGAAATTAAATGGGCCCAACGCGCTAAAGTTAAGCATGTTCAAGAAGGGGGAAACAACACAAACTATTTCCACTTAATAGCAAATGACAAGCACCGGAAAAAGAAAATCTTTCAGTTAGAACAAGACGAGGGGACTGTTGTAGGGTATGAGAATTTAAAAGTTTATATAACTGAGTATTACAAGAGATTGTTTGGAGAACCGTTTCCAAACAACTTCTCTTTGGATGAGACTAGGATTAATGATATACCTCAATTATCACCGGAGGAAAATGATATCCTCATGGTCGAGTTTACATAGAAAGAGGTCCATGACGCTATTTTTCAGATGAAACTTAATAAAGCTCCAGGACCAGAGGGGTTTCCTGCTGAATTTTATCAAACTTTTTGGGATATTATTAAGGCGGATCTTATGGTTTTGTTTGTACAATTTAGAAAGGGAGAGCTCCCTTTGTACAAACTGAATTTTGGTGTCATAACTTCGCTACCAAAAAAGGAAAATGCAGTGCAAATACAACAATACAGACCTATATGTTTACTTAACGTGAGCTTCAAAATATTCACTAAAGTTGGAAGCATCAGGGTCACATCAATTGCTGAAAAAGTTATTAGACCCACACAAACGGCCTTTATGCCCGGGCGAAATATTTTAGAAGGTGTAGTTATCTTACATGAGACTATCCAGGAACTTCATAGGAAGAAATTGGATGGAGTTCTTTTCAAGATCGACTTTGAAAAGGCCTATGACAAGGTTAAATGGTCCTTTTTACAGCAAGCGATGCAAATGAAAGGTTTTGGACAAGATTGGTGTAATATGATTGCACGTTTTGTCCAAGGGGGTAGTGTTGGAATTAGGATCAATGACAACATTGGCCACTATTTCCAAACTAGAAAAGGACTGCGACAAGGAGATCCTCTGTCTCCGGTCCTGTTTAATATTGTGGCAGACATGTTAGATATTCTTATTGCTAGGGCAAAAGAAGTTGGTCAGATTGATGGACTTGTTCCTCATCTAGTCGAGGGAGGTATATCCATTTTGCAATACGCAGACGACACAATTCTTTTCTTGGAACATGATTTTGACAAAGCAGTCAATATGAAATTGATCTTATGTTTATTTGAACAACTGTCTGGTCTAAAAATTAACTTCCACAAAAGTGAGACCTTTTGTTTTGGAAAGGAAAAGGAGGAAAAAAACTACTATAAACAGATTTTTGGCTGTGAAAGTGGTTCGCTACCTTTTAGATACCTCGGTATACCAATCCATTACAGAAGACTTCTTAATAGTGAGTGGGGGCCAGTAGAAGACCGCTTTGAACGAAAGTTTGGGTGCTGGCAAGGAAAGTTTTTCTCATACGGAGACAAGCTTATTCTTATCAATTCTGTACTCACTAGTTTACCGATGTTCATGTTATCCTTCCTTGAGATACCTAAAGGAGTTAGGAAGAGATTGGATTTTTATCGCTCTCGCTTTTTTTTTGGCAGAATGATGAAAACAAAAAGAAGTATCGGTTAACAAAGTGGAATATTATTTGTCGCCCCAAGGACCAGGGAGGTCTTGGGGTAGAGGTGTTGGAACTTAAAAATAAATGTTTGCTCATAAAATGGCTGAAGAGGGCATGTGGCAAGAGCTGCTATGCAATAAATACCTTAGGAATAAAACGCTTTCCCAAGTAAAGGTAAAACCCACAGATTCTTCTTTTTGGAAAAGGCTTATGAAAATCAAGGATGAATTCTTCCAAAAAGGATCTTTTGTTGTTGGGAACGGGTTGAGAACCCGGTTCTGGGGGGATAGTTGGCTAGGTGATACGCCACTGGCGCAACAATATCCCTCTCTCTATAACTTTGTGCGGCGGAAAAATGTTTCGGTTGCACAAGTTTTAGCCAACACACCTCTAAATATCGAGTTCTGAAGATCGTTAATAGGAAATACATGGGATAGATGGTTACATTTAGTTCAGCGTTTGATGGGAGTTAGCCTCTCCAACGAACATGACTATTTTAAATGAAAATTGACTGTATCTGGTTCTTTTACAGTCAAATCAATGTATGTAAATTTGTTGAATGTGACTACTCCTTTCCCGCGACGATACTTATGGAAACTAAAGGTACCACTAAAAATTAAGATTTTTATGTGGTTTCTTTACAGAAAGGTTTTACTAACAAAAGATAATTTAGCTAAGCGAAAATGGAATGGTTGTATGAAATGTGTTTTCTGTGATTCGCCAGAATCCATACATCACTTGTTTATCGCTTGTCCCTTTTCTCGTCTTGTTTGGAGAATTGTTGAGTTCACTTTTAACCTGCCACCTCCGGCCAACATAACAAACATGTTCGGAAATTGGCTTAATGGGATGGGAAAGAATGATAAAGCTAAAATCCGTATTGGCATTTGTGCATTGATATGGTCTTTATGGAATGCGAGGAACGACCTCGTTTTTAACAGATTTGGCACTATCAATTTCTTGCAGGTTATTCGAAGAGCTACACACTTGATTCATATGTGGTCCTATCTTCTACCAAAGGACCAGCGGCCGCCTATGGATATTGGATGCATTCAGTTGGAGACGGTCGCTTTGGCTTTCTACAATCAGGCTAGGTGGCGGCATGCTAAAAGGATAGATGTTGCTTAAGCGTTCTTTTTATGGTTTAGGTGGCTAATTTTTTTAGCCACTTTAAGTGATCCATGAGTTTGTAATTTCAGATTTTGTACTCTTATGATTTGAGACTTTTCAAACGCTGCAATAAAAGTCTGTGTGCATCAATTGATGCAGAGGCCGGGTATACCCCATTTCGAAAAGAAAAAAGGTAAACCGATTACAGGGATATATATTGTTTACGCAACACCCAAACAGGAACTTATAGTGTCATTTTATCTAGATTTATGTATTCAGGAACAGAGTGTATTGCCTTTGCTCATTCATATCTGCCGTCTGGGGTTTACATAATTATTACTGGTGCAATTGCATTGCTTAACCATCATATCTCTACTTGATTATCTATGCAACAGAATGCATTGGTATCTGATTATTACTGATCAATATGTTGATTGGCCTTCATATTTTCCTGAATCAGAATGCAGTACCTGTTACTTGGCTGCAACTTCAATGTAATTTTTATAAATATTGTCATATTCTCCAGGAATCTGTCCTACCCCTGTTGGCTTTGGCACATTGTGGCCACTATAATTCAATGTTAATATGAGATTCCGTATAACCTTGATGATGCGGTGGAATTGGTGCATGTTCAGATACAGAAACCATTCAAGCTTTTGCTACCGTGGGGTAGATAAAAGCATATTACACACCAAGGTCTAGTGAAGATTACATAAAAATTATTCTGGCATAAAGCACAAAGGGCCGGCTGCATGAAGGTACGATCTTGTTTTTCATCCAGTAGTTAGATGTCACCATGTTTTCTGAAACCTAAATTACCAAGTATCTTGTCTTATTACAAGTTAGTAAACCCAAGGAGCAACAAGTAGTAGAAAAGAGCTAGCCCAAAATTTCTGAGTCTGAATACAGGGATTTGAGATTTGAGATTTTTAATTTGGCTCCTCAGCTTGTTAGTTAATTATTATCACTATTTTTTATGAATTTGGAAAACCAGTTGACATTTGTCCGCACGACATTTATTAACAGTTTACAACAGCTTGTTATTAGCAATTAAACACACGGTATGACATCCAACAGACAGGACAACATCGACACATGATATTTCAAAATTTTCGAATTGATCGACAGCAAAAGTTTACCAGCTTTTACATATACAACATCTAATGCCTCAAAGCTTATGTTACGCTCTAACAGGTAACAGCTACATCACGTGCTCACTCACTCACTCTTCCAACAAAGCAAACAATTACATCTGTAATCTCAGGGTACAAACAGATTTGGACTTGTGTGTGGCGACCCTTAGACCTCCTTCCTCGTTCAGCTCCTGCATCCATCTGAGCACCAAAACGCAAAAAATACAACATCTACTCCTACATGATCCAGGCATCTTCATCGCCGCTGCTGAAGGATTCAATCATATCACTCTCATCACCGTCCCCGCCACCCATGATCTCCAGCAGCCCACCTCCCACATCAAAGTCACCTTCCTCATACTCCGCATCTTCATCGTTTTCATCCCCGCTGTCCATATCCTCGTCATCATCATCACCACCGTCATCACCGCTGCTGTTGCTCGGATCCTCGTCAGAGTCCGTGTCCCCCAGCGCCAAATCAGACCCAAGGAGAGCATCAACCTCCGAGTCGTCGTCATCGTCATCCTCGTCCTCCGTGTCCCCTCCGTCCTCCGGATCTGAATCATCGTCAGTCGGTCGTTTCCTGCCAACCTCGAATAGGCGAGCAGAGGAGAACATCTCGTCGGGATTGTCCATCGCAACGACTCCAAGAAGGGAATCGTTGGGCTCGGTGGCGAGATCAAGGACACCACGGTCTATTTGGACAGTTGCAATGTCTGAGTAGGTGACAGCATCGATCGTGCGGAATGCAGGGAACAGAGGATGTCTGACCCTACGAGTATTGATGGAAGATGTTACATCCTCGAGATTGCGCCTCAGGATGGCATAAATAACATCACCCCTGCCATTGAATTTGATCACTGTCTGGTCAAGAGATGGGACACTCCTCAGAAGTTTAAATTTTCTCAGATCCCACACCTCCGAGTTTAGGATCACCTGGCGAAACATTGTGGACAGAGATGAGAAAATAAGCACAATACAAATGAATTCCTCCCTATGAAAATGATAAGCGTAAGAAATATCATTCCTGCCTTCCTTGATGTTGCCTTTTGTAATAAAGTTCTAAGGGTTAATATTTGAATTGATAAGCACAATCTAATGGTTATAATTTTCATCGCGATGTGGCTTAATGAGAATTATGGACTAGGAATTGATTATAGAGTAATGAAAGGTTTACAGTAACATCAGGAAATAAAATCCATTTATTCTAGCACAACAACATACACTTCTGAACTTGCATCACTTAAAACGAAGTAACCAAAGAATGATAGGCAGTCATGGAAAATACTACAGTGTAAGCAAGTACCCATATGGATCATTGTTCCAGTGCATGTCACAATTTAAATACTTTTCAGTGAAATGTAAACCCATTTGGCAAAAGTATCTTACTACCTTGCACTTCACTAAGGCATTTTCTTAGAGAAAGCCTACTGAGGTCAACTATGTGGCTGGAAAGATAAAATAAAGCCTACTCAGAAAAAATATAAATGCCAAATATAAATGGCACAGTTGCTGAACAGCCTGGTTAACCTGTTTAACAGCCAACTTTGTTGTTTTAAGAAACTGGACATGCGCATGCAAGACGAGTTTACTCATAAAGATCTCACAACACTAGCTTGCCTTATGTCTTTTATAATTTGTTAGGTGTAGAATCCGAGAAGCTAGCATATGCAAAATATATTCCTAAACATAAATTCTTCTGTATAGTGACGTAAAATTTCCATTGAGAATAATTATGGTTTACGCATTACTAACTGCCACAAACATCTTAGCTGAGAAGGAAAAGGAATGGTTGTGGTAATGCAAGAAAATTTTATTTTGAAGCAGGGAGAGCAATGTTTCTTCATGACCAATTAGTCATGCTATGAAATTGATAGAACTGAACTGAAACAAGAGAATATAATAACTACAGCCCAAGCGAAAAAGGTTACCTCATTTCCAGCTGGATGGAAGCCACCACCACAATAGTCTGTGAACTGGTCAAACTGATGGATAGGGTCTGGACTCCGTCTATCCCACAGAACCCCGTTCCACAGCAACATATCATCTGAAGGACTGAAATGTATAATTGGATGCACGTAACTACGACCTGAACCGGACAGGCTCGAGTTATCAGGAAGCTGCATATCAACATTATGTGTCTGCACATCGTACAATAGAATCGCCCGGCGATTTGCATCGGTAGAAATGGCAGCAAATAAAGTCCCAGCATGATTAAACCTAGCAGCCTTGCAGTCCTCGAATGTGTGCAAAGGTCCTGTAGACACCGAGAAAGAATCCCAGAGCTTAACCTCGTTCAAGCTAGACGAGAGAATCAGCTCATTTCCACCAGAGGATGTTGACTCAAGCGTTGTAACAAGATGCTGGTGGCATGACTGCGTCTCTATGAGACCCGCAGTGTTGCTGTCGAATATTCTTAATTCGCCAGTATGGTTTCCCGCCGCCAATCGTGATGCATCTTGAATAAAAGTCATGCAAGTCAACAGTGAGGACTCATCACGGCAGACACGGCATGGCTTGAACCTGCTGTATATAAATTGCCGATCCCTGCGGGGCACTTGGATCCCACTAAACTCTCTGCTTATCTCACGGCTTCCCATACGGGCAGTTACATTTGGCGGCGCGCTAATGCTGCGGCTTGGCTCAGGACAAGCATGAGGGTGCAGAAGAGAGACTGGTGGCAAAGTTGTTATCGGAGCAGGACACTGGCGATGCTGATGTTTCAGATACTGTACAACCAATGAGTCAAGTGTCATACGCTCCAAATTTCCTGGTTGCTGATCATTTGCACCAAGATGTGGTGTACCTGTCAGCACACCAGGCGTGCCTTGAGAATCTTCAAAGTTCTCGTTTGTCCTTCCTGGATGAAATGCCGCAGTCGGAGAATCCACTGCTACAGACAGGCCTCTGCGAGTAGGAGCAGGAGTTTTGAATACAGGAGATTGGCATGATTGATCAGCTATTGCAGGACGCTTTGCTGCTGACACAGAACTAAGGTCCGTATCCGCAAGCTTCCTCTTTAGTGGCAACGGCATTGGTGTTTTATGCGATGTCTCCGCATCTCCAGTATTGGCAGTATTAGCAGACCAAGTTATACTTTCCACATTTCCAGTAGGTACAGGACTTCTCAGGCTATTGCTTGCTTTATTACCAGAAAATGAAAGAAAGGGTTGAGCTCGTTTAGAAAAACTGGATGAGAAGACCAGTGCCTTCTTCTTAGACGAAGGCACAACAGACTCTGGTCTCTGGCTAGCTTGATCTTCAGCTATCGTTGTTTTCTCAGACAGAAATCCCTGAACACGGCCAGAGGGCCACTGTTGTTGAACTTGAACAGATGATGGTTCCGGGGCAACAGCCCGGTGGACAGGTAGCACTGCAGCAGTTACTTGCGAAGGTGCAAGGTCAGCCTCCTTCTGCAACATGGCAGCAGTAGCAGCCAAACCAGATCCAAGGAGATGTTCATGTATCAGCTGCATCAGCTCCCTACACACAAAACAGAAGATCAGATGTAGGAACATGGAGCTGGGAAAATAATATAAGGAAAACATTACAAATAAGTCAAACCTGGAATTGTAAGAGATAGGAGTAGCAGCAGCTATGCCAGCTCGCTCTATGCGCTTCAATGCTGGAGCAGCAGCATCAGTTGCTGCTAAGGTTGTTTCTTTACCAGAATTTGTCAAGACCTATCAGGAGAAAAAAAAACAATATATTAGTCATTCAGCCCATCTTTCCCATTTAAGCAGTGCAAAACCAAACCGTCGCATATTAGGGATAAATTAAAATCCTAAAATTAGGGAAGCCTATGACATAAAACATGGAAGCAAACATAACTGGATACCATTGAAGGACTGCAAGTTGTTCTCCCACATCAGCACAACTCTTAACTTTTAAACACCGTTCTGATTATAAAATATTCCTAGTTACTGTGGAATGTTAAATAGCTACAAAAAAACAGCACGCTCATCGACTTGATAAACAGAAGAATACAAGCAAAAAAAACTCCACGTGATATAAACTTCTGAGCAACTCAAAATAACATAAAACAATAGTCGTGCCTTACCGCGATAAGTTCAATTGCCACTTGGGTCAGTTCATTTATCCATCTTGCATTATCACTTCCAGATGTCTGGGTACTCGTATCACGAATCAGTTCTGATAATTTCTTACCTACCTGAAATAACAGGTTAATAATAGTTAGTTACTTAACTAGGAGGCAACCCGCAAAACCCGCAAAAAACAAAGCTACATAGGTACACATGTAAAGATAGGATGAAAGAAGGATCAGAGACAGGCAGTTCACCAACTCTACTACCCTCCATCAATTTCATCTCACACCATTTTTCACACAAAGTACCAGAAAAATGGGGAGGCGGATGTTTAACCAACTGTCCCTCAACTAGGTTTGAATAGGTAGTGTGTTCGACCTTAGTAAAGTAACAAAACCTCATTAACTACACTACTGATTTCTGTATAGTACTTGTATTTCAAAAAGAGGCAAGACGGGAAAGGAACAGACCCTATAGGTGAAACAGAGGATAGTCGCTACCAATTACTCATTACTGAGATTAGTCATGCAATAGTAAGACAAAACATATGAAAATAAGTGCATTGTTCTGCAGTCCACGATACCTGGAGCTTTGTCAGTATATGAGCAATTGCATCGTCTCTAGCCAAGCCAAGCAGTACCCGACAGGCAAGGGCTCGAATAGGATCAATAGCCATGGGAGGTGTAACCATCCGAGTACTAAGAAGCTGTAAAAGAATCTTTATGCCATTATTAGCTCTGACTACTTCTCGAGCTTGACGATACGCTTGTTCCAATTGAGCAGCAAGACCAGGACCCCCAGCTCCTACGCCTAGCGATATTCGCTTATCACCAACGACTCCAGATGGCACTACAGGTGTGCCAGATTCACCTTGGTTTGCTGCTAGATTTCTTTCTAAAGTAAGTCTTTCAGCAGTCCTGTCTCTGCTTTCCGAATAACTCCCAGGTTGCTGATTGGCAGTTGAGGATGGTTTGTTGCTGATTGAAGGAGGGGGGCATACAAGATTGACAAGAACATTCAGAGCCGGGCATATCACCTAATACACAAAGGACAGTAAAACAATATATTATTGGAAGGACTTAAGAAAATACTGTTGGACTTGTAAAGCTTAGTTAATGCATAGCTTGAGAGGGAAAAACACACCTCAGGATCAACGTAGCCAACAACACTGTTTGCTATATCAAGTAAGACAGTCATACCAATACGGTTGTTACTTAGTGTATTATGCACTATCAATTTGCGACTGTGTGGCATCAGTGTTATGATATGAAGAATTCCAAATGCATATTGAGCTAAGTCATGAAGATACCGATCAGCAGGAAGACCCTGAAACAGATTGTTATGAAATTAAATCAGCTTACATACAAACTTTGCTTTTCCAGAAAAAGGGTTTAAAAAATACGAGATTTTTACCTGGCATAACTCCAGCATAATTATATGACCATTCGAGGCCAAGAATTTATCCATCACAGGCCAGCGAGCTCTCACAAGAGCAGGTCCTAACTTTCTATCCCGCTGGATCTGACGAAAAATAGCATCCATAGCCTCGTTGCCGATGTCAAAAGGTTTGTAACCAGCTCTTGCACTGGAAGTATTCCTGGCAATACTACGGATACTCTTGCTTGGCCGGATGGAATCAACAAGCTGGAGGAGATGAGCTCTAAAGTATTGCCGTAGAGCAACACATGAATGATATGCAACCTGCTTTTCTGTTGCAGTCAGAACTTCAGCAGGTGATCGATCATTCCCTTGATTCGCATTAGATGATCCTAATGCTCCAGAGTTGCTACCAGACCGTACAGACGCAGCAACATGTAAAATATTCAGAAGTTTTTGCATCCCATCCTGTGCATCAAATGAATCCAGAACAGCTTTGAACACAAAAGCAGCAGCAAAGAATATGGCAGCATTCTTTCGAGCTGAATCTTGTGGGCATTCTAAGAGTTGAAGAGCTAGTTCAACCACATTGTTGAGTGTGTCAGATGAAAGCGCACAAACACGCTCCATTGTAGACTGCAAAAATCAAACATGCTTAGAAATAAGATAAATGAACGACCAGGGTAAAATGACAACAGATCGACAGACAGCAACACAGCATGACCAGCCAATTTAGGTTTCTAAGTTTACCTGGAGGGAGCCAAAAGTAAACAAACACGCAGAAAGAGCAGTATATGTCTGAGTAATCCTAGGGACAGAGAGGATCTTCTGAATACCACCCCGATCAACAAATAGCGCAGCAAATTTCCGGTGGGCGGCTAGGGCGCAAATTAATCTAAGGATCTCATGAAGTAGAGAAACGTGGCCACATCCCTCCTGGTCTTTGATGCCCCGTTGCAATAGTGCCAGGCAAACATCGACACCCTTTTCATGCAGAACAGGACCCAAAGCTTCAATATACTCCCCCAAAATCTGTAAGCACAGAATGCTATATTTTTCTCTAAGTTGCAAGAGCTGCTCATGGTCAGGAAGAACAAAATCTTCCAAATCCTGGTCCGGACTGATTTTCACAGCATCTTCAACCACATGCTCCTCCTTAACTTGGTCAGAGCTTCTGTAACACCAAATAAAACTCAGAGAAAGAACAACGATATAATGAAAAGACAGGAAAGAGAGAGAGCGTGTGCTTCTTCCATTACCGTGAAACACTAGTTGACATGGCAGCATCCACTACAGTAGTTGCAGCTTTCTCAGCAGCTAATACAACCGCGTCGCCATTATTTTCACTCTTCCAAACCTTATAAAACACAGACCATCAAAAATTACTAACAAATAATGAAGCAGCAAACTGAATCAGGGTTAAGTAACTATATTTCGGAAAGTCCAAATATGTCTTTTTCCATACCTCTAAAGCAGCAGATTTCACAAGCTCAGCAGCAGCATCACCTGCTGCTTTCACAGCTTCCTCGGGTGCATTTGCAGACCTGGCTTCTGCTTCTGCAGCTCTAACTGCCTTCAAAACAATGTCAGTTATATCCTTCAAGCCAATAATGCAATCCCTGAAGCGGTCTTCATACTCTTCTTTGGAAATAACAGTATAAGCCGCCTCAAAGGCTGCAGAGCTATTGTTCAAATCGATTGCTTTCTTTGGGTCCTCGACTTTATCCTCATTCTTGTCTTTGCTGGCCCGACTTCCCACTCTCAATCCTGAGGTTGGTAATAAAGGTGTCTGTTCACTTTCAGGCAAGCTTTCACCAGCTTTGCTTTTCCCTCTTAGTCGAGATCCTGCACGACTCAGCTTTCTCTTCAAGAGGTCATCTCTCAAGCTTTCACATGCAGGATGCATGTCCTCATTGACTGACTTTGCATCCGAACCAGCTGAGGACATTAGCCCATTTGCTTGGGGCATATCAACAGTGTCATCTCCAGCTGCTTGCCTCATGACAGCACCACGATCAAGCTCCTTTCCCAAAATTGGGTCAGTAGGTATTCCATCTCCAGCCCTTGTTCCGTCCGATACAGAACTATCTTGAAGAAACCGTACTTTTCCCTTGTTATCATCTCTACCCCGAGGATGCTTGGTATCTAATGGAAGATTAGCATCTTTCTGTGAAGATGTGCCATCCCCATAGACTCGTGTTCGCAAAAAATGCATGAGCTTGGCTGATACCCCAATATTCAAGATGTCTTCTACCAATTGCCCACCACTGGCAAAGAAAGAAAAAATGCAATAATTAGATTAACAATATCAAAAAGGCTGCTGAAAACAAAATGCATCTCATTTGATAAGTCATGACAGTACCTATACAACGCCATCGAAAGCAACCCAATAGCATATGTTCTCAGCATCTCAGTATCTGTGGGCTTTTCACCACTCACGAAATGCTTCCAATCACATGCTTCGGCATCTTCCCTTATCCATTTTTTTAGGTTTGCGATGGTAGCATCTTCAAAAGCATGTGGAAACTGGGACTGCGGAGACAAACATGAATAAAGTTAATATTACAGAACGTAGAGAACTAATGAAGACTAAAGAGAGTATGATGAAAGTGTAAACCAGTGTGTGTGTGTGTGTGTGTGGAGAGAGAGAGAGTGGGGGAGGGGCAGTAACTAACCTCCCATGCGTTATAGATGCTCAGGAGCAGCCTGGCAGAAGCACAGCGTACTGCCACAGGGTATGATGTGTCCGACAAGAACTTGCAGAACACGAGCTCGTAGAAATCATCGTTCTCCTGCTCACACGGTTGAAGTAGCAACAGTTAGTTTCACCAATAAATGGGTAGGGCTCAGGCTACACCGATACACGTAGAAACCCAAAACACGCACCCTGATCAAATTCGCCAGCTTGCCTATTGTATGGGAGACCCTCGTGTTTGTGTTGTTAAAGGTTGGATCACTTGCGCACTCTTGTAAATGTCTGCAGGGAGTATATGATAAGCAGAGAGAAAATCGTTAGAAGCAATTAAATTAAAGAAAAGAATTATCAGCTGTACGTCTCAATCAAGAAGGAGCCTTCATAGTGTAGAACCAAAGTGATTCAACTCCCACCGAGTTTTAAGAAGTGTAAATGATGCCATGCATTTCAGTTTCAATGAAATCAAACAAAATACAGGTGACATGGTCGACCACAACGCGATTACAGCAGCTTCCTAGTCCGCAAACAAAATACAGGTGCCATGCATTTCAGTCCGAGTGTGAAGGGTCAAGAAGAGCTTCTGCTTCTCCCTCGAAACGGTTTTCCTAGTCCTGGGTACACAAAAGAAGCAGCGGCAAGAGCAAGAAAGAGAGGGTTTCCTAGAAACCAAGTTTTTTCAGAAAGATGCTTAGATGATGCTGTGATGAAATCAAACAAAAGACACAGTGACCCCGAAACAGGGTGTACTACGGGCTTGACCTCAACTGGCAAGCATATGAGATGAAAAATTGTTTTTATTGACCAATGCACTGAGAGTGTCAGATTGGGTGCACTTAAACTTGGCTAGGAAGTGGAGGCAGCAGCTCCATGCCGTATGTTATACCTTGAGCAAATACAGCAACTTCCTATCTCGCAAGCAGCAGAAATGTGAAAATGACCAGAGTATCTAAGCAATTTGTTTCATGAAACATTGGCAGCTACACATCTCAATCAAGCAGGCGCCTTGGTAGGCGAAGTGATTGAACCCGCAGGGAGTTTGAACATACATATAGATTATTATTAAATTGCACATTCCCCAGTGATGAAACCGGAACATTCCACGGTGAACTCACACGAGAGGCTATTTAGTTTTTTGTTATCGGCCACTCCACTGCAGTCAGTGAGTCGACCACTCCATCTTTGTACACCTTGCGTGATTATAGCAGCTTCTTCCTAGGACAGAGCATCTATAAGAATATTTATTACAGGAACTGGTGTAGTGGGTGGCGTGGCTCCTGGCAGCGAGGCAAGAACAAGAGCAAGCCCTAGGTATGAACTAATCGGTCAGCCAGGCGGGCAGCAGGGCGTGGAAGCAGGAGGGGGGGCGCGTACCTGGCCTCCTGGGCCTCGCAGATGGTGGCGAGGGTGTGGATGAGTCGCGGGTTGGGGTCGGCCTCCTGCTCAACGACCCTGGAGATCAAGGCCTGCGCGCGGTCGAGCAGCGCGTCCCCCTCCTCGTCGGGTTCCTCCTCGTCGTCTTCGTCGTCGTCCTCCCCTGCCTCCTCCTCCTGTTCCTCCGCTTCTTCATCCGCTTCTTCCTCCCCCACCGGCTCTTCCGACTGCGGCTCGACGGCGGCGGCGGCGGCGGCGGGGGGGAGAGACGCTGGCGGCTCGTCCGCCATGGGAGTTGGTGGCGGGGGCAGGCGGGCGCGCGGGGTAGGGTTAGGGTTGCGTGGGGGAGCGGGGCGCGGGGTGGGGGCGGAGGAGAGAGGGCTAATGGTGGCGGACGGAAAGAGAGTGTCGTGGCGTGGCGTCCCGTCCCGTCGCGTCGCGTGGGGGAAGAAAGGGAGGCGGTGTGTTGGAGTATTGCGTTGCGGCGCCGCGCAGGTAGGGAAGGGTTCGCGCGGACGAACTTTCTAGGTGCTCTGCCTCTCTGCTCAGGTTTCCTCTTACCAACGTGGGCTCAACAGGCAGGCCGGATGAAAGGAGGGCCTTGCTGGGCCATCTTGGATCTGGGGAACGCAAGTCGTGAGTAGGGACGTGAATGGTACGGATAATTTTTTCCGTTTCGAATCCGCATTCGTGTTTGTTTTTGAGGATATGGTATACAATTTTTTATATCCGACGAATATGGATGCGGATGCGGATATCCCGACGAATATGATAGCAAAGAGGACATATGGTAAACATCTATGCTGCATTTGACGATGGCAAGAGTTTTCTCCGAGTCCTTCACGCGGTCTCACAGCGGAGTACTCAAGCACATGACGATATTCTCAAGACAACACCAAGCAAAGAGGACATATGCAGAAATAGCATACGACGATACTACCCTACAGCGACACCCTATGCAACAGTATCGGACGGGCTTGGCGGAGTCATCTACAACACTAGCCGCAGACCACCACTTCTGCTCTTCAGTATAGTACTTCTCAAGTAGAGAAATCAGTTGAGGACCGTATTTCTTGCAGTTCTTGGCAAAGGGACGGGATTCTACCTCCTGTCCGTCGGCAGACACAGGCATCACGGATGTAGCCTTGTTGATGTTGAGGTTCATCCACAAGCCGCAGCAATTGCAAATGCCAAGGTACCGCCAACCGCTTTCTGTGCCTTCTTGTACTCCTTCGCCAAAATCCAAAAGAAAAACAAGAGAATAACCTATGAAATTCCAAAATAAAACCAAGATAATTTCACACAAAATAAAACAAAAGGCTACTCTAATTTTTTTTGTGTTTTCTTTTTATCAACGCAAAATTAAAAGTAAACATGCAACTAACCAGAAAAGAAAACAAATCAAAAGAAAAAACAAAAATATGAATGCAAAGAGGGTGAAGGATTTTAACCTTCCCCATGTTGTGATGGATCTGTGACGTTTTTATGGTGTGTCACGAAAAAAACATTATGGACCAACTTGGATTTCGTAGTGCTCACCCTATGGTGGGCGCCAACTGTCGTCGTATTGATAAAAGGTAGGACATGTGAGGGGATACTCGAGTCATGAAAAGAAAGGGGGTGTGAGATGTAAGTATGTCCGGGACGGGAAACACACAAGTTTACCCAGGTTTAAATCCGACTGTGGTGGTCAGATCCTACTCCTGTTATCAATCTACTATAACCGGGAAAGACGGAGGTTACAAAGGGTTGAAGACAGGTTCTCCTGTGCAAGTTGTGAGATTGCTCGTTGTGAGTCTTGCCCTAAGGGCTACCCATAGACCAGCTTATATAGTCATCCTGATTGGGGTTTACAGGGAGAAACCTATCCGGCTAGGGTAAAAATTACACATAGCCGGTAACTATTACATCTTATACCATAGGCTCTAACCACAAGTGGGCCATCATGGTCTCTGATTATAAGTGTTGGCCATGGGTATATCCGTAAAGTATGACCCCGATAAGAGGAGTGTTAGAGGGAGAGGACCGGGCGACAGTGAGGAGATTTATGGCGCATGTTCCCTTCGAGATACGATGTGGCCCTCCCGTTTCCTACGCTTATCAGAACGAACTTCATCACCACATGGGGTCACAAAGCCGCGTCCACTCGATCTGCATATTGACGAGGATCGTGCAGACACCAAGATGTAGTATATGTGCCTACTTGGCTATCTCATCGAGAGCATGCCCTCATGTGCTTGTGTAATTTTTGTTTTCTCTTTTTAATTTCTTGTATAATCATATTCCCAATGTATGTGATAATGCTAGGAGCTTTAAATTCTCTTCGGCGATTACTGGCAATTACTAACAAAGGGCCCTTAGTTCACCAAATAGAAAATTGTTATTTGAAAATCAGCAATAACGAGACTTAATCTTTCTTATAAAGTCATATTTTTAATATTTAATTTTTGAACAAATGAGTTACAGGCTTGATAAGTACAAAATAATATATAAGACATACTTTCTTAATATAGTAAAATCAATCCATCTAGCTTGATTAATGAAACTTAACTCAATAATTTGTAAGCTCACATGACAACAATATAGGACATGTTAATTTTATGTAAGCAGTTTGTTGTTGCGGTCTTCCATTGTTTGGTAGTTGATCAATGCATGCTCCCTTTCTTCGTACACCATCCTTCCAACCCTTGCGACATGTTCTTTCTCACGTGGACCAAGAAACCATTCGGCGGCCGCTCCCCCAAGAAAGCCTCCTAACTGTGAATCCAAAGGACGAAGTAAGCTAAGCATTTTATGTACTTCTTGGCTTAATGAGTTATTAAGTTAAAGTTTAGGAGACTTACATGAGCCCAGTTGTCAATGCGGATCTTGATGAGCCTTAAAGCTAAGGTAAGTACCTATTAAACGAAACACATGAGTTCGGTGAGGCAAATGGCAAAAAAAAAGGCGAAGGTTAATATAAAATGAGCCAGAATGTAAGTGGGTACCATAGTGGATAAAACAATATCTCCAATTTCCTTGAAAATATCACTTGATGATGCCATAGACTCTCGGCGCCTCCATTTATACACACCTTGAGCACCAACCTGACCATGAAGGTAAATGCTGGTGAAATAGTGTAAGAAAAAATATCATGGTTGCCAATAATTTCTCTTTGGAAAAAAAATCTTACAAAACATAATGAAGATAATCAGAAGTAGATATTTAAAACATGGAAGTGCATATTACTGTAACACCCTCAGAATCGATCCTATGCAAGTTTCAGCGATTCCCGCCAACCCGCATAGAAACGATTCAAAGGTGCCCACCAGGCACTTTCGTGCGGGTGGAAAACGAAGTAATAACATTACACAACAGTCCTCGATGGGACCCACAGAACAGATATATACAACACGACTCCATGAGTCAAGAATACAAATATACGGTACAAAGATCCAAATCACCTCGAAAACGATGGAGCGTCCGACTACGGACAAGATGCAAATGGGGCTAAGAGCCCTAAAGAATAACCAATGGCGTCCATAACCCTGCCCAGGCCAAGCCGGAAGGGTAACCCTGCTAACGACGTCGATCTCAAAACCTGCTTAAACAAAAGGGGTGCCGACAAAAGGCAAAGGAAAAAAGAGGAGCGTCAGTACTGAGGCCAGTACACGGCGAGGCTAGAATTCGGCGGTCCTCGCCTACATAGGTATGGTGGACTGAAGCGGCAGCGGCAACATGCACTAACAACCTATAGAGACTCGATACAACTGTCGGCTATCAGAGAGGGGTAAGAAAGACCTATTCGGATCCAACCTGATACTACCATCAAACAAACCCATCCTGGCGTTTCTCCCCTCGAGACCAAACGAGGAAGTCAACCGAGAAACTCACACAGTTGGCAGTTTTACTTATTCAGTTATCGTTGCAGCAATTACTAGTCAGGTTTAGATAATCATCCTGATAAAGTAAGCAGTGGGCACTTTTAGTTAACCATTCCGTTATAGTTACAACACTTACTAAACCGATACAGATAGCATGAGATAACCCAAAACCCAGCAGTTGTTGGTACTTTTATTTAGCCATTCCGTTGTAGTTGCAATACTTACTAGTCAGATACAATTGTCGCAAGCGACAAACCAAACAAGCAATTGTGGGCAGTTTTAGTTAACCATTCCATTATAGTGAAGCTAATTACTAGTCATTATAAAGTCAAATTTATAGCACTACTTTAGTTATGCTTGTCTATGATCGAGATACTGTGCTCCAAGTCGTCCATAACCGCGGACACGGCTTTCAGAAAGTTTTACCCGACCGGGGTGCACCAATAGCAACACACGCTCGATCAACCTCGGAAAAACCAAATCAAAACCCAACGAGGCCTTCACGACAAAGCAATCACAGGATTCAGAAATATTTCAGGGGGCCACCCCTTGGAGTACACCCGCAACGAAGTTAGCTGACTCCGAGACGGACCCGAGGTTTGGGTGGACGGCTGTGAACGACTGGGAACCCAAAACTGGGCTTGTCGACACCGCGAAAACGTGTCCCGATCCTAAACAGTACAGTGTGCTCCTCGCACAATCGTAAATAAAGCAGTAGCATGGCATAAGTACAGGATAGTAAATAAAACCTCAGACTAGTTTGTGGCCCCAAGAAATAAGACTGAATCAAGCTCTGGCTCGGGGGGTCCCATAATCCTCCCGGATGTGGATAGCGCGATAAATCAAGGAACAGGTATCAAGTACTCGGGGTCCTACGGGACACAAGTGGGCGGTCGGAAACCAAATATTATCTATCACCCACCGATGCCTCTTCTTACTTACCTCAATTTTTAGTTGTTAAACGGGAATTAAAGTGGGCGATAAGTAAAACCATGATCATCTCCAACATCAAACAAGCGGCCAATACACCAACAACTGTGGCACTTGACGACATGCAACAGCGCTTGAGCAAGCGACTACGACGTGCAAGTCCAACTATCTACCAAGCAACAGGTAATAGGATGTGTCCAAGGCAATATAGGGCTGCAAGGGATATCACGGGTACAGAAACTAGAGCATCGCAACACAGATAGCAATAGATCAACAAGAGGGAATAAATGCTATAAAAGTAAGATAGGTAGAAAGGGGAAGATGCTCGCCTGAAAACATTGTCGAAGGTTCAACTGAAGATCGGATCGACACTCGCACCAACTCAACGGCCTTATCCGCGAAGAACCAAAACACTAGAATAAACACCGGATGCATTATTTAATACTACGGCAAAAGATCGGGCATGATGCATGTACGATGTATGGCATGGCAAAGGTGCAATGCAATTAGGCAATATTAAACGGAACCGGGGGTCCCGACATTTAATTAAATGGTTCATGTTATTTAGATACCCCGCAATTTAAATGTTGCATTATCAGGACAAAAGATAGCACCGGTTCGCTACACAAATTTAAATGAGGCCAATATAAGACTAGATTTGCCCGCATATGGGCCCCATATTTAATTATTAGGTGAATCGGCATAAGGCCCCCCAAACCACAGACAAGGATGCATGCAAGTATGACAATTTAATATGCAACAGGTTTTATTTCATTTATAAAATAAGGCTCGAGAAAAGGGGTCACAGATTAGGGGGCCTCGACGAACTTGAGGTTCCGGGGTTCGGGGTCGGTCTCAGGGTCCAGGGTTCGACGGGATCGTTCTCGGACTCCGGGGTAGATCTTGTCGCGCGGCGTCAATGCTTCCGGGAAGGAGAACTTGTCGTCCAGGGTCTCGGTGTCCGGGGTGAAGTACTTGTCGTTCCATGGCGATCTTGGAGTGCCGATGGTTCGGTCTTCAAATTCCGGGAAGGATGTCTTGCGATTTCCCGTGTAGGCGATCTTGACGCTCGGTGCCCATGAAGTAGAACTTGTCGTCCGTCTTTTGTCGGTGGTGATCTTGATCGATGGTCTTCGGGTCCAGGAAGGAGCACTTGGCGTGGCGCCGGTTACGGAATCGGCCTTCAGGTTCGGGGGTCCCGGCGCTTTGGATCGGTCTTCGGTTTCGGTGGTAGATCTTGATGTGCCGAGACGGAGAACTTGGTTTTCGGGGTAGGCGATCTTATCGTCAAAGGCGGACTTATATCCGCACCGATGGTTCTCGGGTTGGGTCGATGGTGAACTTGGGGATTAACGCCGAGGTCGTCGAGTGGTGCCATGTATCGTCTTTGGAATCATTGGCTTCGAGCCGGACTTGTCGGCACGATCTGGTTGGTGCTGAGCTTGCGACGACACCGGTTACTCGTGGCCATCGGGAAGAACGTCGCAGGCAACTTCTGTCGGTGGTCTCGATGTGCTCAGGGAAGGACATAAACGTCGGTGACGGTGATGAAGTGCGGCGGAGACGTCAGGCACGTGAGGGAAGTCGGGTTCTGCAAACAGCGACTCCAGGAAGCGGATTGGGAAGACGCCGACAAGCACGACGCTGCTTCTTTGCGTCTCGGCTTCAACTGGACTCGCCCTTCGCGGTGGCGTGGGGCAGCTTCTAGCGGCGGCCAGGGAAAGGGCACAGGGCGCAGAGGCGGCAGGGTGGTGGTGTAGGCGGGGCCGCGCTCGGCGGCAGGGGTCGGAGGCGAGGGGCATCGGCGAGGAGGGAGCCGCAGGGGCGAGCGGCGGCGCAGAGGCGGGGACGCGGCCGCGGCGGTGGGCGCCAGAGGCGGCGGGAGGCGAGGCGAGGGCGGAGGCGGCGTCCGGGGTCGCTGGCGAGGGGGAGCTCCGAGGCAGCGGCGGTGGGCCAGGGGGCTGCGGGGAGAGGAAGGCGAGGCGGGGAGGCCGATGGAGGCGCACGCGGCGGGCGGGAGCGGGGCGATGGGTCACGGGGATGGGGCAAGCGCGGTGGGCTGGGAGAGAGAGGAGGGAGCCGGCGCCGGAGGCGGGCGACAGAGCCGGCCCGAGGGAAGGAGGCCCTGGCGGGGCGAGCGAGGTAGGCGGTGGGAGGTTGGGGAAGGGAGGACGCGTGCGGGGGAGAGGTGCGCGTTGGGAGGTGGGGGATGGGCAGGGGACGCGGGGCCAGGGTGGTGGGTCCCGCGGGTGGGCCGGGGTGGGGAGTGGTTGCGGCTGGGGGAGGTTTGACCAGGGGAGGAGGAAGGGAGGGAGTGGGGCTGGTGCGGGCCCAGGTGGTCAGAGGGAGAGGGTAGGGAAGTGGTGGGTGAGAGAGGGAGTTGGGGGGGAAAGGTGGCAGCGGGTTGGGGTGATGTGGCGGTTGAGGATTGGTTAGAGGGGAGGGAGAGGGTGAGGTGGCAGCCAGGGATTGGTCCGGGTGAGGTGGAGGAGGGGTGGGTAGAATAGGACTGGTAGTTTTAGGATTTTGGGTGGACCGATTTAATTTCGGGGGTGGTCGACTGGGTCGGGTCGGCCCGTTCGACTGCCCCACTAAAAAAAAATTAAATATTTTATTTGTTTTAAACGGACCGTTTGCAAACAGATAGCAGACAAAACAAAATAATCCGGAGACCCGGGTTTGCGTGTTGAACAAGGACGGGGCGTTTGGAAAACAAAATAGGTTTTTTCGAAATTAGTTTATGCAAACAAATGCAAGATGATGAGACGATGCTCAAATGCAAGGTGGCATGATGACATGAGCATGCGGTCATGATGATGCAATGCATAAAAACAACGCGATTTTTTAGTAGTGGTTTTGCGGGATGCCACAATTACATAATAGCAATCACATTGCATGCCAGTTTGTGAATATATGTCCAATACATCGAGTACATGTTCGTCACATGATCTTATTGTACATCTCATATTTGCCTAGTTCATAATAATGTCGTATTTCTAGAAAATTATGAAGCGCTCTATAGGATTAAGCACAAATTATTCTTGCATTTTCTGAAAATAATATTTCTACAACTATTCCCTTCGTTTCAAAATATAAGATGTTTTAGCTTTATGAAAAAAAAGGTATATTTGGACCCTTTTACTTTTTCTACAAAGCTGAAATTATCTTATATTTTAAAACGAAAGGAGTATATTTAATTTACGAATACATGGACGTACCAATCCACAGAGAGCACCAGATGCACCAACAGAATTTCCACGGGTAAACCTGTAACTCATTAGGTTACCTGTTATGGCCCCAAGAATGAATATTCAGTAGTTAGTTATATGAATACAAACATATATACTAGGATAAGAGCCGAACATTAACACCAAGCAAATAAAGGAAAAGAAACACCTGCTAGTGCTGAAGTGCAATAGGTAGCTAGAAATCTTCTAGGGCCGGTAATCTCTTCCATCACAGGCCCGATATCATCCAAAACGAACATATTGCACTGCATGGATCATCATGTACTAGGTAAAATCAATGTATATATATTCAGGATGTTAAGCATAATTTCGTCTGTAACAAACGGGGACGCATACCGTAATGTGAATTATACCCCTATGAAGAAAACAAGGCGTGGCTAGACGCCAGATTTGGCCTTTTCTGATCAGGCCGGTGCTCTTTGACACGGTGCATGCATGGTAAACATATATAATCAGTGGCCAGAATATATATATATATATATATATATATATATATATATATATATATATATATAAATAATGGTGGAATCGAATTTCGAACAACAAACCTTGCTTTCCCACATAATAAGCTTTCGGTTTGCTACCCTGTCCACAGCATGAACCCTAAGCAAACAAATTAAAATTATAGTATTATATATCAGCAAAAGCACAATTAAAGATTTTGTTTGCTAGGTATGTACTCCCTCGGTTCCATAATATATGCATGATGTTTTAGGTTTTATAAAATGAATGTGTATCTAGACGTCTTTTATTTAGTGTGTAAGTTCACTCGATCCGAAGAATATACACACTAAAAGATGTCTTCGTTTCACAAAAAGCTAATACATCTTATATATTTTTTTTTTTTAAAAAGATGAAGTAGAAGCTAGCTAGGAAAATCTGCTTGAATTTAGCAAGTGCTTGGTGGACGCATACTATACTCACAGGAGATTAAGAGCGATCAGGACATCAGTCACGGGCCTCTTCTCCCGTTCGACGTTGACATACGGGCGCGTGGGCGGCTTTTTCTCGGTGCCGTCCCTCCAGTAGAGAAGCGGGGTGGTGACGGCACCAGCACCGGAACCGGAATCCGAAACGGAATGCGGCCTCGTGGGCGGCGATTTCATGTCGTCGTCCGAGTCGAGTAGGGCGGCGGCGGCGGAAGTCGAGATGAAGGAGGCAGAGAGCATCATGTTGTTTAGGATGCTCCGGCAGGGTGTCGACGCCGCCGCCTTACACGCCGATCTTCCTCCGAACCACCACCGGATGCCGGGGAGTACTCCTCCTCTCGGTAGGACATGAAGATGCCGCACGTCAGCCTATGGATTGTAACAAGATTTGAAAAAGCTCGTGTGAAGCTTCGGTGGTCAAGGGAGCGGCGCTGGGGGAGGGCGTGGCGGCGCAGTCGCTCGGCGGCGGTGTGGCGGCTCCCCGGGGGTACGTGGGAGGGGCTCGATGATGGAGTGGAAGGAGGAGGCTCGGGACGTGGCGCCTCGCGGGCTGGCAGGGGCTGGCCTGGCCGTGGGGGAGGTGGTGCGGCGGCTACGTGTCGTGGCCCTCTGTTGGAGATATGCCCTAGAGGCAATAATAAATATAGTTATTATTATATCTTTGTGTTTATGATAAATGTTTACATTCATGATATAATAGTATTATTAAGGAAACATTAATACTTGTGTGATTTGTAAACTTAAATTGAAGTCCCTAGTAAAGCCTCTTCATAATACTAGCTTGTTGGTTAATAAATGATTGTGGTTTCCCTATCATGAACATTGAGATGTTATTAACAACAAGATCATATCATTAGAAGAATGATATGATGGACATACTCCTATAGATAAGCATAGCATAAAGATCAAGTCATTTTAATAGTTCAATTGCTATATGCTTTCTGATACATAGTAACCTAATTCCTTCGACCATGAGATCATGCTTATCACCATCACCGGAAGGATGCTTTGATGACATCAAACACCACTCCGTAACAGGGTGGCTATAAAGGTGACATTGAGTGTTCGAAAAGTATTGGTTGAGACACATGGATCAAGAGTGGGATTTGTCCATCCATATGACGGATAGATATACTCTGGGCCCTCTCGGTGGAATATCATCCAATTAGCTTGCAAGCATATGACTGGCTCACAAGGGATCACATATCACGGGAACGAGAAAAGAGTACTTATCAGTAACGAGGTTGAACTAGGTATGCAGAGATACCGACGATCAAAACCTCGGATAAGTAAACTATCGTGAGACAAAGGGAAAATGGTATCGTATGTAAGTGGTTCATTCGATCGCAAAGTAATTGTAGAAATATGTGGGAGCTATATGAATTTCCAGATTCCTCAGGGAGCTATATGAATTGGTTATTGTTCGGAGAAGTGTCTCGATCATGTCTGCATAATTCACGAACCGCAGGGAGACACACTTAAGGATACGACGTTGTTTAGTAGTTATGGAATGATGAGTAAGAGACCGAATGTTGTTCTAAGTCTTGGATGGGATCCGGGATATCACGAGGAGATCCGGAATGGTCTAGAGAATAAGATTCATATAAGGAAAGTCGTGTTTCGGGGTTGGAGAATGGTTCCGGTGTTTTTATCGGGAATGTTCTAGAAGGTTCCGAAATGTCCGGCACTCCGGAGGGTAAGGGTACATGAATGTGTCATAACAAGTTGGAATGGTTGCATCATGTACTAGGTGTCATCGCTGAACAAAATAAAGGGGTAAATCAAATCCTAGTTTGAAAAGTCAAATGCCAATTTGAAAAGTCAAACGGCTATTTTGTTTGGTGGAGGGAGAGTAGGAAACCTACTTGGGGAGGAAGTCCCTCTCCCTCCACCGCCGGCCAAGGAGGCCGAGTTGGGGAGGGACTCCCCTTCGCCGCCGCCCTCCACCTATATAAGGAGGGGCAGGGCTGCCCCTCCAAACACACAACTCCACCCCTCAAAACCCTAACCCTAGCCGCCGGCCACCAAACCGCCGCCGCCGCCCTAGGGTTTCTCCCAAGCCACCGAGTTGGGGCTTCTACTTGACCTAGTCGCCGGCCTAGCTCCCTCTCCTTGGTGCGTCTAAACCCTAGATCACCGAGGCTCTCTCATAGTCCCCCATACTCGCTCCGGCTTAAGGCGAAGCCCGCGAGATCTCCCCTCTACTTCCGATACCACGCCGTCGTGCTGCCGAAATCGCAAGGAGAGTGCTACAACCTCCGATGCCTGCTGGAACAAGGGAGAGGAAGGTCTTCGTCGAGTATCGAACGTGTGACCGACTGCGGAAGCGCTGCGGAAACGCAGCGCCGGAAGGATCGTCTACACGATCTTAAGATCGGGAAGAGTACGACTACATCACCCACGAGAATCCGCTCTCGTTAAACACTTTGGAATCTTCGAGGGTGAGTTATTCTATCGACTCGTTGCTACAATCTAGTAGATAGATCTTGGCTTGTTCGTTTGTATGCGGTAGAAAATTTTTGTTTTCCATGCTACGAACCCCTACAGTGGTATCAGAGCCGTGTCTATATGTAGATCTGTTGCACGAGTAGAACACAATGGTCATTGTGGGCGGTGGTGCTTTTATTATTAATTGCTTTTTGTGTACTTTGCGTCTTGCGGTATGATGGGATGAAGCGGCCCGGGCTAACCTTACATGACATCGTTCATGAGACTTGCTCCACGCTCAACATGCAACTTGTATTGCATAAGTGGCTTTGCGGGTGTCTGTCTCTCCCATTATAGTATAGATCCAATTTACAAAGGGCACTTGATAGTTCAAACATCAACGTTGTGGTTCTTGTTCGTAAGTTAGTTCGACACTTATTGAAAGCCCCAAACCACATTAAATATGCAAAGAAATTAGAGGCGTCTAACTTTGCTTTGCAGGGGTGTGTTGTGATGTGATATGGCCATGATTGTGATTATATTTGATGTATGCAATGTTCCTTATTGTAAGTTGGCAACCGGCAGGAGCCATATGGTTGTCTTTAATTTTTGTTAAGACCCGCGTGTCGATTCAAAGTAGTTGTAATAGTTGAAGCTGGTGGACGACAACCATGGAGCAGCGTCATTGACCATGATGCAATGTCGGTGATGATAGAGATCATGTTCGTGCTTGAAGATGGAGATTAGAAGCACAAAGAAGAAAGGCCATATCATATCACATATTATGAATTGCATGTGATGTTAATCCTTTATGCATCTTGTATTGCTTAGTTAACGACGGTAGCATTATAAGATGATCCCTCATGCACATAAATTTCAAGTTCTAAAGTGTTCATCCTTAGTAAGCACCGTTGCTAAAGCTTGTTGTTTCGAAGCACCACGTGATGATCGGATGTGTTAGATTCCGCAAGTGTATACAACGTGAGCAAGCCAGATTTGCTCATGCGGAAGCTAAGGTTTGATCTTGATAAGCCTAGCATGTACAGACATGGTCTTGGAACACGGATTACCGAAAGGTAAAGCATGAATCATATAGTAGATATGATGAACATATCGATTGTTCGCCATTGAAGTTATATCAACTCTCGTGATGATCGGTTTTGATGTGGTGGATTTGGTTCGTGTGATCACTAAAACAATGTGAGGGATATTGTTTTGAGTGGGAGTTCACCTAGATTAATTTAACTATTAATTAGAACTCAATTTGTCATAAATTTAGTCTAAACTATTGCAAATATGTTGTAAATCAATGGCGGCCCCTACCATCAATTTTAATGCGTTCGTAGAGAAAGAAAAGTTGAAAAACAATGGAAGCAACTTCGCGGATTGGTTCCGCAATTTGAGGATTGTCCTCAATGCTGGTAATTTGACCTATGTGCTGGATGCACCGCTGGGTGACCCACCTGCAGCTACTGCTACCGATGAAGTAAAGAATGTTTACCTCGCTCGGAAGGCTCGGTACTCCACAGTTCAGTGTGCTATCTTGTATGGTTTAGAATCGGAGCTTCAGAAAAGGTTTGAGAATTAAGACCCACATGATATTGTCCGTGAAATCAAATTGATTTTTGAGACTCACGCGGCAGTTGAGAGCTATGAGGCTTCTGAAAAGTTCTTTAACTGCAAGATGGAAGAGGGCAGCTCCGTCAGTGAGCATGTGCTTAAGATGTCTGGGCACGCAAACAAACTTCAAAGCTTGGGTATAGTGATTCCTAATGCTTTGGGGATTTACCGTGTCCTCCAATCACCAGCACCAAGTTACAAAAACTTTGTGATGAACTACAATATGCAAAGCATGAACAAGCAGTTGCCAGAACTCTTCTCCATGTTAAAATCTGCAGAAGTGGAGATCAAGAAAGAGCACCAAGTGTTGATGGTCAATAAGACCACCAAATTCAAGAAAGGCAAGTCTAAGCAAAAGGGACACTTCAAGAAGGGTGGTAAGAATGTTATCGCACCGACAAAAAAGACCAAGGCTGGACCTAAGCCTGATACTGAGTGCTTTTACTACAAGGGAGAAGGTCACTGGAAGCGGAATTGCCCAAAGTACTTGGCGGATTTGAAGAACGGCAACATCAAGAAGAAAGGTATATCTGATATACATGTTATTGATGTGTATCTCACTAGTACTCGTAGTAGTGCCTGAATATTTGATACTGGTTCGGTTGCTCATATTTGTAACTCGAAACAGGTGCTGCAGAATAAACGGAAGCTAGCGAAGAACGAGGTGACGATGCCCGTGGGAAACGGATCAAAGGTTGATGTGATCGCGGTCGGCACGCTACCTCTTCATCTACCATCGGGATTAGTTTTATACTTAAATAATTGTTATTTGGTGCCTGCGTTAAGCATGAACATTATATCGGGATCTTGTTTATTGCGAGACGGTTACTTGTTTAAGTCCGAGAATAATGGTTGTTCAATTTATATGAGTAATATGTTATATGCACATGCACCTTTGATAGATGGTCTATTCTTATTGAATCTCGATAGTGGAAATACACATATTAATAACATTGAAGCTAAACGTTTGAAATTGAGCGATAACTCGACCTATATGTGGCACTGTCGTCTTGGTCACATTGGAGTGAAGCGTATGAAGAAACTCCATTCCGATGGACTTCTTGAATCACTTGATTTCGAATCACTTGAAAGATGTGAAGCATGTCTGATGGGTAAAATGACTAAGACTCCATTTTCTGGTATGATGGAGCGAGCTATGGACTTATTGGAAATTATACATACCGATGTGTGTGGTCCAATGAGTGTAGCATCGCGCGGTGGTTATCGTTATGTTCTTACCTTCACGGATGACTTGAGTAGATATGGGTATATCTATTTCATGAAACATAAGTCCGAAACTTTCGAGAAGTTTAAGGAATTTCAAAGTGAGGTGGAGAATCAACGAAACAAGAAGATTAAATTTCTACGTTCTGATCGTGGAGGTGAATATCTAAGTTACGAGTTTGGCGAGCATTTAAAGAAATGCGGAATACTTTCACAATTGACACCGCCGGGAACATCACAGCGTAATGGTGTGTCCGAACGTCGTAATCGAACTCTCTTAGATATGGTTCGTTCTATGATGTCACTACAGATTTACCACTATCATTTTGGGGTTATGCATTAGAAACAGCCGCATTCACTTTAAATAGGGCACCATCTAAATCCGTTGAAACGACACGGTATGAATTATGGTTTGGCAAGAAACCTAAATTGTCGTTCCTTAAAGTTTGGGGTTGCGAAGCCTATGTAAAGAAGTTACAGCCGGACAAGCTTGAACCCAAAGCGGAAATATGCGTCTTCATAGGATACCCAAAGGAAACTATTGGGTATACCTTCTATCATAGATCCGTAGGCAAAATCTTCGTTGCCAAGAATGGATCCTTTCTAGAGAAGGAATTTCTCTCGAAAGAAGTGACTGGAAGGAAAGTAGAACTCGATGAGGTTGTTGAACCTTCTCTCGAACTTGCGAGTAGCGCAGCACCGGAAGAAGTTCATGTGGTGCCTGCACCAATAAGAGAGTAAGCTAATGATGATGATCATGAAACTTCGGTTGTAGTTGCTACAGAGCCTCGCAGGTCAACGATAACTCGTACCACTCCTGATTGGTATGATCCCGTTATGAGTGTCATGTTGGTGGACAACACCGATGACCCTGCGACATATGAGGAAGCGATGATGAGCCCAGATTCCAATAAATGGCAAGAAGCCATGAAATCCGAGATTGGATCCATGTACGAAAACCAAGTATAGACTTTGGTGGACTTACCGGATGGCCGGAAGGCTGTCGAGAACAAATGGATTTTCAAGAAAAAAACAGATGTTGATGGTAATGTTACTGTCTATAAAGCTCGACTTGTCGCAAAAGGGTTTCGACAAATTCGAGGAGTTGACTACGATGAGACTTTCTCACCTGTAGCGAAGCTAAAGTCTGTGAGGATTGTGTTAGCAATCGCTGCATATTATGATTATGAGATATGGCAGATGGATGTCAAAATAGCGTTCCTCAATGTAGACATTGATGAAGAGTTGTATATGATGCAACCCAAAGGTTTTGTCGATCCTAAGGATGCTACCAAGGTATGCAAACTTCAACGGTCCATTTATGGATTGAAGCAAGCATCCCGAAGTTGGAATCAACGTTTTGATAAGGTAATCAAAAGTTTTGGTTTTATACAAACTTATGGAGAAGCTTGTATTTACAAGAAAGTGAGTGGGACCTCTGTAGCATTCTTAATACTATATGTAGATGACATATTGTTGATTGGGAATGAGGTAGACCTTCTTAATAGTGTCAAGGAATATTTGAATAATAGTTTTTCAATGAAAGATCTTGGCGAAGCAGCTTATATATTAGGCATAAAGATTTATAGAGATAGATCGAGACGCCTAATATCATTGTCACAAAGTACATATTTGGACAAAGTTCTAAAGAGGTTTGGAATGGAAGATAGCAAGAACGGGTTCTTGCCCATGTTGCCCAATACGACGTTGAGTAAAACTCAAAGTCCAACAACGGCAGAAGATAGAGAAAGGATGAGTAAGACTCCCTATGCCTCAGCCATAGGATCTCTAATGTATGCCATGCTATGTAGCATATGCTGTTAGTTTGACTAGCAGATATCAAAGTGATCCAGGAGTGGATCATTGGACAGCGGTCAAAAACATCCTTAAGTACTTGAGAAGAACTAAGGACATGGTTCTTTCTTATGGAGGTGATGAACAGCTCGTTGTTAATGGTTACACCGATGCTAGTTGGAACACCGATCCGGATGATTCTAAATCACAATTTGGATACGTATTTACTTTGAATGGTGCAGAAGTTAGCTGGAGGAGTGCAAAGCAAAGCGTTGTGGCGAGATCTTCAACTGAATCGGAATACATGGCTGCTTCGGAGGCTTCACAAGAAGCGATATGGATGAAAGAGTTCATTAAAGAGCTTGGTGTGATTCCAAGTGTGCTGGACCCAATGTCTATCTACTGTGATAACATGGGCGCCATAGCCAATGCACAAGAACCAAGGTCACACAAGAAGCTGAAGCACATCAAGCTATATTTTCACGCTATTCGAGAACATGTCCAAGATGGTGACATAAAGATTTGCAAAGTACACACAGATCTGAATGTGGCGGATCCGTTGACTAAACCTCTCCCGAGGGCAAAACATGACCAACACCAAACTGCCATGGGTGTTCGGTATATTACCATGTAATCTAGATTAGATGACTCTAGTGCAAGTGGGAGACTGTTGGATATATGCCCTAGAGGCAATAATAAATGTAGTTATTATTATATCTTTGTGTTTATGATAAATGTTTACATTCATGCTATAATAGTATTATCAAGGAAACATTAATACTTGTGTGATTTGTAAACTTAAATTGAAGTCCCTAGTAAAGCCTCTTCATAATACTAGCTTGTTGGTTAATAAATGATTGTGGTTCCCTATCATGAACATTGAGATGTTATTAACAACAAGATCATATCGTTATGAGAATGATATGATGGACATACTCCTATAGATAAGCGTAGCATAAAGATCAAGTCATTTTAATAGTTCAATTGCTATATGCTTTCTGATACATAGTAACCTAATTCCTTCGACCATGAGATCATGCTTATCACCATCACCGGAAGGATGCTTTGATGACATCAAACACCACTCCGTAACTGGGTGGCTATAAAGGTGGCATTGAGTGTTCGGAAAGTATTGGTTGAGACACATGGATCAAGAGTGGGATTTGTCCATCCATATGACGGATAGATATACTCTGGGCCCTCTCGGTGGAATGTCATCCAATTAGCTTGCAAGCATGTGACTGGCTCACGAGGGATCACATATCACGGGAACGAGAAAAGAGTACTTATCAGTAACGAGGTTGAACTAGGTATGCAGAGATACCGACGATCAAAACCCCGGATAAGTAAACTATCGTGAGACAAAGGGAAATTGGTATCGTATGTAAGTGGTTCATTCGATCGCAAAGTAATCGTAGAAATATGTGGGAGCTATATGAATTTCCAAATTCCTCTATTGGTTATTGTTCGGAGAAGTGTCTCGATCATGTACGCATAATTCACGAACCGTAGGGAGACACACTTAAGGATACGACGTTGTTTAGTAGTTATGGAATGATGAGTAAGAGACCGAATGTTGTTCGGAGTATCAGATGGGATCCGGGATATCACGAGGAGATCCGGAATGGTCTGGAGAATAAGATTCATATAAGGAAAGTCCTGTTTCGGGGTTGGAGAATGGTTCCGGTGTTTTCATCGGGAATGTTCTAGAAGGTTCCGGAATGTCCGGCACTCCGGAGGGGAAGGGTACATGAATGTGTCATAACAAGTTGGAATGGTTGCATCATGTACTAGGTGTCATCGCTGAACAAAATAAAGGGATAAATCAAATCCTAGTTTGAAAAGTTAAACGCCAATTTGAAAAGTCAAACGGCTATTTTGTTTGGTGGAGGGAGAGTAGGAAACCTACTTGGGGAGGAAGTCCCTCTCACTCCACCGCCGGCCAAGGAGGCCGAGTTGGGGAGGGACTGCCCTTCGCCGCCGCCCTCCACCTATATAAGGAGGGGCAGGGCTGCCCCTCCAAACACACAACTCCACCCCTCTAAACCCTAACCCTAGTCGCCGGCCACCAAACCGCCACCGCCGCCCTAGGGTTTCTCCCAAGCCACCGAGTTGGGGCTTCTACTTGACCTAGCCGCCGGCCTAGCTCCCTCTCCTTGGTGCGTCTAAACCCTAGATCACCGAGGCTCTCTCATAGTCCACCATACTCGCTCCGGCTTAAGGCGAAGCCCTGCGAGATCTCCCCTCTACTTTTGGTACCACGCCGTCGTGCTGCCGGAATCGCAAGGAGAGTGCTACAACCTCCGCCGCCTGCTGGAACAAGGGAGAGGAAGGTCTTAGTCGAATACCGAACGTGTGACCAACTGCGGAAGCGCTGCCGGTACTCAGCGCCGGAAGGATCGTCTACACGATCTTAAGATCGGGAAGAGTACGACTACATCACCCACGAGAATCCGCTCTTGTTAAACACTTTGGAATCTTCGAGGGTTAGTTATTCTATCGACTCGTTGCTACAATCTAGTAGATAGATCTTGGCTTGTTTGTTTGATGCGGTAGAAATTTTTTGTTTTCCATGCTACGAACCCCTACACCCTCTCCCCGGCGAGCTCGAGCGGTCCTCCTCGCGCGCTGGCTGCATGGGTCAGCGAGCGCGGTGCGGGCCCATATCTGGTCAGTGGGGCCTGGGGATGTGGTTGCGCATTGTCGAGGTGACAACCGTCGCCCCATGGCCCGGTCGTGGTCTGTGGAAGCTTCTTTGCCGGAGTCACGGGTGGAAGATGGTCGCTTGGTGCGCCAGGGCGGCGACCCTGGGTGGTGGGGGCCCTTTTGGTGTGCGGGCAAGCCAGGGGCCCAGGTGCTGGCCGGTGACCATGGTCCGTGTGGGTGGCGTGGTGGCCGGGGAGTTGTTTGTCATGGCGGTGGTGCGGTTTCCGTCTCGGCGGCGGTCCGACCCTCGTGGTGGAGGCTGAAGGCTTGGCCGAGGGGAAACTCTGCCCTTTGGGCCGCGACAGCGGTGTCTACGAACGTCGTCCCCTTGTTGAAGGCGTTGTTGCGGTGTTTTCGGTCTCCCTCGTGCTCCGGGTGAAAACCCTAATCCTCGGATTGGGCGGTGGCGGCGTTGTGGCGTCGTGATCTTCTTGAAGACGCCGCGTTGGAGCTCTCGACGTGTGGCTCTCCGATGGAGGTTTGGCGGGGCTGCGGTGTCTTCGGACGGTTTGTGCTACGACGTGTCTCCCTCGGCAAGGCTTGACGTGGATCTACACCCCCAGTCTCCTTGGGGCTCCCGCGGCGCTGCTTGGGGTTGTGGGCAACTTGGTTGGTTCCTGGGGGTGGTCGGCTTCTGGTGGCGTTGCGGCAGTGGTGGCGGGATCTCAACGGCGCGCGTGAAAATGGCTCGTCGTCTGGAGAAGATCCGGCTGATACTATAGATTGCGCTTGCCTACCGCTTTTGTAGTAACTGTATTGGTCTCTCAGGCCGCTCGCACTTCCGGTTGTTCCTGTGTTACCTTTTGTCGTTTGGCGTTATTAATTTAACGTCGGGCCTTTGGCCTATTATATAAAAAAATAACTTCTTGTTTTTTCCATTTTGATGTTCGGTGAAATTGTGTCAGCCGTGTGTATCCTGATTATGCAGAGGTCAGTTGTAATGTTTAAATTTTATTAAATAATATATCACCCATTTTAAAAAAAATACAAAAAATGATAAGCGGTAATGCGCTAGAAATTAAACTCACGGAAGTAAATTCCAGCACCGTATGAGTTGACGTACACCGATCACGATGCGTTTATATGAACACACCACCACAAGGAATTTTCCGTGTATATCAACGCGAATTATATTGCTCCTGCTACTCCTGCGGGAGCACCACCAAATGGGATGTGAAATGCATAAATTTGGTGGATATTTCCTTTCATGAAACTTTTGGCTCCTGAGCCATCTGTAAATAGGCGTCGTTAGGTGTAGCTCGGGGTGAAATTTTATGTCTATGAAATTATTACTTTTATCAAGAATTTTGACAAATTGTTTTAATTTGGTGCATTTTGTGAAATTATTACGGAGTAGAAAAAATCATCACAACTTCAACTCGAATAATCTTTATATGTGCATTCATGATTTGACCTCCAATATTTACAATTTTTTTTTCAAATTGCCCGTGTGTCGTGGCTCGACCCAAAGCACGTGGTTGTCCCTTGACGTCCCCAACCAATAATACCCTCAGTCACCACTCATTCCACCCCGTCATTGTTTTTGGTGCCTAGCAACCACTCTCCGAGAGCTCAAGGTAGTCTCTTTTACCAAATACGCCTTATTCATATTTTTCTCATAGTGACGAAGAAAAGAGCATACAATATACTTATTTTTTCAACTCATACAACAAGTTTCATTGATTTTATACTAAATTGTTTTACTTACTTAATTTTCATTTTGATATGAAGTACTTAGTTATAATGATTATATTTTTGTAATATTCTGGCGATCTTTGTTATAAGTTGTAACTTTATAATTAAAAAATGTCTTTGCACTCGGTCCTAAATTTAAATTGTATTTTGTAATTAAAGTTTGAGTGTATGATACTAGGAAAAATCATTAGCCTCCATCGATTAAATGTGAAATTTGCATCGCTTTTATGTATGTGTATAATTATTTGTATGTCGAGCATATTTATTATCCTTATGTTTTTTGGTAGGTATTCCTAAAGGGTATGGTCTAGTCAATATCTTGGTAGTGATTTCTAGTGCATGATTAGATATAATCAAATAGCAAAATATAGACTATATAAGGTGTTTATGAAGAGATTATAATCGAATTATTTGCATGATGTTTTACTATTCACATCACTACATGACGCGCGCGCTACGCCTAGGGCAAAAAGCCGTCGGCGTAGGCTAAAATGCCCTCGGCGTATGCTACGCCGACGGCTGCCCTCGGCGTAGCCTCTTCGGCAAAGGGTTCCCTCAGCGGAGCACATAGAGGCCGTCGGCGTATGCTACGCCGAGGGCAATGCCGTCGGCGTAGAGGCCGTCGGCATAGCTTGTCGACAGGTTGCAAAAATATATTTTATAAAAAAATTATTATTTTATTATTTTTTTCTCAATTTTTGAATCTTTGAATTGTTTGACTCGTTAATCTCTCACTTTGAACATTTTTAACACTAATTACACTTAATATTTAATTAAATTGTAGTCTTGATCGAACTTTCCGGAAGGTCACTCATCCTAATACTACTCCAGCTCCAGCACGCTTAACTTCCTCGTTCCTTCAGAATCTGTTTCCGAAAGTAATTCAAACATTGTTGTCAACACTATGATATCAATCCTATTAACCCTTATATTAACATGTCACATGTTTGTATTTTTTGAAATTACAAAAAATTATTTAAGTAAACATTAATGAATAAGTAAAAATATTATTGAATTCAAATAAAAATATAATAATTTTACTCTTTTGTATTTTTCTATTTAATATGGAATAATTAATATCTTTAAATCTGTAAATCGGAATTTAACAAATAATATGTCTAGATTGATAAGAAAAATGAGAGGAATCCAAATATTATATCCATATCAACTAATCACAAACCCTTCATTTTTGAATTATCTATTTGGTGGTTGCTTTAGAAAATTCTCTTTTTGCGCTCGGATAATGAAAAATGGCTTTTTGGTGCGATGAAAAGGAAAACTTGCATTGAATCTTTGATAAAATAGCATATTGTGAACCTAAAAATCATTTTTGAAAAAAAACATGAGCATCGGATCATGTACATGTAGTTCATATCTGACCCACTTCCTACCGGATTCGGCATGAATTTGTCTTTTTCACCAAAGGTGGATGGAAAGGTTTCGGAACCCCCTATTGGGATATTGTCCATATAAGGTGGTATAGTATTTTTGTAAAATGTGGTGGTAGCATTTTGAATTAGCCATTTGGTGGTTGCTTCACAAAATCGTCCGTTTTTTGTGCTCGGAAAATGGGAAATGGCTTTTTGGTACGACGAAAAGAAAAACTTCCTCCTGCAATATTGTTCGTCATCCCATGATACATTTATACGCACAATATGGGCATATTATCACAAACAATGCCTTTATTCTAGCCATAACATTGGTCATTTGACCCGAAAGCCAAGAAACCTCGAATGAGATAGGTCATTTTGTGAAGGTTTTTTTGAGACACAATCAATATATCAAGTTTAATATTTTTACTTATAACTATGTAACATAATATGACACCACGCGAAGGTTTCGCATTGTTTTGATCGTTTTTGAATTTTTTATGCCTGTTTTAAACTATCGTCAAACTTTGTCGAACGACGGGCATGAAGATTCTTAGCTCGGGGCCGAGCCTCGCAAAACTTGCATTGTATCTTTGATAAAATAGCATATTGTGAATGTAAAAATGATTTTTGTAAAAAAACATGACCATCAAATCATGTACATGTAGTTCATATCTGACCCACTTCCTACCGGATTCGGCAGGAATTTGTCTTTTTCACCAAAGGTGGACGGAAAGGTTTCGGATTCCCCTGTTGAGACATTGTCCATATAAGGTGGTATAGTATTTTTGTAAAATGTGGTGGTAGCATTTTGAATTAGCCATTTGGTGGTTGCTTCACAAAATCGTCCGTTTTTTATGCTCGGAAAATGGGAAATGGCTTTTTGGTACGACGAAAAGAAAAACTTCCTCCCGCAACATTGTTCGCCATCCCATGACGCATGTGTATGCACAATATGGGCACATTATCACAAACTATGCCTTGATTCTAGCCATAACATTGGTCATTTGACCCGAAAGCCAAGAAACCTCGAATGAGATAGGTCATTTTGTGAAGGTTTTTTTGAGACATAATCAATATATCAAATTTAATATTTTTACTTATAACTATGTCACATAATATGACACCAAGCGAAGGTTTCGCATTGTTTCGATCGTTTTTGAATTTTTTATGCCTGTTTTAAACTATCGTCAAACTTTGTCGAACGACGGGCATGAAGATTCTTAGCTCGGGGCCGAGCCTCGCTAAACTTGCATTGGATCTTTGATAAAATAGCATATTATGAATGTAAAAATGATTTTTGTAAAAAAACATGAGCATCGGATCATGTACGTGTAGTTCATATCTGACCCACTTCCTACCGATTCGAAAGGAATTTGTCTTTTTCACCAGAGGTGGACGGAAAGGTTTCGGATTCCCCTGTTGAGACATTGTCCATATAAGGTGGTATAGTATTTTTGTAAAATGTGGTGGTAGCATTTTGAATTAGCCATTTGGTGGTTGCTTCACAAAATCGTCCGTTTTTTGTGCTCGGAAAATGGGAAATGGCTTTTTGGTGCGACGAAAAGAAAAACTTCCTCCTGCAACATTGTTCGCCATCCCATGATGCATGTGTATGCACAATATGGGCACATTATCACAAACTATGCCTTGATTCTGGCCATAACATTGGTGATTTGACCCGAAAGCCAAGAAACCTCGAATGAGATAGGTCATTTTGTGAAGGTTTTTTTTGAGACATAATAAATATATCAAGTTTAATATTTTTACTTATAACTATGTCACATAATATGACACCACGTGAAGGTTTCACATTGTTTTGATCGTTTTTGAATTTTTTATGCCCGTTTTAAACTATCGTCAAACTTTGTCGAACGGCGGGCATGAAGATTCTTAGCTCGGGGCCGAGCCTCACTAAACTTGCATTGAATCTTTGATAAAATAGCATATTGTGAACCTAAAAATGATTTTTGTAAAAAAACATGAGCATCGGATCATGTACCTGTAGTTTATATCTGACCCACTTCCTACCGATTCGGCATGAATTTGTCTTTTTTACCAAAGGTGGACGGAAAGGTTTCGGATCCCCCTGTTGGGACATTGTCCAAATAAGGTGGTGTAGTATTTTTGTAAAATGTGGTGGTAGTATTTTGAATTATCCATTTGGTGGTTGCTTTATAAAACCATCCGTTTTTTGTGCTCAGAAAATGGAAAAGCTTCCTCCTGCAACATTGTTCGTCATCCTATGATGCACATGTATGCACAATATGGGTACATTATCACAAACTATGCCATGATTCTAGCCATAACATTGGTCATTTGACCCGAAAGATAAGAAACCTCGAATGAGATAGGTCATTTTGTGAAGGTTTTTTGAGACATAATCAATATACCAAGTTTGATATTTTTCCTTCCAACTATGTCACATAATATAACACCACGCGAAGGTTTCGCATTGTTTTGATCATTTTTGAATTTTTTATGCCCGTTTTAAACTATATATAATGTTTTATGTTTTACTTAATTTTTATTTACAAATGTGTAATATTTGAGTGTAGATAGATAGGTCTTATTTTTCTGCAAATTTTGATATATTATTTGTATTTTTCCGAATTAGAATGATTTAGTTATGATTTTTCAAAGTTTAATGAGATAAGGCAATTCTACGCCGACGGCTGTTTGGCGGAGCTGGCCTAGACGATGGCTACGCCGACGACCCCGACGTTTGGCCGTCGGCGTAGCGACCGGCCGTCGGCGTAGCTTCCCATTCCTGTAGTGCATGAAGAAGAGACGATGTGGCCATACGCCATAAGCGTCAGTCCCGGTTCACCTATATATAAATCACACCGGATGAATACTTCATTGTCGCGTTCACAATCAGAAGGAGGAAAAAGTATACTGGATATATAAACCTCAGAGGGTTTCGTGATCTTTGAACAGTTCATGTTGACTCGATCTAAGATTTTTTCGCCAGCGAAGATGCCAAAAAGCGTGTTGCGCCAAAACTGGTTCTAGCTTTGTGCATTAAAGTGTACTTCCAACGCCAAGGGTGTTAGACCCCTCCTTTATAAAGGAATGGATCCCTGTGATTGCAATGCTAGTCCCTGGATCAATGCTAGCATCCACAGTTTAAGATGAAGTACATAGATACAAAGGTCGTTTATTACATTTATTCCAGAGATAAAACATAGTCTTTTACAACTCAGGGCCAAAGGCCTAGTACAAGAGTTTATGGAATAAGTAAATAAACATAAGTCTTCATCTTCATGTGCCACAGGCAAGCATGTTGAGTGTAGACTCATGACTCATATTCATCTTCGGAGTAACCTGCAACATCACAAGTTACAGCCATAGAGGGTCAATACTTTGGAATAGTATTGGCAAGTGATACCTTAGTATATTTTAAGTGGACTATATTACTATATGCATTTTGGCTAAGTGTAGCTTGACTTGCTTTACTTGAAATTAAGTTTTTCCTATTAGTTGAAATCACTAAATTTTTCTTTGTCAAAACATTCCCAAGGAACCACCAATAGACATTGGGGTCCTTCACCCTTGTTCACCCACAAATTTTTACTTAGAAGTTGGAGTGATGAGATTCTTGTAGCTTCCATGTCTTGATGCTCAAATTGTCCATTGCCTTGGACTAGGCTAAGTACTTAGGTTTTCCATCTGCAGAGGTTGTGCACTTTCCCCATCAGACTTGGTTTCCCAAGACAGGACCTTTCAGAAACCTTTCCTTAGTCAAATGGACGCGTTCCAACCTATCATCCCAACTACCACCAACTGTCCAAATGACTAAGTTCTAGCAACCTATATGATCAAGGCAGAGCCCATATTGCCAAGTGGTTGCACTGTAAGCTTCCTCAACACTTGGCCTCCAAATCCCTTTGTGCCTGGGTGGCATACCACAAGTGAGATACACAACCCAAGTCCATGGCCTTGTGTAACCACTCAACATAACCCAATCTTTCCATTCCACCCAGGAGGTTCATTTGACTTAGTTGTTTTATTAGAAAAGCATAAGTCTCATGACTTAGAAATATTTTCATCATAGTGTGTATAGATTTCCACCAACCCTTGTTTGCTAAATAGCTAGGCTAAGCATGGTAAGATAACCTAACTTAGGAAAATTCCTTAGCAATTCTACAATTCTACACTACTTAGGATTTCCCAACTTAGCATTAGGCAAAATAGCATGCAATACTTAGCAAAATATCTAATGCTAGCACAAAACATAGGATAGAAATATTCATGAAAATATCACTTGCCTTGGTAGTGGGGAGAGTAGCACTCTTCACAATCACAATCACTAGCAAAATCTACAAGAAAAATTATAGCATTCAATTTCACACAATTTATTCAATAAAAAATAATATGAATGCATGCATGCAAGAATTTTACTAAGTGGTGATTTTGGAAATTTTACCAAGCATGTGCATGATACTGAAACATAACAGGACACAAAATTTGCCATAACAAACTTATTTAACATTAAAACTAATTATCAAAACAAATCTATACTCAAAATAGCATTAAATATGATTCCACAAATAAAGTCATTTTAATGGTTACTATTTGTTAAACAAATTGGACATTCAGAAAGGTCTGGTTTCACTGAATCCAACGGTATAAAATTTGTAAAAATCTAACGTGGCATTCAAAAGTTATGGCGGTTTAAAGTTTGGATCAAAATCTGGTTTTAAATTCTGTTTTTGAATTAAACCCTGCCACGCGTCGCAACCTTACTGGTGCGTACCGCTTCGCGCGGATCGGTAGTCGCAGGCCATAGGATCTAACTTAGATCTAACGATCCAGACGCGCGCATACCTCTTCGGCCTAGATCTATCCTAGCCCTACGATGCAGATCCAACGGACCAAACCATCAAGCCACGAACGGGCGGCGCTGGCGGCGTTGACTAGCGGCGGCGCGTCTAACTATGGCGGCGCCGGCGTTCTACATCGTCCGCGAGAGGGAGAGGGGTCTTACCAGGTTCGCCGGAGGCTGCTGGAAGCTCGTCGTGGTACTGGCTTGCGGAGGGGCGCTCGGAGATGGGCTCTAGATCTCGTCGGAGTTGCGTCTGACGTCGGGTGGGTGTTGTCGGAGTCGTTGCCGAGGTTCTGCGTCTCCCTAACACGAACCAATGGGTTTAGGAGATGCGCAGGACAATTGCGAACACGCTCGGGTGAATAAGAAAGCAAGGGGCGCTCGGGACTTACTGAGATTGCTCGCCGGAGTTGGGGTGGTCGTCGGGTGCTTACGGCGTCAAGCGAACACGGCGACCTGGGGCAGTACAGGATGCTCTGTTGTGGTTAGAAGGTGCGCAAGAGGATTACTAAGTGTCTCGAACAATCCAGAGGGGAAGGGGCGCACGGGGCTCACCTGAATCGGTCGCCGGAGTTGGCTCTGTCTGCGGCGGTCTCGAGCGAGTCGTGGGCAGCCTGGTGGCGTGAGTGTGAGATTGACTGGGGGAAAATGATCGTGGGGATGTGGGGATCTTATAGCCGGTGCCTCGACAGGAAACACCTGTGTTTAATTGCCCAATTAAGCCGCGCCATCACCGGCAGTCACTGCAGCTGCTACGTGGTCGCGGGCGGGGTTTGGGGAAGACGATGACAGCGTGGCCAGGGCCCGCTTGTCAGCGATGTGTGCGAAATGGGGGTGGGGTCTGTTTGTCAGCGACTGGCTGTGTGCGTTCGCGCGTGAGAAAAGAAAAGGAACTCCCCGGGTGGGCTAGTTGGGCTCGATCCTCTGTTGGGCCAGAAACCTGGCGCTCGGCCCTTTTCCTTTGTCTAGTCCTTTTTCTTTTCTAATTCGATTTTCTGGTTATGTTTTCAAATGGTTTCAAATACAATTTGAATTCAAATTCTCCTGGGATTTTGCAGGGGTGAATTGGTCTTAGAAATAGGTCAAAACTTGTGGGGCTTCCTTGCAAGGGCTTTGTCAGACTTGGATTTCAAACAAACAGAGACTATGCACCATTTTGCAAATGTTTGAAATAGAGTTTTTGGGAATTATTTCTAATTTGAACATTTTGGTTAAACTTTTACACTCAATCTTTCCAATAGTGGGGCAAGCAAACAAGTTCCTTAACATTTAAGTTTCAAAAAGTGATGGTCTAATGAGTGAAATTTTACTCACATGAAATCATAGCACAAGCTTCTGTTTTTGAGAAGAACCCTAAATTATGATGAATGCTTAGATGATATGAATGAGTTTTGGAATATGAATTTAGGGATGTTACAAATCTAACCCCCTTAAGATGAATCTCGCCCTCGAGATTCGGATTGGCTAGCAAATAGGTGAGGGTGGTCTTTCCGAAGATCATCTTCTTTTTCCCATGTTGCTTCCTCTTCGGAATGATGGTTCCATTGTACTTTGCAAAACTTGATAGTTTTTGTCCTTGTGACTCTTTCTGCGGTCTCAAGAATCTTTACAGGCTTTTCTTCATAGGTGAGATCACTTTCTAGTCGGACTTCTTCCAAAGGTATGGTATCCTTCAGAGAAGTTTCCTCCATTTCTGGGTGACATTTCTTAAGCTGACTCACATGAAATACATTATGGACAGCTGACAGATATTCAGGCAATTCAACTTCATATGCAACTTCTCCCTTGTGACTTAGAATCTTGAATGGTCCAACATATCTTGGTGCCAACTTTCCTTTGACTCCAAATCTTTCACTCCACGGAGTGGTGATACCCTGAGATAAGCTCTATTCCCAACTTCGTAGGTGACTTCTCTACGCTTAGAATCTGCGTAGCTTTTCTGTCGGGACTGTGCTACCCTCAACCTGTCCTTAACCAATTTGACCTTCTCTTCGGCGTCTTTGATAAGATCAGGTCAAAATAAACTTCTCTCTCCCACACCATTCCATAGTAATGGGGTGGTACATTTCCTTCCGTAGAGTAACTCAAATGGTGCCATTCCAATACTAACTTGATGACTATTGTTGTAAGAGAACTCTGCGTAAGGCAAGCTTTCATCCCAACTTGCTCCATAGTCTAAGGCACATGCTCTTAACATGTCTTCAAGAATTTGATTAGTCCTTTCCGTTTGTCCATCAGTTTGGGGATGAAAGGCAGTACTAAATTCCAATCTCGTTCCCAAAGATTCATGAAGCTGTCTCCAAAAGTGAGATGTGAACTGTGTTCCTCTATCTGACACAATACTCTTGGGCACGCCGTGTAGGCATACAATTCTGCTCATGTAGATTTTTGCTAACTTGGCACTTGTATAAGTTGTCTTCACGGGTATAAAATGAGCCACTTTAGTTAGGCGATCCACTACTACCCATATAGAATCATACCCTGACCTGGTCCTTGGTAATCCGGTAATGAAATCCATACCAATATTTTCCCACTTCCATTCAGGAATAGGCAGTGGTTGAAGCAAACCTGCTGGTTTCTGATGCTCCGCTTTTACTCTGCTACACACATCACACAAAGCAATATGCTCGGCGATGTCCCTTTTTAGATTGTTCCACCAAAATCTTTCTTTCATATCCATGTACATCTTGGTGTTTCCTGGGTGAATAGAATACGGAGAGTTGTGACCTTCTTGTAAGATCAGTTTCCGCAACTCCGGGTCTTGTGGAACACATATACGTTTCCCGTGCCATAAAGTACCTTGTTCATCTATATGGAAACTCTTAGCTTTCCCTAGACTAATATTTTCCTTAATCTTTTCAATTTCCTTATCGGTCTTCTGGGCTTCTTGGATCTTGTCCAATAGAGTGGGTTGAACATCCAAAGACATGAGATGTCCTTCAGGCACAATTTCCAATCTGAGTTCTTTGAATTGCTTACACAAGTCTTCTGGCAAATCACCTTTGGTAAGGCCATTTACAAACGTCTTACGACTTAGAGCATCCGCTACTACATTTGCTTTACCGGGATGGTATTGCAAACTTAAGTCGTAATCCTTGATAAGTTCTAGCCATCTTCTTTGTCTCATGTTGATTTCCTTCTGGGTGAAGATATACTTCAAGCTTTTATGATCGGTGAACACTTCACATCGTTTTCCCAAAAGGTAATGTCTCCATGTTTTGAGTGCATGGACGATAGAGGCCAACTCCAAATCATGAGTAGGATAATTTACTTCATGAGTTTTGAGTTGTCTCGAAGCATAGGCTACGACTTTACCGTCTTGCATAAGTACGGCACCCAAACCTTGATGAGACGCATCACAATATACTTGGAAATCCTTTTCCAAATCTGGCAGACATAGAACTGGTGCTGTCACCAGTCTCTTCTTCAATTCTTGGAAGCTGACTTCACAACCTTCAGACCAAGCAAATTTCTTGTCCTTCTTTAGCAATTCTGTCATTGGCTTAGCAACCTTCGAGAAATTTTCAATGAATCTTCTGTAGTAACCTGCTAAGCCGAGGAAACTACGAACTTCTTTCACATTCTTGGGTGATTCCCATTCTGTCACAGCTGAAACCTTAACAGGATCAACTGCCACACCATCCTTCGTCATCACATGACCAAGAAAACCAACTTTCTCTAACCAGAACTCACACTTGCTGAATTTGGCATAAAGTTTATGTTCCCTCAGTTTCTCAAGTATCAAGCGTAAGTGTCTTTCATGTTCTTCCTTGCTCTTGGAGTAGACCAAGATGTCATCGATGAAAACGACAATGAACTTGTCAAGAAATTCCATGAAAACCTTGTTCATCATATTCATGAAGTATGCCGGAGCGTTGGTTAAACCAAAAGGCATCACAGTATACTCATACAATCCATATCTTGTGGTGAATGCTGTTTTTGGTATGTCTTGTTCTCTTATTTTGAGTTGAAAATAACCTGACCGGAGATCAATCTTCGAGAATACACATGCTCCTTCTAGTTGATCAAACAAATCGTTGATTCTTGGCAATGGATATTTGTTCTTGATGGTAACCTCGTTGAGAGAACGGTAGTCAATACATAATCTTTGTGTTCTATCCTTCTTCTCCACGAACAATACTGGGGCTCCCCAAGATGAAGAACTTGGTTGAATAAACCCTTTCTGCAACTGTTCTCCTAGCTGCTTCTTGAGCTCTTTCAGTTCATCAACTGACATTTTGTACGGCCTCTTAGCTATTGGTCCTAAACCTGGCACCAAATCTATCAGAAACTCCACATCTCTATCCGGTGGCATTCCTGGTAACTCTTCCGGAAACACATCCGGATACTCACATACTATTGGCACACTGTCCATGCTAACCCCCTTAAGATGATTCAGCTTACTACCTTTGGATTCAAAGTTTGACTTGAATTTTATTCTTTTTCCTTCGGGGGTTGTGAGTGTAACTGAACGATTGGCACAATCTAATACTCCTTCATACTTAGCCATCCAATCCATTCCCAAAATCACATCCAGTCCTTGGGAATCCAGGATTATTAGGTTCACTGGAAACTTATGTTTTCCAAACTTTATGACTAAGTCATGACATCCTGAGTTTACTATCATTTCTCCCCCTGGAGAACTTACTCTTATAGGACACCCAATGGTTTCTACCAGTAGTTCATTTCTTTCAACGAATGCTTTTGATATGAATGAATGAGATGCACCGGTATCAAAGAGTACAAATGCTGAAATTGAATTGAGTCTGAACTTACCAGCCACGGCATCAGGCTCCTCATAGACCTCCTCCACATTGATGTGGTTAACCTGTCCTTTCTGAAAAGGATTTGGCTTGTTAGGTCCTTCAACTTTCTTCTCAGGGCACTCATTAGCATAATGCCCCAACTTCTTGCATTTGAAGCACTCAACCTGACTGATGTCCTTTTTAGGAGGTTGGCCTCCACTTCCACTACCATTTCCACTATAGTGACTCTTATGTCCACCCTTGTGGTTCTTGTACTTGTCCTTGTCATGACTGTGGTGATGCTTGTTGTCATGACGGTTGTGGTTGTGCTTGCTGAATTTCCCATGTTTATGGGATCCTAAGTTGCCGCTGTCATCATAGTGAGATCGTTTGTGAGACGATCCCGAGCTGTGTTTGTCGGAGTGTTTCCTCTTTCTACTCTCGACTTGCTTCATTTTACTCTCCAAAATAGCAGCCTTGTCACACAAAGACTGATAAGTTGGAACATATGCCACAGACAACTATAGATTCAGCTCATCATTCAAGCCTTCCAGAAATTTTTCCTTTCTTTTGGCATCTGTGTCAACCTCATCCGGTGCATAGCGCGCCAGATTGTTGAACTCTTCTATGTATTCTGCCACGCTGCGGTGGCGCTGTTTCAGGTTGTGAAACTCCTTCTTTTTCAGACTCATCATTCCTGATGAGATATGAGCAGTGCGAAAGCCATCTTCAAAGATAGCCCAAGTCACCTCATCAATAGGAGTGGTCATTTGGAAGTTGTCCCACCATGTGGCGGCTGGTCCTTCCAACAGATGGCTGCGAATCTGACTTTTTCAGCATCCGTGCAGCCCACGGTCACTAAGTCCTTGTTCACGGAATGTAGCCAGTCATTGGCCACCATGGGGTCAGTTGTTCCCGAAAACTTTGCTGGCCTCAATCGCAGAAATCTGGTGAGCATATCAAAACCCGGCGGGTTGTTGTTGTTGTTGTTATTGGAGTTGTTGTTGTTGTTGTTGTTGTTGTTGTTGTTGTTGTTGGGGTTGTTGTTGTTATTCTGGTTTTGAATGAATGTCGTCATCATTTGCATAAGCTGTGTTTGCGCATTCATCATTTGTTGCATTTCCGGGGTGATGTTATTGGGGTTGGGGTTTGCGCGACGGGGAGGCATTTGTGGTTTGTTCAAATAGATAAGTATGATATACCCTTAGATGTTTTATGCACAATACATCACAAGAAATTCACATAACATGCAACATAAGAATAAAACTCAACAACCAGATGATAAGTTCATGAAATAAAACACACAAGTAGCAAGCCATCCACATGTCGGATGGTCCAATAACAAGTTCACAATAACAAGTATGAATATGAAAGGTGTACGAATAGTCAAGTCTACTCATCAATAACAATCTCCTCCTCGACGAAGGTAAGACCTGCGTTCTCCATCGCGGTCTTGTTCTCCTCAATCGTAGTGGTCAAGGAATCGACCTTGGCCTTGAGAGCCCTCTTCTGGGAACGAAGCCTCTCAATAACCATCTGCTGCTTCTCTAGCTCGAAATCCTTGGACTTCAGTTCCTCGGTCATATCCCGGATCTTCTTGTTCCTATCCTGGACGCGTTTCTCCTGACTCTTGAACTTGCGGTCCTAGGCCTCGAACCTTGTCTCCATTTCCTTGATCATCTCATCCTGCTGCGCAAAAAGCTTGTCCTTCTCGCGAAGCTGCACCTGAAGCTCGTCATTTCCGAGCATGACGTTCGTCCTGTCCGTATCTACGTGCCTGAGAAGAGTCTCTAAGTCCTGGAGATAGAGACGTATCGGCTCTGCAGTGCTCCTCGAGTCGTCCTCAAAGTCGATGGACTCTCCATCAACATCACGTCTTCCGAAGACGTGAAAGTGGGTGCCCCTAACCTGTTGGGAGTGACGGCCTAACAGTCGTCCTATCAGGTCCTGCATGACTACCTCCATGCCTCTCTCCCTGTCATCGTGCATCAGCTTGAAGACGATGGCCTCCGTAGTAGGCTCAGTCTGGCGTCCGGGCTGGTTCACCTTGAAGCCCCAGAGGTCCTTCCTCTCGAACTTGGTAAGTGGGTACACCGTGATGGTGGGAAGAGGGAGATCGAGCAGAGTGGTAAGCTCAACGATACGGGGACCAAAACGAGTAACCTGAAACTCCTCAACAGTGCTGATGGCAATAGACATCTATTTATAAGAATGAAAAAGTTAGAATAACACAATTCAAGGTAAATCAAGACAAACATTCATACATATCCATAGAACACAATCATCTCACAAGTCATGCATACATAAGTCTATTACATCAGTCAAGGTCCATACTTATTTAAAGCATCATTTTTGGAAATAAGGTGATAAGTGGTGGTCCAACTAACGAAGTGCCCTTACAATCCAATCTCACGGGATCTATTAGCAAACACAATGTTCCTAGAGGCAATCCACCAATCTTGCTCTCTTGACTCTATCACTAAGTCTATAACATCTCCCCTTATCTCTTGGTTGGTGGCTTCCAACTCTTGAGTAAGCTCCTTCTCTTTCTCTAAGTCCTTTTGGAGGTTGAGCATTCTGCACTTGACTCTAGCACTTAGTTCTTTGATAGTCCTCCAAGCTGCATCCCTGGCTGACTCAAAGAATGTGGTGTGCATTGTAGTGTTGGTGTACATGCAGAATCCCCTTTCTTTGTGGTTGTCTTCCTTGTTTTTGTACAAGTGAAGTTGCACCCACCAATACTCTACTCCTTCATCCATCACTGGAAAGCCCTTGTACACAGCTGCACCATGTGCTTCCATTGCCACCATGAGGTCCTTGAGAATATTGGGAAACTCAGTTTCACACTCCAAGGTCATGGTCATGAGTGGTCCTTTCTTCACGGCTTCGTTGATGGAGTTCATCTACAAAGTAAGTTGAAAGAGATTAGAAGAGTTTTACGAGAAGAATAGACAAGTGTAGAAGTAGTTGAAAACTTTTTCCTTAGTGGTTTTCCAATCCTAGGGTCATAATCCTACAGGCAACCTGGCTCTGATACCATCTGTTAGACCCCTCCTTTATAAAGGAATGGATCCGTGTGATTGCAATGCTAGTCCCTGGATCAATGCTAGCATCCACAGTTTAAGATGAAGTACACAGATACAAAGGTCGTTTATTACATTCATTCCAGAGATAAAACATAGTCTTTTACAACTCAGGGCCAAAGGACTAGTACAAGAGTTTATGGAATAAGTAAATAAACATAAGTCTTCATCTTCATGTGCCACAGGCAAGCATGTTGAGTGTAGACTCATGACTCCTATTCATCTTCGGAGTAACCTGCAACATCACAAGTTACAGCCACAGAGGGTCAATACTTTGGAATAGTATTGGCAAGTGATACCTTAGTATATTTTAAGTGGACTATATTACTATATGCATTTTGGCTAAGTGTAGCTTGGCTTGCTTTACTTGAAATTAAGTTTTTCCTATTAGTTGAAATCACTAAATTTTTCTTTGTCAAAACATTCCCAAGGAACCACCAATAGACATTGGGGTCCTTCACCCTTGTTCACCCACAAATTTTTACTTAGAAGTTGGAGTGATGAGATTCTTGTAGCTTCCATGTCTTGATGCTCAAATTGTCCATTGCCTTGGACTAGGCTAAGTACTTAGGTTTTCCATCTGCAGAGGTTGTGCACTTTCCCCACCAGACTTGGTTTCCCAAGACAGGACCTTTCAGAAACCTTTCCTTAGTCAAATGGACGCGTTCCAACCTATCATCCCAACTACCACCAACTGTCCAAATGACTAAGTTCTAGCAACCTATATGATCAAGGCAGAGCCCATATTGCCAAGTGGTTGCACTGTAAGCTTCCTCAACACTTGGCCTCCAAATCCCTTTATGCCTGGGTGGCATACCACAAGTGAGATACACAACCCAAGTCCATGGCCTTGTGTAAGCACTCAACATAACCCAATCTTTCCATTCCACCCAGGAGGTTCATTTGACTTAGTTGTTTTATTAGAAAAGCATAAGTCTCATGACTTAGAAATATTTTCATCATAGTGTGTATAGATTTCCACCAACCCTTGTTTGCTAAATAGCTAGGCTAAGCATGGTAAGATAACCTAACTTAGGAAAATTCCTTAGCAATTCTACAATTCTACACTACCTAGGATTTCCCAACTTAGCATTAGGCAAAATAGCATGCAATACTTAGCAAAATATCTAATGCTAGTACAAAACATAGGATAGAAATATTCATGAAAATATCACTTGCCTTGGTAGTGGGGAGAGTAGCACTCTTCACAATCACAATCACTAGCAAAATCTAAAAATTATAGCATTCAATTTCACACAATTTATTCAATCAAAAATAATATGAATGCATGCATGCAAGAATTTTACTAAGTGGTGATTTTGGAAATTTTACCAAGCATGTGCATGATACTGAAACATAACAGGACACAAAATTTGCCATAACAAACTTATTTAACATTAAAACTAATTATCAAAACAAATCTATACTCAAAATAGCTTTAAATATGATTCCACAAATAAAGTCATTTTAATGGTTACTATTTGTTAATCAAATTGGACATTCAGAAAGGTCTGGTTTCACTGAATCCAACGGTATAAAATTTGTAAAAATCTAACGTGGCATTCAAAAGTTATGGCGGTTTAAAGTTTGGATCAAAATCTGGTTTTAAATTCTGTTTTTGAATTAAACCCTGCCACGCGTCGCAACCTTACTGGTGCGTACCGCTTCGCGCGGATCGGCAGTCGCAGGCCGTAGGATCTAACTTAGATCTAACGATCCAGATGCGCGCGTACCTCTTCGGCCTAGATCTATCCTAGCCCTACGATGCAGATCCAACGGACCAAACCATCAAGCCACGAACGGGCGGCGCTGGCGGCATTGACTAGCGGCGGCGCGTCTGACTACGGCGGCGCCGGCGTTCTACATCGTCCGCGAGAGGGAGAGGGGTCTTACCAGGTTCGCCGGAGGCTGCTGAAGCTCGTCGTGGTACTGGCTTGCGGAGGGGCGCTCGGAGATGGGATCTAGATCTCGTCGGAGTTGCGTCTGGCGTCGGGTGGGTGTTGTCGGAGTCGTTGCCGAGGTTCTGCGTCGCCCTAACACGAACCAATGGGTTTAGGAGATGCGCAGGACAATTGCGAACACGCTCGGGTGAATAAGAAAGCAAGGGGCGCTCGGGACTTACTGAGATTGCTCGCTGGAGTTGGGGTGGTCGTCGGGTGCTTACGGCGTCAAGCGAACACGGCGATCTGGGGCAGTACAGGATGCTCTGTTGTGGTTAGAAGGTGCGCAAGAGGATTACTAAGTGTCTCGAACAATCCAGAGGGGAAGGGGCGCACGGGGCTCACCTGAATCGGTCGCCGGAGTTGGCTCTGTCTGCGGCGGTCTCGAGCGAGGGGCAGCCTGGTGGCGTGAGTGTGAGATTGACTGGGGGAAAATGATCGTGGGGATGTGGGGATCTTATAGCCGGTGCCTCGACAGGAAACACCTGTGTTTAATTGCCCAATTAAGCCGCGCCATCACCGGCAGTCACTGCAGCTGCTACGTGGTCGCGGGCGGGGTTTGGGGAAGACGATGACAGCGTGGCCAGGGCCCGCTTGTCAGCGATGTGTGTGAAATGGGGGTGGGGTCTGTTTGTCAGCGACTGGCTGTGTGCATTCGCGCGTGAGAAAAGAAAAGGAACTCCCCGGGTGGGCTAGTTGGGCTCGATCCTCTGTTGGGCCAGAAACCTGGCGCTCGGCCCTTTTCCTTTGTCTAGTCCTTTTTCTTTTCTAATTCGATTTTCTGGTTATGTTTTCAAATGGTTTCAAATACAATTTGAATTCAAATTCTCCTGGGGTTTTGCAGGGATGAATTGGTCTTAGAAATAGGTCAAAACTTGCGGGGCTTCCTTGCAAGGGCTTGGTCAGACTTGGATTTCAAACAAACAGAGACTATGCACCATTTTGCAAATGTTTGAAATAGAGGTTTTGGGAATTATTTCTAATTTGAACATTTTGGTTAAACTTTTACACTCAATCTTTCCAATAGTGGGGCAAGCAAACAAGTTCCTTAACATTTAAGTTTCAAAAAGTGATGGTCTAATGAGTGAAATTTTACTCACATGAAATCATAGCACAAGCTTCTGTTTTTGAGAAGAACCCTAAATTATGATGAATGCTTAGATGATATGAATGAGTTTTGGAATATGAATTTAGGGATGTTACAATGCACCACAAATAAGGTCACATGAGATATGCTAAATGCACGATATACAAGATAGTCTAGCCGTCGCTTTTCAGACCTGAAGCCCCCATTCCTCAGGACGGACCCTATTGGAGATTCCGATGACTATGAGCTAAACTAAGCCGGGCTCGGTGTTGTCGATTAACCATATGAGTTACGTGCAAAGTCACCAAAGAAATGAAGAGCAGGGCCAAATGTTTGGAAGAAAAAAAGTAAATGTAATGATTTTGTTGATTGTTTTTATCTAAATTCAATCGGCTAGCACCTCTCACATATCTATAAGACAACTAATCTTTCCGAGCAAGCTAAGGTATCTCGTAAATGTTTACAAGAACGACTCAAACTCCTGGAGAAGAAGATCACCTCTCTAGTGGCAAAAACATCGAACGAGCTTGGCCCTAGTTTGGTGTTGGTTGAGGAAAATGATTTAGCCGCTGCCACGGCACTATCTGTGAGTACTCGGGTGATTCTTGGGATGTCAGTTGGATTCATACATGTACATGGGCCAACTCGGTCTGGCTCAGGACGAGCCTGGGAGAAGCTTGAACCTGAGCTTCCGAGCCCCAACCAACTTGAGACCGTAGGCAAGCCTCTCACTGCTGAGACTCGGCTCGAGCTCGACGGAAGCTCGGTCTAGAACGAGCCGGCCGGCTCGCGAGCTGCACATGACGAACACATGCAGTACATGTTATGCCTGGAGAGAGAGTTTTGTCACATTAAGCACTAAAATTGACAATCGGTTGATGTTTATTTAATTCTGGCAAAGGAAAACATAGAGATTCAAATACATATGAGTCCATTTTAATTATGAGAAAGAAAAACAGAGAAGGATGGATGATATATACTTGCTGTTGGTGCTCGATCTACTCGTGGATGCGTGATGATGCTGAAAACAACCGCCGGAGAGAGGGGGGCAGTGGAGAGGATGGTTGGCGTTAGCTACGTGAAACCCTACTGCCCCTAGCTAGTGAGCGAGGAACGACGAGCGTCATCGCTCTCTACATATGAATCAGCCGAATGGGCCTTGTGAATCCGGCCCATCTTCTCAACTCGTCGCTCTCTAAGTGCTGCAAGGTAAATGCAACCCCTCATCTTCTTCCTCTCAGCTCTCACGAAACAAAAACACACACACACACACACACACACACACTATCCAAGGAAGAAGAGAAGGTTTTGCCTAGAACACTTCCTTGGTGATCACCGTGGCCACATTGTATCTGTGGCCTCTCACAACCATTTTTTTTCATTCACTCAATGCAGACTACATACGGGTATAAGAACCTGGCCGCAGCCACTACTGCCACCACTAATCATGCATGGCCTAACCATTTTGATCCAATAATCTCTCCACTAACATGACCTATTCTCATGGCCACTAACTCACGACTTGGACTGGGGTATGACACACGTGAACAAGTCCATCTAACACCTACATGCAAACTGTAACACCGCATGCTACTCAACAAGATAGAAAGATTAGTGCTAACAAATAATGCATGCCAAATGAGTGGACCGAGCTGAGCCAGACACGGCCCGAGGTCGCTGCAGTCTATAATTTGCAACTTGGCTCGGTGTACGGTTATTAACGGGCCAAGACAAAATCGGGCCGAGCCCAAGAAGCCCGGTGTGAGACGAAAAGCTCAATTCAAGTGTCCAAGTATACTAGTATCTCTCCACACCACTTGGCAAAAAAAACTTTCATCAAGCACATGAAGAAGCTGGTGGATAGAAGTTCAACGAGGGGTCCCGATGGGTCTTGAAGCCCACTCGAAGGACGAGACTACTCTCTGGGTACAATATCCATGCTTGTCCTCACATATAAACTTAAAATAGAAAAAACATTAGAATAGACATACACGAATTAAGTAATGTATTTGTGAAAAGACAATATTCCTAGAACATTGTATACATCATGATACAAAGAAATATAATCATCTCTATGATTGTTCTTAAGGCATATTTCCAACATGATGGCCATGTACTTTTGTTGATTGGCTTTGCTTGACTTCTGTCCACGTCGACGCCTAGTTGGGTTCGGTGTCTCTTTAGTTGTGCGATATTCATTGTCACAACAATGTTGTCTCATATCTGGACAAAAAAATAATCCGACAACCGCTCCGCCAAGTAAGCCTCCTAACTGTGAATTAATCCGTACGTACAATGTTCTCCAGCGCGCACCCTGCACGCATGCGTACGTATCGTCCACTGACTAGGCAAGATCTCATAGCTCCTGTCATTATTTTTTCCATCCTTTCACATTTTCATTGTTTACATAAATCTTTTCGAATTTTAAACTGTCAATTTAAAATTAATTAATAATCATATTTTCCAAAGATTATAAATATAACTCAAGACTATACCTGTTAGTGGGCCGGCCCATGTATAACCCTTATGGGGGGCGACCCCACACCCGGGCTCGCTGAAGGGATACATAGGTGATGCCACCTTGGTCCAACAACTTTTTGATGTAATTATAACGGGCTGGTTTGAACTGGACTTCGGTCAGCCCTTCTATGCTCTACAAATTGGTCGATTGTTGTGCGTGCTATTGAGATCTGGTCTTATATTTCCGGCGGTTTACCCATCAATCACACTTGAGTCTGAAAATCTCAAAGGGATTGGGTTTCAATACAAATATATTTATGCTCATGTTTGGACAAAATCTGGTTTTCTTTTTGAAAATATTTATATCTAGATACAAAGTTCAATTACTTGATATATGAAAATGGTACACAATTTGTAATTTATTGTAATTCTAGTTTTTTGGCATGTTTAACCGATGTAAAACTTAGAGATAAATAGAATTGATGATACAAAAAATCTGTAATCCATCTATACCATGGGTAACATACTCTGTTTGACATACCTCATGTCTCCGATTTCATCATTAGGTGGAAATTCTCGATATTGGTGAAAAAATCTCCTTGTGTCACTGGATGTCGGACACTAGCCGAGAAAAAAAGTTCTTAAACTAAAATAGTAAGAAAAAGGCAGACTAAAATTTCACGAACATAGAATCAAATAATTGATTTTCTTCCACATCGTAACTAAATTTTAAATCGTGTATCAAGTTTGATTAAATAAGTTTTTGTAGCTGAAGCCGTTTGGATACAATAGTTGCTTCTGAGATTCATCGACCCATCCAATATGTCACCATTGTCTATTGTGACAAAATCTCCGCAGTATATATGGCTTCCAATCCAGTGCAGCATCATCGTACAAAGCACATAGAGATTGATATTCATTTTTTTTCGCGAGAAAGTGCTCTTGGAAAAGTTCGTGTTCTGCACGTCCCAACAAGTGCTCAATTCACTGATATATTCACAAAGGGTCTGCATCCGACTTTCTTCATCGACATTCGCTCCAGTCTTAACATCATTGAGCCCGACGTTAACACTGCGCGGGAGGGGGGGGGGGGGGGGTATTAGATATGTATTTGTGTTAGACTAGGACACTGTATTTGTGTTCATTATGGTTAATAATGCTTATGTCCCTGTTGATTTCTATGTTTTGGATATTGAATACAATGCTTCTTATCCTATTACTTTGGAAAGACCTTTTCTTAGAATAGTTGGTGCCATCATTGATATGAAAGAAGACACCATTAAATATCATTTTACATTCAAGAAAGGTATTGAACACTTCCCTATGAGAAGAAGAAGTTGCTTTTTTTCCTTTGAAAGCAAGATTTGATGTTAATGCTTCTTCATTTGAAAATACTTGATTCTTCTTGCTTCTTGTACCTAACTTAAAGGCATTAAAGAAAAGTACTTGTTGGGAGATAACCCAAGAGTTTCTTTAAGTCTTGGAAGTTATTACTTCTGTAATAACATCTTCTTATCCTTTTTGTTTGCTTTTTGTGCCAAGAATGACCTCAAAATAAGCAAGGTACATATTCTGGAAAAGGAAAATAAGGAGACACTGATTTACACTACCTGGCATTCCTTTGGTCTACATTCTACAAGGGGGCACATCCTTGAGTACCGACAGCTCTATCATGTTGTTTATATGACTCAATATCCACATTAATTCCGGTGTGATTTGTGAATACCACATGTAGTCTTCAAACATGTGTGTATAGTGTCACACACACACTCCCAGTGCTCCCACCGACGCCATAAACACATCATATACCCAATGACTCCTCATTCATTGTCGAGCCGCCCGATATGTTTATCATTCACATTGAGTTCAATGCAGACTATATTTCAGTTGAGTCTCTTATACAAAGTTGTACGCCAACGGAGAAATAAAACGACGAGTTAACTCTCGATTGGTATTCCAAACACCTTGAGGGGTACCATACAACACTCTTTCTCCCTACCTAAAGAAGAGTGTTCCAATAATGTATAAGAATGGGAGGCTTTTATTTTCAGCCTTCTCGACTAGCACTTTCCATGGACATGCATAATGGCGACTCTCAATTCATTATTCGCCAAGTCAATAATATATACAATATAGGCAAGCCATTCCTTCATTAATTTAATCATGGGGCACTCCCACATGATATATGGAAATGAATGGGTTGTAGCGATGCCTTCCTTCCTATGTGGTTAAAGGAAGAACTTTGTATCGACGTCTTTTGGGGGCAAATGATGCTACTACGATGTGTGTCCAGAAATGAAGCAGAACAAATTCTGCAAGAAGTCCATCATGGTGTATGCGGTGGGCATCAAAGTGGAACAAAAATGTATCATGCTATCAAGCTAAGTGGTTACTACTAGCCGGGGATTGTGAAAGTTTGTCTTGCAGTAGAGAGGTCATGTCATAGCTTCCAAATTCATGGTGTTATAAATCATCAACCATCAGTTCCACTACATCCGACTGTACCTACATGGCCTTTTGATGCATGGGGTATATATGTTATTGGTCCATTTGACCTGCCATCTTCTAGGGGCACAAGTTCATACTTATAGCAATAGACTACTTCTAGAAGTACCACTAAGAGAAGTGAACAGTGAAAATGTTATAATATTTCTAGAGCGTTATATCATTTATCGCTTTGGAATTCCACATCGCATTACTTCGGATAATGCCAAGGATTTTAAGTCTCGTAAAATGAGTTCATGGCCAAATATATAATCCAATGGAATTATTCCACGAGATATTATACACAAGCCAATGGGTTAACTGAAGCATTTAAATAAGACCCTTGGCCAGATTTTGAAAAAGATATTTCATAAAGATCATCGTGACTGGCATGATCGTCTCTATGAATCCTTATGGGCATAATGTGTTATGGTTCGTACGCCAACTCAAGCTACACCATACTCCCTAGTATATGTGAGTGAGGCTGTTCTTCCTCTAGAGGTGGAGCTCCCATCCCTAAGAGTGGCCATTCATGATGAAATTACCCAAGATGAGCAAATACGGCTGCGCTTTCAGCAGCTAGATTCCTTGGAAGAAGATTGGCTAAATGCACTCCAAGATTTAGAGTTATATCGTCACAACATGGTGCGTGCGTATGATGATAAACTTGTTAAGAAACGGGTTTTTCGGAAGGAAGAACTTGTTCTCGTAATTAGGCGCCCCATTGTGGTAAAAGGCAAAGCTAAGGGAAAACTTGAGCCTAAATGGGAAGGGCCATTTGTTATTGAGCAAGTGTATAATGGCGGTGCATATGAGCTCATTAATCAATATGGAGAACGACCAATGCCTCCTATTAATGGGAACTACCTAAAGAAATACTACGCGTGATCATCTCCGCACACCAATTTGTTTCTTTCTCTATTTCTCTTTGTTCTTTTTCTTCTTTCATTTTTTTTTTGTTTTCCCTAAAAAACAAAGTTTGAAAACAAACATGGACATCAATGTCCTACAATAACGACTTTCCCTAAACACACCATGCTAGGGATTGAAGACTTGGGCACCCTCGAGCTAGTTTGAAGGTGGCGCATGTGGCATAAATAAAGTGGAGCGGTACTTATACCCACTACACACGACACATGATGAAGTGTATGCTTTCAGCGAGGATGGTGAAAATACTTGGGATACTTATGCTCGGAGGTTCCATACTTCTCATGTTTCTTGCTATGTTTTAGGCTCACAGAGGCACGATGCCCTGGGGTAGCCTATAGAAAGAGCAAGAAAGGCATGCCTGGTCAACAAAAGATGAGTTTAGTGTGAGCCTCTTGACACCCCCGGGTGTTCTTCCACCATAGCCAAAATGCCTATGAGGGTCTACGTAGTCCACAAAGGTGTGTGGCTGCTCTTCAAATTCTGAAGGTGAGTCCCCTAGCAATCGTGAAGGAATATCCTCCAAGAAGTTCAACAAAATCCTCTCCTACAAATGAGGAAATCCCATAAAAAGTTGTGAAATTCAAGCAATACTTCAATACAAAAAAAAGAGTCAACCAAAAAAGCAAGTCTACATCAAGCAAGTCAAGAAGTAGGGGACGCATTTGAATGAAGGAGGGGAGTAGTCACGTACCAACCCTCAACATGGCCATGAAAAAAAATCGTCAAGCCAATTATCCTATAACCATATTACTTTAATCATCCTTGCCTATGTCTTTGTGTTCTTGAGGCATGCGTAGGGGGCATGATGAAGTCATGGCATTATCAAGACGCATGAAGTCTAGAGTATGAATTCTCATCCCTCTGAAGGCATCATGAAATCATGTTGTTTTTCACATACACTCACAAAATTTAAGTTATCTAGCCACAACTGTTATGGTCCTTCGATGGTTCCTGATGATTAGCTCTTGGGTACCTTTTTCCGATGTCACGTTCATAGCTGGTGTTTCATGAAAAAGCCAATATCCCAAATCTATAAAAAATGTTCTTTTTTCCTCTTTTTCTTGGTTTTCTCTTGCCATGATTCTTATTTCTACTCATGGTCTTAAGGGAGAGGGATAAGTTCCCTAACTGTTTGTTGTGCAGCGATGATAAGGCATTTCTACTCAATGAAACCGTTCGTCGTTCATGACGCAATTGACGCTTGTCCAATAGCTAGCATTCTACATCAATCAATGTTTCACATGGGGGGTATCATCCCTTGGTGGCCATGAGAACAACACTGGGCGCATTATCCCTTAGTGACCAGACAACAAAACTAGGGGTACCATCTCTCTCTCTCCTAGTTTATCTACAACGTCGATGGTATTCCGATGCTTTAAATATTGGGAGCAGCAAGGTGCTCCAGTGCGGTCAGCATCAAGCTATGAAACACTTCGAGTCTGATGGCTGGTATCATCTATGATCGCATCAAACTTGGGAGAATTCAGGTGAGCAGGAAGGCACGCCAGTGCGGCCAGTGTCATTCTGTGAAACCCTTCAAGTGTGATGGCTGACACCATATATCATTGTACGGTCACATCTAACTTGATAAATTAGATCTTTGCATCAGCCAGATCTTGGGCAAACCAAAGAACTACCTCATCGGCTGGCACCATTTGCACCTGGTCGCGATGGGAATATATAAAATGAGAGAGTTTTCTCTTAGAACATGGCATGAGTATTTCGCCATATTTTATCGTAATTATACTCGCCCTTATGGGTGTTTATAAGATAATAGCATACCCATTCGCTATTAAATTCACATACTTCTTTGTCGTATATGGTATGAGTATTTCACCATAGATTGTCATAATCAATCCACCTATCACTCCATGCTGTAGTATGAACATACACTACAGTTTAGCACTTGGTTAGCCCAAGGCTCTATCTAGTTTGGCAACATAAGTTGCTATCAGCGTAATATGTGTGAACACACTGATTCGATGAGCCCTTGTCTCGCTTGTTGCTTGAAGCCTGAATTCTCTGGTTGTACTTCAAGGCGGTCTGAGCGAGAATATTGGATGGCTAACCGAACTGTATAACGAGCAGCAAATAACATCTTCAATTCATAAGGCATGTATATGGAATATATGCCCGGGAGGATTCTGGACTAAACATCTATAGCCATGCATGACTCTCTCTAGACGTTTATTGAAGTTCGGTTCTTAATGGATTAAGGGTTTTATAACCTTACACCGCCAAAAAAAAGGTTATATACCTTAGCTCATTTTTCCCTGAGTATAGTCCGTTTGCTTCGCCACACGCACTACACTCGGCGGGAGGCATTTGTTTGATGAATTTTTGTACCAAGAGTTCATAATGTAAATATATATTACACATCCTTCGTCTATGACACATGGGCCCCATAATGTGTAAAACATTTGTGAAAGAATATATATTTGACTGAGGATAGAATCGTGCAAATGAGCTAGCAGAGAAGTCAAGTTCCGAGCACCACATCGATCAGCTACATGCATACATATATACATCCGTTGCTAGCCCAAATGGGCTAATGGCCGGATCATTATATTTAGCTACCTCTATACATCGCATGCATGGGATCCTAAATTCAGAAGAAATACACGAAGGACCCACTGGCCAACGAGTATACACGTCTGACTGCTGGGGCAGCTAGGACAGGTATTATATACGGCCGGCTGACTTCATGGATTACGTCACGACGACCGCCTGAGTCAGCTAGAGATAAAATCAATTATCTCTGTCTGAGTCGCGGCAACTGGGCAGGTGAGATATACTCCTGGCCGGTTTAGAAGTCACGGAGATTTTTTAGGGATCTATGTTATCGTCATGTCTGGACGACGCCTATATAATGGCCACCAGATCGCTTGTACGGGGAGGGGCACGCGCCCGCACGGCCGCCAGGCTGCGGCGGTGCTCCAAGACATACATACGCGGAGAACTCACACGGGTAACGCCACGGCGAAGCCTTGCTTATCATATACAAGCACGCCGAGAGAGCTGGCTGCACACCATCGCCGCATGGGTAACGCAATAGCGAAGCTCTGCTCTAGGAAAATTCACACGTGTAGCATAGGCGACGCAGTTGCGAGCCCTGTTCCGGCCACGTGAGAACATCACTTAGACCACAAATTTCTTAATTCCCACACTACGTCGAAGGCGACCAGCGGCGCCAAGATGCCGCTACTACTCCCGCCGTCCATGAAGTCTTATTTGCAAGGTGAGATAATATAAGATCTGTTTGTATCGTTGGTTTTGTAACATGGCTGCTCTAGATCATCCGTGTGGGATGCTAGATGTAGTCATTAATCTTTACAACCATGGCCCGATTGTTTCATCAAGGTCGGTGGCCGTGTGGCCACAATCATGGTACGACTGCTTTGTCATGGTCGGCCATAAAGATTATCACAACTATGGTAGCGACGGTTTTATCAAAGTCGTTCACGCAAAGCGCATAAAATATAGCACAACCATAGCAGTGACCGTCTCATCAAGGTCTGATGGAGGGGTTAACCTCTTGGGTGGCCCAATCTTCACGGATCTCGTGGTCAAATCGATGGGAAAGCGAGGGGAAAGGGAGAAGGTAGCGGAAGCGGACACACACCTCGCGAAGAACACGATGAACACACGCAAAACTCACACGATACAAGGCCGATTGCTCCCGAACGGCGGCCACCGGTCCGATAGAATTCTCGCAAGGAAAGATCGGTCAACGTGCTCCCTCAAATCCACATCGGAGAGGGAATAACACCTTGGGGAGGGTCTTGACAACTTGGAGACAAGACAATAAACTCCAAGGCCTTGTTCAATGATGGATGCGTGATGCAAAGTCCAATCGAGGTTGGTGACGATAGTCGGTCCCCTTGGTAAAGGGGATGAGGCAAAACTAGAGATTCTACAATGGGGGTTGTCTTTAGTCTATCATCTATGCCTAAGGGATACATGAGGGGTGGGGGCTCTATTTATAGGCCAGCCACTAAACAATGGTAGTTTGGGGATAAACTAGGCGAATAGGTAAGTAAAGGGGAATACATGGGCTGTGGCCCAACTGGTGCGCGCAGGCACTGACATGACCGGTAGTACCGGACTTAGGACCGGTAGTACCGATCATCACCGGTAGTACCGCTCTGGGACCGGTAGTACCGCTTGCGGTCCTGGAGCGTCAGTTGGAGCCGTCAGTAGAGAGCGGTATCAGGGGCGGTAGTACCGCTGGCCAGTAGTACCGGTTCTGCCGAACGGTAGTACCGCCGGGACCTGGCAGCTTTGGATCTGTCTTCTTCCTCCTCCTCTTCCAAGCTTCCGTCTTGTCGGGCTTTATGCTCCGGGCTTCCTCCCTTGCCTCAGTACTTGTCAATGTGAACCTATCATGGCCATAGGACGGAGTATGAAGTAGTATACCATTCAATAGGGTAGGAAGTGGGCTCGCATAGAGGAAAGGATTCACCTTTGGAGTCCATGAAGACTTGGCGTAAGTTGGAGACCTTGATGTAGTAACGACCGTAGGTCGGGCTGCATCATCTCCCCCCCCTTCAAAAAGAGTCGTCGTCGACTCTCCATGTTCATCACGAAGTAGAAGAGGTCGAAGGACATCCTTGATCCTGGGGTTCACCATATAGTCGTCCTCGGGAAGATTGACTTGACAACACTTCAATGCTCCTTCACCTTCCATGAAGCCTACAAAGCTCACGACAAAAGCGAAGCAACACTGAAAGCGTAGCCAATTCATGAAGATTATAGCATGAGTCCTCAAGTAGAAGGAATTCACATTATCTTGTAGACATAGCTCGATGAAGGGTAGACATAGGTAACTCTCTTCGGTTCTTCTTGTCAACACGTGGTTGGTAGAGGTTGACGTGTATGCACTTGTATCTACACACAACAAAGACCAAGCAAAATATTTTCGTGCGTGATAGAGGGGCATGTCAAATGTGGCATGTCCATTCTTGTTCACAACACTATTAGCACAATACAATGATAGAAAATGGAATGCATATGCAAGGTCAAAGTGCATGGAAATCGTTTGAACATCATCCAAATGTGGGAACTCAAAAAACTCCGTATAACGTAGTAGTGGGGCACTCAAAGCATTTGATCAAAATTTCAATCAACATCTTTGATGCAAGAATTGGAGAATTTGGCAAAAACACACGAGGAAGCATATCCAAAACAAAAGCATTATGTGTGCAAACCAACCATTGGAAAGAGAAATTGTTCAACATGTTGGATGCCATACACATATCATAAAAATCGAGTATCATGGGAATATGAGTATCCCAAGTGGAAGCAAAAGCGACATGTTTGCAAACAAACCAAATGAAAGAGCAAGTGGTCCTTATGTTTGTTGCAACAACAAGACGAGATTCTTGGAAGCTCTCATGACAATACATGCTCTTAATGGAATTGTGGTTGCACACAAAACATCGGAGAGAGAAATTGTTCAACAATTTTGTTACAACACACAAAACATCATTATCTAAAAGCGAAGAAACATGAATGTCACAAGGGAAGATAATACCAGTAACATGCTTGCAAGCAAACCATAGGAAAAAACAATTTGTCAACATGAAAGATGCAAAGCATGCAAAAGGTATCAGAGCTGGGTTCGATCTTGAACTCACTTGTGGAATGCTATCTAGAGCTCTTTTTGTCAACTCGTGCTCAACCGAGGTTGACATTCTCGTGCGGGCACCTACACACATCATATGTAAAAGGAAGAACGTGTGTGCATGGTAGAGATACACATCATCCATCATGACGTATCTCTTCTTGTGCACATCATCATTAATGTCATTCAAGTATGAAATAGATGCATGGTGAGTATGCAAGTGGGGAACATGCTTATCATGGCAATCATCAAAATCTCAAATAATTGAGAAAGCTATGGGGGCCATCTCATTATAACGCATATGATCCATATTGTTGCAAGCAATACAAGTGAAATAGCAAGCATTCATCTTATTGCAAGCAACGGGAGAAATTGAATGACTAGCATGACAAGGCAAGTCCGAAGCAATTGGAGGATACACACAAGATTCATAGCATGGCATGTTTATGGCAATGATATCGCAATCAAACAATTCCACATGATCAATATGATGCAAATGCAAATCATCACATGGGAAAATGAGTGAAGCATATGTAATGTCACAAGTATCATCCATAACATGCATATCCTCACAATTCATCATGTCCACTAGTGGGATCATGGCATCATCAACACCCTTATTGTTACCTTGGTCATACCTCTCATATGAAGTGGGTGTTGTGGAAGTAGTGGTCTCCTTGTGGACGACTTCGTCTTCTTGATGTAGCCATGGCATAGCATCATCTTCGTGCACCATGTACATCTTCTCCAATTGAGGCATCATTGGTTCATGGCTTGGCGCTCCTTCATCCATGGAACCTAGCACAACACAAGAGAAAACACACTAGATGTATAGGGTAAGTTGTTAGAATTCGAAATGGTCTCACTTGACCTATCAACTACCACTCTCAACTCACTAGGAGTATCGCTCATGCCCTCCAAGTGGAAGCACTCAATCTCACATAAGGTGGAGTCACTCATCGCACTCTTGTTATCACTCAAGTGGGCTAAGTGGCTCTCATACTCACATGGGATTGGTACCACATCATCACTCAAGCATATGGGGGTAGGCTCGGTTTCCTCAACTCCATGCGCCTCCTTTGGTGAAGGGAAAATCCCATGCTCACCATTCTTGACCTTGTCGCCTTCAAAGTTGGATGCCATAAGATGGGCATCATCGCTCTCCTCCATGGTCGAAGGGAAAATCCCATGCTCGACCGTCTTGTGGACATCTTGTAGTAGTGGTGGAGGTAGGCTCATGCTATCCAACTTGGCGAAGTAGAGGTCTTCATTTTCCTCGTTCATGAGGTCTTCAAATGCAAGCGTACTCGTTGAAGCTTGATGGCGTGGACGAAGGCTTGCTCTTGGTGCCATTTTGGTGGTGGCACAAGAAGTTGAAGGTACCTTGTGATGGTGTCGACGGAGGTCATTGGCGTGCCTTGCCGATGGTTGATGTAGGTGGCGCACTTGGTCATCCATATGATGCTCACGACGATGGACCTTGGCACTCTTCCTTGTAAGTTTTTCTAATGAGCGCAAAGCATCATTAGTCTTGGCGACCATCCTCATGTTTTTGTCGAAGTCGTTGTCCATCTCCTTCTTGAAGTTGTGGAGGTCGCTTTGGAGCTTGTACATTTGATGATGGACCTTGGCACACTCGAGTTGGAGGCTCCGTCTTGGTCGGTGCGACTTGAGGAGCTTGTCGTTGTCATTCTTGAAGTCGCCCATGCTTGGGGAGTCATTGTTGTTGTAGCACTCCATGTCACCCAAGCATGTGGAGCCATTGTTGGTGTAGTGCTTCATCATGTAATCCATGCTTGTGGAGACATAGGCCTGGTGTAGGGGTTCGTAGCATGGAAAACAAAAATTTTCTACCGCATGCACACAAACAAGCCAAGATCTATCTACTAGATTGTAGCAACGAGTCGATAGAGGAACTCACCCTCGAAGATTCCAAAGCGATTAACGAGAGCATATTCTCGTGGGTGATGTAGTCGTACACTTGCCGATCTCAAGATCGCGTAGACGATCCTTCCGGCGCTGCGTTCTGGCAGCGCTTCCGCAGTCGGCCACACGTTCGGTACTCCATGACGACCTTCCTCTCCCTTGTTCCAGCAGGCAGCAGAGGTTGTAGCACTCTCCTCGTGATTCCGGCAGCACAACGACGTGGTACCGGAAGTAGAGGGGAGATCTTGCAGGGCTTCGCCTTAAGCCGGAGCGAGTATGGTGGACTATGAGAGAGCTCCTCGGCAATCTAGGGTTTAGATACACCAAGGAGGAGTCTTGGACGGCGGCTAGGGTTAGCTAGGAGGCGGCGGCTTTCCCTAGGGCGGCGGCGGCTACAGGAGGGCCGACGGCTTAGGGCTAGGGTTTGCGGGTGGAGGTGTTGGGTGTTAGGAGGGGCAGCCCTGCCCCTCCTTATATAGGTGGAGGGGCCGCGCCAGGGGAGGGGAGTCCCTCCCCAACTCGGTTTCCCAAGGGGGCCGGCGGTGGAGGGGAGGAACTCCTCCCCAACTCGGTTTCCACCTTCCCATCCACTTCCCAAAATAGTCGTTTGACTTTTCAATTTGGCGTTTGACTTTTCAAACTAGGATTTGATTAAACCCTTTATTTTGTTCAGAGATGACACCAAGTACATGATGCAATCATTCCAACTTTGTATGAAAAAATAAAAAAGACTCCAAAATTCCATCCACATGGAGTTTCTTCATGTTTTCTTTCCAATATAATTTTAAACGGCGATGTCACTTCCTAAGTGATCTTTCAATCAATTTGTCTTTCGAAATTTTTAGCACTAGTTTTATGGATGTGATTTCTCTAACGAGATTTGTGAATCATCCATCTTTTATGGATTACGACAATTATTTGAACAACCCTTTTGTTCTCATAATACATGATAAAACAAATCTTGAAGGCAAGCTTTGATGTTTAACGAGCAACACAATAACTCTTTATTTGTTCTCGATGAACATCATCACATATTCTTTTGCTAGTTACTTAGGCCATTGTAGTTCCTGAATTCTGTTGTTTCGTATGACGATTCATACCAACAAATTCAGTATCCAATACTTAAGAACCACATTGTTTAACAAGCAAAGAATATAGCCATAACATGTATATCATATATATACTTAAGCTGAACAATTCTAGTCTTTTCTTTTCTGCCATATATTTATGAGATTCTCTTTCAGTATTTCCTTTTCTGTTTGAAAGAATCTATCAACATCAAAAGTGGAGTCATACATATGACACATAGTCCAAAGCGTTTATAATTAAATACTAATGTCTTTGGACTTGCACTTTGAAGTAGATCACCATTTTCAAATGTTTGGTGTTCTTTCAAATTCCTTTCTTTAGTGATCTCTTGGTGTAGTAAACATTTTACCTACATCAGATATTCACCCTTATCATGGAATTATCCATGATCAAGCTACTTTTAGCTTATAATGGTGAATCGCGAGTATAATGTTGCTCTCCAAAACCTTTTGGAGAATTAAGACGACCGGCGTCTCCAACCTTCTGCAAATTCTCATCAAATGTGAGAACATGACTTTTTGCCATATTATACTCTATCATGTTACAACCAAAACTTCGTTTCAGATATCACAATATCTTCCACACATCATGGTTTCTGAAACAACTCTTTCAACTCCTAGATTACCTTGATATTGAAACTATCTTTCGAATATCAAGAATCATAGAGACAAACATGATACATATACACTAACACTCGAATTGTCACTCTTGTGTTAATACCAATTATTAAACTTCATGGAGTAACCGTAACTTACTGAAAGTTTGCAATAGGACTTTTAAACTTTAGATTAACACTTCAAAACAATACGATACCAGTTCGTAAAGTAACTAACCAGATTTCTATAGTTCTATCATCTCAATTAAAACTAAGCGCAAGGTGGTAAACGGATGCCAATGACTACAACAACTATGCAAATTCACTTTGATTTAATTTATGATAAATAGTGTTAAACTTTTAATCATATTGCTATTGAACTCCCACTCAAAACAATATCCCTCACATTGTTTTAGTGATCACACGAACCAAATCCACCACATCAAAACCGATCATCACGTGAGTTGATGTAGCTTTAATGGCGAACAATCAACATGTTCATCATATCTACTATATGACTCATGCTTTACCTTTCGGTGATCCGTGTTCCGAGACCATGTCTGTACATGCTAGGCTCGTTAAGATCAAACCTTAGCTTCCGCATGAGCAAATCTGGCTTGCTCACGTTGTATACACTTGCGGAATCTAACACACCCGATCATCACGTGGTGCTTCGAAACAACAAGCTTTAGCAACGGTGCTAACTAAGGGTGAACACTTTATGACTTGAAATTCATGTGCATGAGGGATCATCTTATAATGCTACCGTCGTTAACTAAGCAATACAAGATGCATAAAGGATTAACATCACATGCAATTCATAATATGTGATATGATATGGCCTTTCTTCTTTGTGCTTCCGATCTCCATCTTCAAGCACGAACATGATCTCCATCATCACCGGCATTGCATCAAGGTCAATGACGCTTCTCCATGGTTGTCGTCCACCGGCTTCAACTATTACAACTACTTTGAATAGACACGCGGGTCTTAACAAAATTAAAGACAACCATATGGCTCCTGCCAGTTTCCAACTTACAATAAGGAACATTGCATACATCAAATATAATCACAATCATGGCCATATCACATCACGGCACACCCCTGCAAAACAAAGTTAGACGTCTCTACTTTCTTTGCATGTTTTACGTGGTTTGGGGCTTTCAATAAGTGTCGTTCTAACTTACGAACATGAACCACAACATTGATACTAGTATTGACAATCACCCGTTGTAAATTGAATCTTAACTATGCTGGGAGAAACAGGCACCCGCAAAGCCACTTATGCAATACAAGTTGCATGTCAAGCATGGAGCAAGTCTCATGAACGATGTCATGTAAGGTTAGCCCGGGCCGCTTCATCCCAACATCCCGCAAGATGCAAAGTACACAAGAAGCAATCGACAATAAAAGCATCAATGCCCATAATGACCATTGTGTTCTACTCGTGCAACAGATCTACATATAAACCTGGCTCTGATACCACTGTAGGGGTTCGTAGCATGGAAAACAAAAATTTTCTACCGCATGCACACAAACAAGACAAGATCTATCTACTAGATTGTAGCAACGAGTCGATATAGGAACTCACCCTCGAAGATTCCAAAGCGGTTAACGAGAGCAGATTCTCGTGGGTGATGTAGTCGTACACTTGCCGATCTCAAGATCGCGTAGACGATCCTTCCGGCGCTGCGTTCTGGCAGCGCTTCCGCAGTCGGTCACACGTTCGGTACTCGATGAAGACCTTCCTCTACCTTGTTCCAGCAGGCAGCAGAGGTTGTAGCACTCTCCTCGTGATTCCGGCAGCACAACGGCGTGGTACCGGAAGTAGAGGGGAGATCTTGCAGGGCTTCGCCTTAAGCCGGAGCGAGTATGGTGGACTATGAGAGAGCTCCTCGGCAATCTAGGGTTTAGATACACCAAGGAGGAGGCTTGGCCGGCGGCTAGGGTTAGCTAGGCGGCGGCGGATTGCCCTAGGGCGGCGGCGGCTGAAGGAGGGTCGGCGGCTTAGGGCTAGGGTTTGCGGGTGGAGGTGTTGGGTGTTAGGAGGGGCAGCCCTTCCCCTCCTTATATAGGTGGAGGGGCCGCGCCAGGGGAGGGGAGTCCCTCCCCAACTCGGTTTCCCAAGGGGGCCGGCGGTGGAGGGGAGGAACTCCTCCCCAACTCGGTTTCCACCTTCCCCTCCACTTCCCAAAATAGCCGTTTGACTTTTCAAATTGGCGTTTGACTTTTCAAACTAGGATTTGATTAAACCCTTTATTTTGTTCAGCGATGACACCTAGTACATGATGCAATCATTCCAACTTGGTATGACACATTCATGTTGTTGGAGATATGCCCTAGAGGCAATAATAAATGTAGTTATTATTATATCTTTGTGTTTATGATAAATGTTTACATTCATGCTATAATAGTATTAACAAGGAAACATTAATACTTGTGTGATTTGTAAACTTAATTTGAAGTCCCTAGTATAGCCTCTATACTTCACTAGCTTGTTGGTTGATTGATGATTGTGGTTTCCATATCATGAACATTGAGATGTTATCAACAACAAGATCATATCGTTAGGAGAATGATATGGTGGACATACTCCTATAGATAAGCGTAGCATAAAGATCAAGTCATTTCAATAGTTCAATTGCTATATGCTTTCTGATACATAGTAACCTAATTCCTTTGACCATGAGATCATGCATATCACCTTTACCGGATGGATGCTTTGATGACATCAAACACCACACCGTAACTGGGTGGCTATAAAGGTGGAATTGAGTGTTCGGAAAGTATTGGTTGAAACACATGGATCAAGAGTGGGATTTGTCCATCCATATGACGGATAGATATACTCTGGGCCCTCTCGGTGGAATGTCATCCAATTAGCTTGCAAGCATGTGACTGGCTCACAAGGGATCACATATCACGGGAACGAGAAAAGAGTACTTATCGGTAACGAGGTTGAACTAGGTATGCGGAGATACCGACGATCATAACCTCGGATAAGTAAACTATCGTGAGACAAAGGGAAATTGGTATCGTATGTAAGTGGTTCATTCGATCGCAAAGTAATCGTTGAAATATGTGGGAGCCATATGAATTTCCAGATTCCTCTATTGGTTATTGTTCGGAGAAGTGTCTCGATCATGTACGCATAATTCACGAACCGTAGGGAGACACACTTAAGGATTCGACGTTGTTTTGAGTAGTTATGGTATTATGAGAAAGAGACCGAATGTTGTTCGGAGTCTCGGATAGGATCCGGGATATCACGAGGTGATCCAGAATGGTCCGGAGAATAAGATTCATATAAGGAAAGTCCCGTTTTGGAGTTCGGGAATGATTCCGGTGTTTTCATCGGGAATGTTCTAAAAGGTTCCGGAATGTCCAGCACTCCGGGGGGGAAGGGGTACATGAATGTGTCATTACATATTGTAATGATTGCATCATGTACTAAGTGTTCTTGCTGTTCCAAATAAAGGATTAAATTGAATCCTAAAACTGAAAAGTCAAATGGCCAGTTTGAAAGTCAAACGGCTAAAACAGGAAACTGTGGGAAACAAGCAAGAGGAGGTTGAAACCAACTTGGAGGAGGAGTCCCTCCTCTCCAAGCCGACTTGGGGAGGGACTCCCTCCCCTTGGCCGCCCCTCCCACCTATAAAAGGAGGGGCAGGGCCTCCTCCTCTAGACACACAAGTTCCTATCCTCTAATCTAAATCCTAGCCCTAGACTCCGGTTTAGAGCCGCTTTGGTTTAGAGCTTCTAATTGCCCTAGCCTTCGGATTAGAGCCTTCTAATTGGTGTGTCTAAACCCTAGACCACTAATAGCTCTCTCTCATACTCCACCATACTCGCTCCGGCTTAAGGCGAAGCCCTGCGGGATCTCCCCTCTACTTTCGGTACCACGCCGTTGTGCTGCCGGAATCGCGAGGAGAGTGCTACAACCTCCGCTGCCTGCTGGAACAAGGGAGAGGAAGGTCTTCGTCGAGTACCGAACGTGTGACCGACTGCGGAAGCGCTGCCGGAACGCAGCGCCGGAAGGATCGTCTACACGATCTTGAGATCGGGAAGAGTACGACTACATCACCCACGAGAATCCGCTCTCGTTAAAAACTTTGGAATCTTCGAGGGTAAGTTATTCCATCGACTCGTTGCTACAATCTAGTAGATAGATCTTGGCTTGTTTGTTTGTATGCGATAGAAATTTTTTGTTTTCCATGCTACGAAACCCTATAGTGGTATCAGAGCCGTGTCTATATGTAGATCTGTTGCACGAGTAGAACACAATGGTCATTGTGGGCGTTGATGCTTTTATTGTCGATTGCTTCTTGTGTACTTTGCATCTTGCGGTATGTTGGGATGAAGTGGCCCGGGCTAACCTTACATGACATCATTCATGAGACTTGCTCCACGCTTGACATGCAACTTGTATTGCATAAGTGGCTTTGCGGGTGCCTGTTTCTCCTAGCATAGTTAAGATCCAATTTACAACGGGTGATCAACAATGCTAGTATCAATGTTGTGGTTCTTGTTCGTAAGTTAGAACGACACTTATTGAAAGCCCCAAACCACGTAAAATATGCAAAGAAAGTAGAGGCGTCTAACTTTGTTTTGCAGGGGTGTGCAGTGATGTGATATGGCCATGATTGTGATTATATCTGATGTATGCAATGTTCCTTATTGTAAGTTGGCAACCGGCAGGAGCCATATGGTTGTCTTTAATTTATGTTAAGACCCGCGTGTCTATTCAAAGTAGTTGTAATAGTTGAAGCCGGTGGACGACAACCATGGAGAAGCGTCATTGACCTTGATGCAATGCCGGTGATGATGGAGATCATGTTCGTGCTTGAAGATGGAGATCGAAAGCACAAAGAAGAAAGGCCATATCATATCACATATTATTGAATTGCATGTGATGTTAATCCTTTATGCATCTTGTATTGCTTAGTAGACGACGGTAGCATTATAAGATGATCCCTCATGCACATGAATTTCAAGTCATAATGTGTTCACCCTTAGTTAGCACCGTTGCTAAAGCTTGTTGTTTCGAAGCACCACGTGATGATCGGGTGTGTTAGATTCTGCAAGTGTATACAACGTGAGCAAGCCAGATTTGCTCATGCGGAAACTAAGGTTTGATCTTGACGAGCCTAGCATGTACAGACATGGTCTCGGAACACGGATCACCGAAAGGTAAAGCATGAATCATATAGTAGATATGATGAACATGACGATTGTTCGCCATTGAAACTGTATCAACTCTCATGATGATCGGTGTTGATGTAGTGGATTTGGTTCGTGTGATCACTAAAACAATGTGAGGGATGTTGTTTTGAGTGGGATTTCACCTAGTTTAATTTCTTAATTAATTTGAACTCAATTTGTCATAAACTTAGTCTAAACTATTGCAAATATGTTGTAGATCAATGGCAGCCCCTACCATCAATTTTAATGCGTTCCTAGAGAAAGAAAAGTTGAAAAACAATGGAAGCAACTTCGCGGATTGGTTCCGCAATTTGAGGATTGTCCTCACAGCTGGTAATTTGACCTATGTGCTGGATGCACCGCTGGGTGACCCACCTGCAGCTGATGCTCCCGATGAAGTAAAGAATGTTTACCTCGCTCGGAAGAATCAGTACTCCATAGTTCAGTGTGCTATCTTGTATGGTTTGGAATCGGAGCTTTAGAAAAGGTTTGAAGAGTCAGACCCATATGATATTGTCGAGGATCTCAAATTGATTTTTGAGACTCATGCGGCAATTGAAAGCTATGAGGCTTCTGAAAAGTTCTTTAACTGCAAGATGGAAGAAGGCAGCTCCGTCAGTGAGCATGTGCTTAAGATGTCTGGGCACGCAAACAAACTTCAAAGCTTGGGTATAGTGATTCCTAATGCTTTGGGGATTTACCGTGTCCTCCAATCACTACCACCAAGTTACAAGAACTTTGTGATGAACTACAACATGCAGAACATGAACAAGACGTTACCAGAACTCTTTGCCATGTTGAAATCTGCAGAAGTGGAGATAAAGAAACAGCACCAAGTGTTGTTGGTCAATAAGACCACCAAATTCAAGAAAGGCAAGTCTAAGCCGAAGGGACACTTCAAGAAGGGTGGTAAGAAAGTTGCCACGCCGGCGAAGAAGACCAAAGGTGGACCCAAGCCTGATACTGAGTGCTTTTACTGCAAGGGAGAAGGTCACTGGAAGCGGAATTGCCCAAAGTACTTGGCGGATCTGAAGAACGACAACATCAAGAAGAAAGGTATATCTGATATACATGTTATTGATGTGTATCTCACTAGTGCTCGTAGTAGTGCCTGGGTATTTAATACTGGTTCGGTTGCTCATATTTGTAACTCGAAACAGGTGCTGCAGAATAAACGGAAGCTAGCGAAGAAAGAGGTGACGATGCGCGTTGGAAACGGATCAAAGGTTGATGTGATCGCGGTCGGCACGCTACCCCTTCATCTACCATCGGGATTAGTTTTATACTTAAATAATTGTTATTTAGTGCCTGTGTTGAGCATGAACATTATATCGGGATCTTGTTTATTGCGAGACGGTTACTTGTTTAAGTCAGAGAATAATGGTTGTTCGATTTATATGAGTAATATGTTTTATGCACATGCACCTTTGATAGATGGTCTATTCTTATTGAATCTCGATAGTGGAAATACACATATCAACAACATTGAGGCTAAACGTTTGAAATCAAGCGATAATTCGACCTATATGTGGCACTGTCGTCTTGGTCACATTGGAGTGAAGCGTATGAAGAAACTCCATTCCGATGGACTTCTTGAATCACTTGATTTTGAATCACTTGAAATATGCGAAGCATGTCTGATGGGAAAAATGACTAAGACTCCATTTTCTGGTATGATGGAGCGAGCTACGGACTTATTGGAAATCATACATACCGATGTGTGTGGTCCAATGAGTGTAGCATCACGCGGTGGTTATCGTTATGTTCTTACCTTCACGGATGACTTGAGTAGATATGGGTATATCTATTTCATGAAACATAAATCCGAAACTTTCGAGAAGTTTAAGGAGTTTCAAAGTGAGGTAGAGAATCAACGTAACAAGAAGATTAAATTTCTACATTCTGATCGTGGAGGTGAATATCTAAGTTACGAGTTTGGCGAGCATTTGAAGAAATGCGGAATACTTTCACAGTTGACACCGCCGGGAACACCACAGCGTAATGGTGTGTCCGAACATCGTAATCGAACTCTCTTAGATATGGTTCGTTCTATGATGTCACTTACAGATTTACCGCTATTATTTTGGGGTTATGCATTAGAAACAGCCGCATTCACTTTAAATAGGGCACCGTCTAAATCCGTTGAAACGACACCGTATGAATTATGGTTTGGGAAGAAACCTAGATTGTCGTTCCTTAAAGTTTGGGGATGCGAAGCCTATGTAAAGAAGTTACAGCCGGACAAGCTTGAACCCAAAGAGGAAAAATGCGTCTTCATAGGATACCCGAAGGAAACTATTGGGTATACCTTCTATCATAGATCTGAAGGCAAAATCTTCGTTGCCAAGAATGGATCCTTTCTAGAGAAGGAATTTCTCTCAAAAGAAGTGACTGGAAGGAAAGTAGAACTCGACGAGGTTGTCGAACCTTCTCTCGAAATTGCGAGTAGCGCAGCACCGTAAGTTCCTGTGGTGCCTGCACCAATAAGAGAGGAAGCTAATGATGGTGATCATGAAACTTCGGTTGAAGTTGCTACAGAGCCTCGGAGGTCAACGAGAACTCGTACCACTCCAGATTGGTATGATCCCGTTATGAGTGTCATGTTGGTGGACAACACCGATGACCCTGAGACATATGAGGAAGCGTTGATGAGCCCAGATTCCAATAAATGGCAAGAAGCCATGAAATCCGAGATTGGATCCATGTACGAAAACCAAGTATGGACTTTGGTGGACTTACCGGATGGCCGGAAGGCTGTCGAGAACAAATGGATTTTCAAGAAGAAAACAGATGCTGATGGTAATGTTACTGTCTATAAAGCTCGACTTGTCGCAAAAGGGTTTCGACAAATTCGAGGAGTTGACTACGATGAGACTTTCTCACCTGTAGCGAAGCTAAAGTCTGTGAGGATTGTGTTAGCAATCGTTGCATATTAGGATTATGAGATATGGCAGATGGATGTCAAAACAGCATTCCTCAATGGAGATATTGATGAAGAGTTGTATATGATGCAACCCAAAGGTTTTGTCGATCCTAAAGATGCTAACAAGGTATGCAAACTTCAACGGTACATCTATGGATTGAAGCAAGCATCCCGAAATTGGAATCAACGTTTTGATAAGGTGATCAAAAGTTTTGGTTTTATACAAACTTATGGAGAAGCTTGTATTTACAAGAAAGTGAGTGGGAGCTCTATAGCATTCTTAATACTATATGTGGATGACATATTGTTGATTGGGAATGATGTAGACCTTCTTAATAGTGTCAAGGAATATTTGAATAATAGTTTTTCAATGAAGGATCTTGGCGAAGCAGCTTACATATTAGGCATAAAGATTTATAGAGATAGATCGAAACGCCAAATATCATTGTCACAGAGTACATATTTGGACAAAGTTCTAAAGAGGTTTGGAATGGAAGAAAGCAAGAAAGGGTTCTTGCCCATGTTGCCCAATACGACCTTGAGTAAAACTCAAAGTCCGACATCGGCAGAAGATAGAGAAAGGATGAGTAAGACTCCCTATGCCTCAGCCATAGGATCTCTAATGTATGCCATGCTATGTACTAGACCCGACATTGCATATGCTGTTAGTTTAACTAGCAGATATCAAAGTGATCCAGGAGTGGATCATTGGACAGCGGTCAAAAACATCCTTAAGTACTTGAGAAGAACTAAGGATATGGTTCTTTCTTATGGAGGTGATGAACAACTCGTTGTTAATGGTTACACCGATGCTAGTTGGAACACCGATCCGGATGATTCTAAATCACAATCTGGATACGCATTTATTTTGAATGGTGCAGCAGTTAGCTGGAGGAGTGCAAAGCAAAGCGTTGTGGCAAGATCTTCAACTGAATCGGAATACATGGCTGCTTCGGAGGCTTCACAAGAAGCGATATGGATGAAAGAGTTCATTACAGAGCTGGGTGTGGTTCCTAGTGTGCTGGACCCAATGTCTATCTACTGTGATAACATGGGCGCCATAGCCAATGCGCAAGAACCAAGGTCACACAAGAAGCTGAAGCATATCAAGCTGCGTTTTCACGCTATTCGAGAACATATCCAGGATGGGGATATAAAGATTTGCAAAGTACACACAGATCTGAATGTGGCGGATCCGTTGACTAAACCTCTCCCAAGGGCATAACATGACCAACACCAAACTGCCATGGGTGTTCGGTATATTACCATGTAATCTAGATTAGATGACTCTAGTGCAAGTGGGAGACTGTTGGGGATATGCCATAGAGGCAATAATAAATGTAGTTATTATTATATCTTTGTGTTTATGATAAATGTTTACATTCATGCTATAATAGTATTAACAAGGAAACATTAATACTTGTGTGATTTGTAAACTTAATTTGAAGTCCCTAGTATAGCCTCTATACTTCACTAGCTTGTTGGTTGATTGATGATTGTGGTTTCCATATCATGAACATTGAGATGTTATCAACAACAAGATCATATCGTTAGGAGAATGATATGGTGGACATACTCCTATAGATAAGCGTAGCATAAAGATCAAGTCATTTCAATAGTTCAATTGCTATATGCTTTCTGATACATAGTAACCTAATTCCTTCGACCATGAGATCATGCATATCACCTTTACCGGATGGATGCTTTGATGACATCAAACACCACACCGTAACTGGGTGGCTATAAAGGTGGAATTGAGTGTTCGGAAAGTATTGGTTGAAACACATGGATCAAGAGTGGGATTTGTCCATCCATATGACGGATAGATATACTCTGGGCCCTCTCGGTGGAATGTCATCCAATTAGCTTGCAAGCATGTGACTGGCTCACAAGGGATCACATATCACGGGAACGAGAAAAGAGTACTTATCGGTAACGAGGTTGAACTAGGTATGCGGAGATACCGACGATCATAACCTCGGATAAGTAAACTATCGTGAGACAAAGGGAAATTGGTATCGTATGTAAGTGGTTCATTCGATCGCAAAGTAATCGTTGAAATATGTGGGAGCCATATGAATTTCCAGATTCCTCTATTGGTTATTGTTCGGAGAAGTGTCTCGATCATGTCCGCATAATTCACGAACCGTAGGGAGACACACTTAAGGATTCGACGTTGTTTTGAGTAGTTATGGTATTATGAGAAAGAGACCGAATGTTGTTCGGAGTCTCGGATGGGATCCGGGATATCACGAGGTGATCCGGAATGGTCCGGAGAATAAGATTCATATAAGGAAAGTCCCGTTTCGGAGTTCGGGAATGATTCCGGTGTTTTTATCGGGAATGTTCTAGAAGGTTCCGGAATGTCCGGCACTCCGGGAGGGGAAGGGGTACATGAATGTGTCATTACATATTGGAATGATTGCATCATGTACTAAGTGTTCTTGCTGTTCCAAATAAAGGATTAAATTGAATCCTAAAACTGAAAAGTCAAATGGCCAGTTTGAAAGTCAAACGGCTAAAACAGGAAACTGTGGGAAACAAGCAAGAGGAGGTTGAAACCAACTTGGAGGAGGAGTCCCTCCTCTCCAAGCCGGCGCGCCACCCAAGGCCGACTTGGGGAGGGACTCCCTCCCCTTGGCCGCCCCTCCCACCTATAAAAGGAGGGGCAGGGCCTCCTCCTCTAGACACACAAGTTCCTATCCTCTAATCTAAATCCTAGCCCTAGACTCCGGTTTAGAGCCTCTTTGGTTTAGAGCTTCTAATTGCCCTAGCCTTCAGATTAGAGCCTTCTAATTGGTGTGTCTAAACCCTAGACCACTAATAGCTCTCTCTCATACTCCACCATACTCGCTCCGGCTTAAGGCGAAGCCCTGCGGGATCTCCCCTCTACTTCCGGTACCACGCCGTTGTGCTGCCGGAATCGCGAGGAGAGTGCTACAACCTCCGCTGCCTGCTGGAACAAGGGAGAGGAAGGTCTTCGTCGAGTACCGAACGTGTGACCGACAGCGAAAGAGCTGCCAGAACGCAGCGCCGGAAGGATCGTCTACACGATCTTGAGATCGGGAAGAGTACGACTACATCACCCACGAGAATCCGCTCTCGTTAAACACTTTGGAATCTTCGAGGGTAAGTTATTCCATCGACTCGTTGCTACAATCTAGTAGATAGATCTTGGCTTGTTTGTTTGTATGCGATAGAAATTTTTTGTTTTCCATGCTACGAAACCCTACACATGTCCCTTCCCCTTCGGAGTGCCGGACATTCCGGAACCTTCTAGAACATTCCCGATGAGAACACCGGAACCATTCTCCAACCCCGAAACAGGACTTTCCTTATATGAATCTTATTCTCCGGACCATTCCGGATCTCCTCGTGATATCCCGGATCCCATCTGAGACTCCGAACAACATTCAGTCTCTTACTCATCATTCCATAACAACTCAAACAACGTCGAATCCTTAAGTGTGTCTCCCTACGGTTCGTGAATTATGCGGACATGATCGAGACACTTCTCCGATCAATAACCAAGAGAGGAATCTGGAAATTCATATGGATCCCACATATTTCTACGATTACTTTGCGATCGAATGAACCACTTACAGAAGATACCAATTTCCCTTTGTCTCACGATAGTTTACTTATCCGAGGTTATGATCGTCGGTATCTCTGCATACCTAGTTCAACCTCGTTACTGATAAGTACTATTTTCTCGTTCCTGTGATATGTGATCCCTTGTGAGCCAGTCACATGCTTGCAAGCTAATTGGATGACATTTCACCGAGAGGGCCTAGAGTATATCCATCCGTCATATGGATGGACAAATCCCACTCTTGATCCATGTGTCTCAACCAATACTTTCCGAACACTCAATGCCACCTTTATAGCCACCCAGTTACTGTGTGGTGTTTGATGTCATCAAAGCATCCTTCCAGTTAAGGTGATATGCATGATCTCATGGTCGAAGGAATTAGGTTACTATGTATCAGAAAGCTTATAGCAAATGAACTATATTAAATGACTTGATCTTTATGCTACGCTTAAATATAGGAGTATGTCCATCACATCATTCTCCTAATGATATGACCCTATTGTTAATAACATCTCTATGTTCATGATCAGGAAACCATGATCATATATTAACCAACAAGCTAGTTTAACAAGAGACTTTACTAGGGACTCTTTTATGTTTACAAATCACACAAGTATTAATGTTTCCGGTTAATACAATTATAGCATGGTATGTAAACATTTATCATAAGTATGAAGATATGATAATAACCACTTTATTATTGCCTCTTGGGCATATCTCCAACACATGGTGGCTCATCGTGGATTCTTCATAGAAATCATCCTCGGTCCCGGAGTCCCTAGACATGCTTCACAAGACCAAGTGTTGTATATGGAAGTGGTAGAGGGTGTTAGGTATACAACGTCAAACCTTACTTTACCTTGGAAGATCGTATCGTGCAAGTGGCCACACTTGAGAGCAATAAACCAAGTAAAGTGAAGTTCACGTGGAACACCAAAACCAACTACTAACCAAAAAACACACGCACAAGGCCTATGGTGGATAGGTATGGAAAGTGGCATGTCAAGAACCAATCCGAAATCAAGATGTTGTATTGGCAAATAAAGAACCACAATGATCAGAAAGCAAACAAGTCAATCCACAAGATAGGAAATATGTACAAGAAAACACACAGGGTGGGATAAATGGGACTTGTGCGACGGAGAAAGTGAGCTAAGAACCAAATGATTACCTAGCGAAGACTATAAGCTCGTGTCACACAAGTACAAGGAGAGACGCTAGTTCGATTGCACAAAATTGGTGGGCTACAAGATATGCACAAAAGTACCACCTATATGATGTTCATCGAGCTTGCGCTTCCTATTCTATGAGGCACATGTATAATTCTTTCTTTTTCTCTTTTCCTTTTTTTCTATTTTTTTCCTCCTTTTTTTCTTTTTCTTTTCACTTGCCTCTTCCTTGTGCCAACAACTATACAAGATAACTATATGAGATAGCGCTCACACGTTTGCTTGGAATCTACAAGGTATCAAATGTGCATAGCCCATGCAATCATAAGAGGAACTAGTCTCAATAGGTGTTTGTTGCTTGCAAAGATATTGGGGTTCACAAAGGAATGCAAGTGGGGAGAAGTCGCGGAATGTTTATACCTTTCGTCGACGATCTTCACCCTTTATTGTTGGATTCCGCCTTGCTCACGGAATTTGGATGGAGTAGATATCATGAAAAACGTGTATGATGATCTAGTGCTCCTTCTCCTCTTCGAAACAAGCTAAAGAACACCAAAATCCGAGTTCGAAAGCAAAAGTTATGCTCAAAACGGTGAGCGGCTGAAATCTGGGAACCTGATGTTTTCTTTATGTACTGGGCGGTAGTACCGGATTTTGGGCCCGGTAGTACCGCTGACCGGTAGTACCGGATTTTAGGAACTGTAGTACCGCATGGTTCAGGGACGCCCAGGTTTGACGCGTTTTCGCGATTTTGGGATGATTTGGGCGGAAAATCTTCAAGAAAAACACCAAATCGACGGGGGAAATCAAGGAATTAGGCTATGGAAACGCAAAGGAAGGTAGATCAACAAGTTTAGCAAGTAATCCACGGATCAAAACCTACCAAAACGCACTCAAATGACAGATCGATCCAAAACACGAATTGGGGCTATTTTTGGTGGAATTTTCGAATTTATGGGGAAAAGACCAAATCGATGAGAAATCCGTGGCAACCAAAAGCTGCTGATACCAGATGATGGAGGGTTTGACCTCTTGGGTGGCCCGATCTTCACGGATCTCGTGGTCAAATCGATGGGAAAGCGAGGGGAAAGGGAGAAGGTAGCGGAAGCGGACACACACCTCGCGAAGAACACGATGAACACACGCAAAAATCACACGATACAAGGCCGATTGCTCCCGAACGGCGGCCACCGGTCCGATAGAATCCTCGCAAGGAAAGACCGGTCAACGTGCTCCCTCAAATCCACATCGGAGAGGGAAGAACACCTTGGGGAGGGTCTTGACAACTTGGAGACAAGACAATGAACTCCAAGGCCTTGTTCAACGATGGATGCGTGATGCAAAGTCCAATCGAGGTTGGTGACGATAGTCGGTCCCCTTGGTAAAGGGATGAGGCAAAACTAGAGATTCCACAATGGGGGTTGTCTTTAGTCTATCATCTATGCCTAAGGGATACATGAGGGGTGGGGGCTCTATTTATAGGCCAGCCACTAAACAAGGGTAGTTTGGGGATAAACTAGACGAATAGGTAAGTAAAGGGGAATACATGGGCTATGGCCCAACTGGTGCGCGCAGGCACTGACATGACCGGTAGTACCAGACTTAGGACCGGTAGTACCGGTCATCACTGGTAGTTCCGCTCTGGGACGGATAGTACCGCTTGCGGTCCTGGAGCGTCAGTTGGAGCCGTCAGTAGCGAGCGGTATCAGGGGCGGTAGTACCGCTGGCCGGTAGTACCGGTTCTGCCGACCGGTAGTACCGCCGGGACCTGGCAGCTGCGGATCTGTCTTCTTCCTCCTCCTCTTCCAAGCTTTCGTCTTGTCGGGCTTGATGCTCCGGGCTTCCTCCCTTGCCTCCGTACTTGTCAATGTGAACCTATCATGGCCATAGGACGGAGTATGAAGTAGTATACCATTCAATAGGGTAGGAAGTGGGCTCGCATAGAGGAACGTATTCACCTTTGGAGTCCATGACGACTTGGCGTAAGTTGGAGACCTTGATGTAGTAACGACCGTAGGTCGGGTTGCATCAAGGTTGTTCATATGGGTTATGTCAAAGCCATCGCCCGATTGTTTCATCTATATCGACGGTGCTCAACCTCGATCCTTATGAAGGAGCTCGGTTGATAAAACGAGTAAGGAAACGCTTCATCAATTGCCCATCTCGGATTCACGATCTAATCTCTATAAGATGAAGGTCGATTCCCATACATCATCTTATGTCTAGTGCCGGCGAGGCTAGACTACACTATGGCCAAGTGACGACGAAGCTCGGTCGTTATGCCATCAACACGTCGTAATTCTGATGAGATAGTCATACCGTTGCTGGGCACCGACGAGGCAAAAGCAACACTACTTTGATGAGGCGAGGGACATATGGCTAGGCACCGACGAGGCAAAAGCCATCCTCCTTGTCAAATAAATCTCTCATTATTACGCACGTCGAGATAGCATATATGATTGTGCTTCGGCGAAACAATGCTAATCTTCTTATTCTCAAGATTATCTAAACAACGACGATCATCAGCGCAGCTTAATCGGAGGTATTCTGCGGCTTGATCCCGTGGATGTAATTAACCGGATGTCAATTTGGAACTACACAATCGTTAATCCAAGTCAGATGTTTATCAAGGCGCAATATTTGTAATTGTGGGAAATTGTACTTTGTAATTCTCCAAAGAATTAATAAAGATGTGTTTCCTATGTTACTTGTCTTTTCCTTTTTTTGTATACTTTGTATACTGGCACACCCACATACATATTTTTTGTTGTTTTTTCGTGTCAAACATTAAGTAGGTGAGCACTTTCACTTGGGTAAAGCATACGAAAAGTGTACATGATTGCATATATAAGTGCGTGTGCACGGCGAGAGATATTTTCTCCCGAAATGGATGGCCGCATGATTTGAGGATCGATCTACCTTAGATTCAAGACATTTATTTTGATAGTGCCTTTTTTAATGCTTGTCTACTTTTTTCCCCTAGTTCTGTCGTTCGTATGGCTGTGTGTATTTTGGTTATGCAGAGACCGTGTGCAAACATTAAACGATAATGAAAAGCCCATTTCCAAAAAAAAAAAATAAGTGCGTGTGCACGTGTGCTAATCCCGATGAAAAAAATATACACTCCGGTTTTGTCTCGTTCTCATGCTTTCATGTGGATTTGAGCTGTTGCAGTAGGTGCAGCTCCTCCTCCCGAGGGACAGAAAAATGAGATGTGCTAGTGCGACGTGGTGCTCCACTAACAGGTAGCTTTTGGGAGGAGTTGTCTGAATCTCACGCTGCAACTGACGACGACCGCACGGTGCAACGAGATTGACTCGGTCGTCTTCAACCACTGCTACGCTGTCTCCCAGCCCCTGTAACTGACCCGGGACTAGAGGTCGATCTCTAGTCTTGTATTCGTAATCCCGGACACATATCCATGACTAGAGGCCTCCTAGGACCGGGACTACTGTCCCGTTCTCCACTAGTGACTCGGTTGTCTTCAACCACTGAACAAGACTCATTAGGATACATTTTCCATGATTAGTTGCATGATGCAACAACGGACAGGTGGATGATACGTTGGAATTGACGAGGTTGTCAACGGATCTAATAATGGAGGACTTAGAGCGTAATTAGGGGGGAGCATAAAAAAGTTACAAGGAGCTGGACGCCTTTGAATTGGCAACGGCTGATTTTTCCAGAGCAGCCTCCTCCACTAGTTAGATCCTTCTTTTCTTTGCCGTGCCTAATCTGTATGCAGTTCAGCTGCAAAAGCTAGGTATTTTCCTTACCTGTAGCTTCTTCAAACATGCTTCTTCTCTTGGTGGATGGACATTTCGTGGCACTTTGAGTGCAGTCAGTGTGTATGCACACGATTCCAGTTGTGAGGATTCTATTTGCAGCTGCATCGATCTGCTTAGGTGCCGTGGCTTTTGATGCGCTCCATCATTAGTGTAGTGGTGCCCTTAAGCGCCTAAGCGCAACAGTTGAGCTGGAAAGCAACTCGATCCAGGCATTAACTGTACTCCTCCTATATGTACATTCATTCAGAGTAGAGCAGAACTCTCTTTAGATTTTCCTACCGTATTATTATTACTCTCTCTAGTGCAGAGCAGAGCCGGCACAGCAACTACTTGTGGCTCTGAGGACATATATAGCTCGATCGAGCACAAGTAAAATTACAGAGCAGTGGACTTGGAAGGATCTAGAGTAATAATTGCGGCAATGTAAAAATGGGACCAATTCGGATGAAAAGACTAGAGATCTGTCCCTTTCTCCGTTTCTTCTACTGTAGTAGTGTTATTAAGAAGCTGTCGTCTAGAGATTTGTCCAGTCTAATCTAATCAGGTCTCTATTGTTAAACTAGTAGTTCAGTTGGGTGCGCTGGTGCAGTGCAGGTTGGGTCCAGGTAAAAAGGAAGAGGGGGTCCTCATCTGGGGATCCTCGAGCTAGCTAGTACCAAGTGCAGTGCAGGTCTTGATGGACCGACAGATAGATTGGCCAGCAGGAAGAGTTGTCTGAATCTGAACCAGACATCAGTGCAACCGACGACGACCCTACTATTCACTGTCGGCTTCCTGCAGCCTGTATCATGGTCGTTTTTCGCCCGATGACAGGATCGATTTTAGAACCATACATAATCTATCGTCCCTAATTAACTTGGATCAACACCTGCACCGCTTTGAATGGGCACCCGACCATATCAAGTGGAAAAACTGACGCCCGATTAATTAGTTGCTTCGTACTATAGCCAAGGACGACTTCGTAAACCGGTCTCCGATCCAAATATCGCAAATTTGACCCTGTCAACTAATCACATAGTGCCACAAGTAATAAAATTGCAACAATTAGAAAAGATATCATCAAGATAAATAATGTCCAAATACTCTGATTCATCTATCCGTACATGCGTCTACTCATAATCTGGCTCTGATACTATTGAATATTGATAAGCTACGCGCTACACAAAACAAAAGTTTCTAAACCGGATAAACAAGACCACGCCCCCGAATCGGGATTATGCAAAGCTTAGCGTTCCCACCAAAATCAGCATTGAAACAATTAAAAAATGGACACCAAATACTTGCGTGTGGGTAGAATTGTCACAATTAAGTAGCTACATCACAACAATTTACAAGAAAACCCACACGAAACATATATTGGTGTGCAGAGGCAGCTGTTGATACAATCGCTTAAGCGTGCTTTAGCGCTAAGCAGAGGGAAAACGCTCAGGCCACTTCAATATTTAATTGCGTTTAGCGCTTAAGCTCAGTTATGTGAAAAAGCAGCTCGAAAACTCTCACTTGGCGCTTTTTTGAACCTTGGTCACAATCGACGTGTTCAACAACGATCCAGAGACAGACGGAGCACGGGACAAGTAGCATAAAACAAAAAACAAATAGTAAAAAATACTGATTACCTACTGCATCAGCTGGACTACTTTGTATTGGCAACGACAAAAAAAATTCAATTACGGGCTAGGCGAGCCTGATCTTTTCAATTACGGGCTCTAAATCTGTATCAAAACTCAGCTGGTAGACTACATATTTTGCTTGGTTGAGACTTGTGAGTTAGGAATGATAAACTTCTTCAACCTTCGTTGAACGTTTGTGGCACTTTAAGTACCAACTATATTGAAAAGAATATGATTATCTATAATACCAAGCATGCACAATATGGGAAGATATTTCATGATGGTTTCAATAATATTGATTTAAGATTATAATAAATGTTCACAAAATAATAGAAAGTCAATTTTTTTATACCATGTACAGATATTATTTCACATTGGTAGTATAACTGACATTATCTGCAATTTTTACATCAAAAGATTTAGTTTAGGAATTCGGGCATTTGACCCACCATGAATTTGGGGTGTCTAAAAGAGAATCAAACCAAAGGGTCAATTTTTTTTAACCAAATAACCTTTTATAGTAGGAATTTATACTTATTTAATATATATTTGATCAAAATTACCCACTTAAAATGATTAATAGTATGACATTTTTGCTAAATATATGGTGATTTTAGTTATAAATTGTAATAATATGAATGAAATTTATTTATGCCTTCTGTCCTAAATTTCAACCTTTCGTAATGAAAGTTACATAAAATTTGCAGTTTTGAGTGTAATTTAATTGGATTTGTACATCGAATTTTATTTATGCCTTCCATTGGTCGATGGACGTTTTGTGGCACATTGAGTGCAGGCAGCGTGTATGTACATGATGATGACGTGGATCCCAATGATTCCAGGTGTGAAGATTCTATTTGCAGCTTCTTTCAGATAGGTGCCCTGGCTTTCGCGCTCCATCATTAGTTGTGCCCTTTAGACCAGCCACACCGTTCGAGCAAAGCGACTCAAACTAGACTTTGAACCGGTTTAATACGGTGTGGGGCATCGATTCATTGCCTCTGACAACAAAAGCGATTTCCATTGTTGGTTCGGTTCATAGCTATAAACTATAATATTCTATTCTAGAAATCAAGAGCACAACTGCGTGAACACACGGCAAGGATACAAAATCGAGTTTATTTAAATTTTACCTGGGTCCCATCTAACTGTTCGCGCCGGTTCCATACACTGCTGAGATTTTGTGCCGATTCAAACCAAAACTGCTTTTTCCATTGAATCGGTACCACAGTGTGGCTGGTCTTAGCCTAAGTAACAGTTCAGTTGGAAAGCAACACATGCATTAACTGTAGCCTATTGACATTCATTCAAATTTAAAACTCCTTTTAGATTTTCCTATTATTATGTCTGAAGAAAGTTCCCGAGCACGGAGAGAACTAGTTGGGGTGTGCATGATGCTGCCCGCCACAGAGCAGTACTAACAAAATACTAGCAAACAAATCTGAGGACATAACTCGAGCAGAAGTAAAATTACAGAGTGGACTTGGGGTAATGGCGGCAATGTGGTGGGATGTTTTGGTGTAAGATCCAATTCTGATGAAATAATAAATGCACTTGGGATTTGTCTATTTCTCCGTTTCTTCTAATCTTATTAAGCCGTCTAGGGATTTGTCTAATCTAATCAGGTCAATATATAGTGCTAAATATTGACCTGATAAGCACATACTCCCTCCGTCTCGGTTTATAAGACTTACGCGTATTTCTAGGTTGACAAATTAACCAATTTAGCATGAGGTACAAACGATAAAAACTATATTATTAGAAATTTGAAATGTTATATTTTCTACTAATATAATTTTTATATTATATAATTCATATTATATAGCTTATGCGGACGACCTAGATATACGCGTAAGTCTTATAAACTGGGATAGAGTGAGTACAGTCGGTTGCTGGTGCGCCAAGTCCCAATACAACTTTCTCTGCTTATCTACTCAAATTAATTGCAACTGGTTAATTACAGGTTTCGGTGGTTCATGTAAAAGCAAGTATAATAAACTAATGTAAGCAGACTATAAGCAATTAAATACTAGTACTATATCTTAGTCTAGGTGAAGGAGAGAGAAAATAAGTGGGCTTTTGGCTAATAGCCAGCTGCAGCGCGTGCTCCTAGGTATCATATTAGAATAAAAAGTGGGTCATGCTATTAATAAATTACTCCCTCCGACCCATATTAGTAATATGGATCGGAGGAAGTACTACAATACGTGCTTATCTATTGTATAAGCTGGCTATTAGCTTGACTATAAATGACGTGAACATTTTTTATAGCCAACAGTCGGCTATACTATTGCCTTTGCTCTAAAAATGAAAAGAGAATCTCATATCTGTGGATCCTTGAAGTACTCCAAGTGCAGGTGCAGATCGTGATGGACCGACAGATAGATTGGCTAGAGCGAGCAAGGTGGTGGTGGTGGTGCTCCATTAGGTATTACTAGCACATACTGCGCGCTGTTGGCTTTCTGTTGCTTGCCTGCATCCATCTCGGTCGTTTTCGGCCGATGACATGACATGACGATGGATTAGAACCTAATTAAGCTGTGACTGATATTCTTATTGCCGTGCTCAAATCGTAGATCCATCGGACGTGACGAGTTTAACAATGGATGGACACGTGCAGATGGATGGCTAGCCGTCCCTGTCGGTCAGTGTCAGCACGGCAGAACGAGTATACAAAGGTGTTACGTGTTACCTGACAAGGTGCATCGATCAGCAGCTGAACGGCTTTGAATGGATAACAATGGGCAGTCAATCGAGACTAAATCTTCAACCATTTAGTCCCGATCCACATGGCTACTACATGGCGTGAGGGGGAAGAAGCATTCATTTTGGTTCGTAACATGAACCGAGACAGATCTGTCTCTGCCGCGGCAGCAATTTGGCACGTTTCTGTGCTGCGACAGAGAATTCATTTTGGCCATTTTTTTATGCCGCGACAGTATTTTGGTTACTTTTCGTGCCGCGGCACACTACGGGAATAAAAATATAGGCCGACGGCAATATGTCGGGGCCGTCGGCGTAGTTTGATGGGTCGTCGGCCATGTTTTACCGTCGGCGTAGGATAGATAGGCCGAAGACCGTCGTCGGCGTAAACGGGGCCGTCGGCGTAGCATACTAGGCTAACGGCAGAGCGACGGCGTCAAGTCTTTCAGACCTACGCCGACGGCAACCATTTTCCTTTTTGCCCCATTAATCTTAGAAAAATCATAACTAAATCATTTAAATTCAGAAAAATACATATAATATATCACAATTTGCAAAAAATAAGATCTATCTATATAAACTCAAATATTACATATTTGTTTATAAAAATATATATGTAAAATATAAATAGTTTCGTATAACATATTTTTCATTTTTTGCATACAAAAAACAGAGCATTTTGTGAAACAACCACCAAATAAAAGTGTCAAAATGATAATATCACATTTTTCAAAAATACTAGACCATATTGAATGTACAATTTCCCAACCTAGATACCTCAAACCTTTCCGTCCACCCCTCATAAAAAAGACAAAATCCAGCTGAATCGGTAGGAAATGAGTTAGATTTGAACTACAGGTATATGATATGATGCTCATAATTTTTTGCAAAAATCATTTTTAGGTTCACAATATGCTATTTCATTAGAGATATAATGCAAGTTTAGTGAGGCTCAGCCCCGAGCTAAGAATCTTCATGCCCCTCGATTTACAAAGTTTGATGATAGTTTAAAACAGACATAAAAAATTCAAAAAACGATCGAAACAATGCAAAACCTTCACATGGTGTCATATTATGTGACATAGTTGCATGGAAAAATACCAAACCTAGTATATTGATTGTGTCTCAAAAAAACCTTCACAAAATGACCTATCTCAATCGAGGTTTTCTGGATTTCAGGTCAAATGACCAATGCTATTGCTAGAATCATGATATATTTTGCAATAATGTGCCCATAATATGCACGCATGTGTATCATGGGATGGCGAACAATATTGCAGGAGAAAGTTTTCCTTTTCGTCGCACCAAAAAGCCAATTTTTATTTTCCGAGTGCAAATAACGGGGCGTTTTGTGAAACAACCACCAAATAAAAGTGTAAAAATGATAATACCACATTTTTTAAAAATACTAGACCATATTGAATAGACAATTTCCTAACCGGGGTATCTCAAACCTTTCTGTCCACCCTTCGAGAAAAAGACAAATTCCTGCCGAATTAGTAGGAAATGTGTTAGATTTGAACTACAGGTACATGATATGATGCTCAGGATTTTTTGAAAAAATCATTGTTAGGTTCACAATATGCTATTTTATCAGAGATATAATGCAAGTTTAGTGAGGCTCATCCCCAAGCTAAGAATCTTCATGCCCCTCAATTTACAAAGTTTGACGATAGTTTGAAACGGGCATAAAAAATTCAAAAACGATCGAAACAATGCAAAACCTTCGCGTGGTGTCATATTATGTGACATAGTTGCATGGAAAAATACCAAACCTGGTATATTGATTGTGTCTTAAAAAAACCTTCATAAAATGACCTATCTCAATCGAGGTTTTCTGCATTTCAGGTCAAATGACCAATGTTATTGCTAGAATCACGGTATAGTTTGCGATAATATGCCGATAATATGCACGCATGTGTATCATGGGATGACGAACAATGTTGTAGGAGAAAGTTTTCCTTTTCGTCGCACAAAAAGCCAATTTTTATTTTCCGAGTGCAAAAACGGGGCGTTTTGTGAAACAACCACCAAATAAAAGTGTCAAAATGATAATACCATATTTTTCTAAAATACTAGACCATATTGAATGGACAATTACCTAACTGGTGTATCTCAAACCTTTCCGTCCACCCTTCGTGAAAAAGATAAATTCCTGCCGAGTCAGTAGGAAATGTGTTAGATTTGAACTATAGGTACATGATATGATGCTCATGATTTTTTGAAAAAAATCATTTTTAGGTTCACAATATGCTATTTCATCAGATATAATGCAATTTTAGTGAGGCTCAGCCCCGAGCTAAGAATCTTCATGCCCCTCGATTTACAAAGTTTGATGATAGTTTGAAACGGGCATAAAAAATTCAAAAATGATCAAAACAATGCAAAACCTTCGCGTGGTGTCATATTATGTGACATAGTTGTATTGAAAAATACCAAACTTGGTATATTGATCGTGTCTCAAAAAAAACCTTCACAAAATGACCTATCTCAATCGAGGTTTTCTGGATTTCGGGTCAAATGACCAATGTTATTACTAGAATCGCGATATAGTTTGCGCTAATGTGCCCATATTGTGCACTCGTGTATATCATGGGATGGCGAACAATGTTGCAGGAGGAAGTTTTCCTTTTCGTCGCACCAAAAAACCATTTTTTATTTTTTGAGTGCCAAAAACGGGGTGTTTTATGAATCTTGACATAGTTTCAGTTTATCTAATATTTAAAAGTTATGATATATAATTAAATAGATGATAGGGATGTCATATTTGGATTCCTATCATTTTTCTGATCGATTCGGATATATTATTTGTCGAATTGTGATTTACGGATTTGTAAATATGAATTATTCAAATTTAAATGAAAAAAGCAAAATAAATAAAATTTATTTTATTTTTATTTGAACTCAAGATTATTATTACTTATTCATTGTTGGTTACTCAAATAATTGTATGGAATGTAAAAAAATAAATATGTCTAACATTATAGTATAATGGTTAATAGGTTTGATATGATAATATTCACAACAAGTTCTAGTTTCTTTGTCGGAAGCTCATGTGGAAGGAACGAAGAAGTTAAGCGTGTTGTGGCTGGAGTAGTATTAGGATGAGTGACCGGTTGGAAAGTTTGACAAATTATGCAATTTGACTTGAGACTAAGTATACTTAGAATTAAAAATATCCATGTGAGATTAACAAGTTAAACAATTCAAAAATGTTAAAAAAAATTAAAAAAAATTGAAAAAAGAAATTTGAAAAAATGGAAAAATCTAGGCCGACAATAAAGCCGTCGGCGTAGCCAACGGCCGTTAGTCATCTAGGTGGCCGCCATATAGTCTACGCCGACGGCATGCGTAGCTATATACGCCGATGGCTTTTCTAAGCCGACGGGAGGAGAGGCTACGCCTACGGGGCTGTACGTCGACGACAGCCGTCGGGCCAGCCTACGCCGACGGCATTTAGGGACTACGCCGACGGGACCCGACCGTTGGCGTATTCAGCTTCTCCTCTACTAGCAGAGAATTTATTTATATTGTTTTTCTTTTTATTTTGTGTTTTGCACTCATCAATAAAAGAACTATTATATTACATAACATCATCATGACTATAGAGATCTAAGTGTCGAACATATTATATTTGATACACGGGTTTCATGCATATATACATATAAAATAAGTTCTTTGTACGATCCATATTGCCTTATACACCCAAGTCCACATGGTATTCTTCTTTTGGGTTTATGACCTCTACATCCAAGAATCCCGCCAATTCCCCCTGAATTGCTTGTACACGATCCTTTGGCAGAAGACCGTCCCGCAGTCGTTCCATCTGATTTAAAGGAGTCAACATATATAAATGAAACTAAACACAATTTGATGGTAATAAAAAACTACGAAAATTATTTACGTACGTTAAATTGCTCTAAATTTCTGCCCTTCTCACAGCACGTCTGACGGATGAACTTGCAAACATAGTATCCACATAAATTATTCTCTAGTCCATGCGTTAGGCACTTTATGAGAACAAAGTTTAATCAAAATAATAATCAAGCATGATAATGGTATCACAACTAGAATAAAAAAGATGCACGGATCTAGCTAGTGGTACTTACATCTAGTGGTTTAAATGTAAGCTCCTCTTTCCAAACACCCCTAGCCTTCTTGGTGAACCGTTTCCAAGCGCTGCCCAGTGAAAAAAACGAATAAAAGGAGTTATTAATTACTTGATATCAGGAAATTCACGAGCGTTGCCGATATAGTGCCATAATGATTAGAATTACCGCTCGAGCATCATCTGCATGTCCGCCTACATCTCAAGGGATTTATGTTTCGAGTCCATGACTAGTACCCGCCCTTTGTCGGTTGAATGATTAAAAGAATATAATGAAAGCTGCGCATGCATAACTCATCAATTATACACTTAACGCCGAGTAAGCGAAATAAAAAGTGTATACAAGACACTAACATCTAGACAATTATGCACAACCTGCCTTTGATACTAGTGTTGGTATAAGCACCACACAAAACAAAACTTTCTAGCCCATAAACAAGACACCGCTCCTGAGTCGTGACTACACAGATTTTAGCATTCCCGCAAAAATCCGCATGGAAGCAATTCACAAAAGTCAAACAAACACTTACGTGTGGGTGGAATTATCACAAGTATTATATCACATCAGTCCACAACAAAATCCACAAGAAATAGATGAGCCAAGAATACAAATGGATACATTACACAGGTACAATTTACATTGTAAGCGAAATAACATCCGAATACGGACAAAGATTCAAATAGGACTAACAGTCCTGAAGATAACCAAGTGATCTCCATAAACATGCACACACCAAGCCGGAAGGTAACCTTGTTAACATCATCAATCTTGTACATGTAGCCAGACAATTATGCCCACAGATAAAACAATAGAAAGAGAGAAGTAAGTACCGAGACAAGTATTTAGCAAGACTTAGAATTCGGCTATTCTCGCCATGGTGGACTTATGCAACCAAGCTTGCACTAAAACCTATAGAGACACAAGACAACTTTCATCTGTTATAATAGAAAGAGAAGAGAGATCTATTTGAAACAAACTAGATACCAATACCAAATATAACACGTCCCGATATTACCCCTCGAACCCACAAGAGGAAGCAATCGAAGGGAACTCATACGTTGGTAATTTTATTATTTATTTAGTTGAGTAAGATATCTTACTAATCAAATTATTGTCAAGTTAATAGTAATGTTTAGTGTAAGTTGATCTATGATCAAAACACAGTGCTTTGGAGTTGTCCATAATTGCGGACACGGCTTTTCGAATTTTTTAACCCTGTAGAGTGTGCACAAATATACACGCACGCACGTTCTTCCCTTGATGTCAGCTAATAACACACTGCAGTCGGCAGAAGGTCATGGATCACACTCTCCTTCCGGACGAATGTCATAGAGAAATACATAGGAGGCATTTTTAAAAAATTGTGACGTCATAGGTGGATAAATTTAGTTAAACTTGCTAAAATTTGATCAAATTGGACTAAGTTGCTCCCATGATACAAGTTGTAGGACTAGATTTGCTCACTTTGCAAGATGTGGGACTAAAACGCTCCTATGGTGCAAGATGTGGGACTAAAAGTGTATATACCTCCTTCCTAAAATAGGTTTTTAGCAAGGGTCATATCAAAGTTTTTAACACTCAACTTTATGATCTAAGTCTAACTCATCAACTTAAGTAAAACTTCAATCACTTTGACAAGTTCTATAAAAATATTTAAATTTCCTCGGTTTTTTCTTGCATGAATGCAATGTACACATGTATGTTATATCAATTTCGAGTGTGTTGAAATGCTAGATATTACATCACCAAAAGGGACAAATTCTATCATTAGACCATCCTCGACGCTCCAAGCGATCCACTATTCACAGATGGTTTTTGAATGATAAGACACATGAACAATATGCACTTAGGAGCCTAGGACGCTCCTAATTCTTCCTTGGAAGTTCAAAACTTTTTCCCAAATCATATGAAAATATTCCGGTTGCATTTTGTGCCCCTAATATCACTCAATGCAGAATTACAGTTATTAGGAAAATATTTTTATATTAATGTTTTATGTACATTTTTCATGTTATTATTTTTTGATACTTACTTCACATACCTACAATTAAAGTTTAGACCAGTTACAATAATTACTCAAAAAATTAATTGAAACGATGGAAAACTTAAATATGTTGGAAAAAATCCAAGACTCTTACACAAATTTTGCAACATGGTATTGTGTGCGCACATAAATATAGGTGACTTTAACATACTATTTTTAGTACTCCCTCCATAAAAATTTTTGCCAATAAAACAATAGAAAATCAATTTTTTGATACCAAGTACAAATATTATTTCATATTGATAGCATAACTAACTTTGTCTGCATTTTTTACATCAAGTTCGAAAATCCTAATAATTTGGGGCGTTTGAGCTTTGAAACTAACCAGTCTGGTTTTTTGCATCTAAAAACAATTGGCTCAAAACAGGAACAAACCAAATAATCATAAAAGTTAACCAAAGAACCTTTTATATTAGACTTTTATACTTATTTAATTTATTTTTGATAGAAATTACTAATCACTTAGAATGATTAATATTAGGAGATCGTTCCTAAATTTTATGGTGATTTTAGTTATAAGTTGTAAAATATGAAAGAAAATTTATTTATGCCTTCTGTCCATTTCAACCGTATTTTGTTACGAAGTTACATAAATTTTGCAATTTAAAACGATCTGTACATTAAGTTTCATTAAATATAATAAAAAAGAACATGCCTCCACTAATTAAATGTGACATTTGCATGAATTGCAGTTTATATGTATAATTATATGTATGTTAATGTAGATTTATTATCCCAAGTATTGTTTTAGATATTTTATAGGTTTGTCTGGAAAATATCTTGGTAGTGATTTTTAGTGCATGACTAGGTATGATCAATAAGAAATTCTTGAGTAGATAAGGTGTTATGTAGAAATTGCATTACTTGCATGATGTTAATTATTTAGTGTTCAAAATATGTCTTATATATTTCAATGAGTACGTACAATAATGTGATCACATAATGTGTGTTTGATTGTTTATGCTCAAATGACACCAACGGTTTATAAAATCATGTTGCAGGCCTTGTTGGGACTTAAAGAATATATGCGCCATATTTTCTTCTAGTGCAACTTCAGTTAACTAAGAATTATCTACAAATGACTTGGGACCCTGAAGATGAAGATCAAGCCCCAACTTACCATGTGGGAACTAGATGGTCTGGCGGCTCAGGTTTGATTGAGATTGTGAGACTTGCCGGCACGCTTGGAAACAACACAATGCTTAAATTTTCTAGGCCAAGATTTCGAACCTGGAAGGCATGTTTTGTTAATGATGTCACCTTGCTTAAGCATAGATGAAGACAGTATTGTACCTTTACTCAACGCTGATAACCTCCTCCGAGATTTTATTTGTCAATTTTATTATTGGTTATGGTAGGACTTCTAATATTTTGAGTTAATGGCAAAAGGACAGTGGCACTGGTAGAAAAGGGCCCATGCGTCCCGGTTGGTAAGGTCCATTAGTCCCGGTTGCCCAATCGGGACGGGGCAATCGGGACTAAAGCTCTAACCATTAGTCCCGGTTGCCCCACTAACCGGGACAAATGGGGCACACGTGGCGGCATCAGAGCGCGAGGGGGGTGGAGCATTAGTCCCGGTTCGTAACACGAACCGGGACTAATAACCTGCTGCCGCGGCAGAGATTTGGCCCATTTCTCTGCCGCGGCAGAGAATTCATTTTGGCACATTTTGTTGCCGCGGCAGCATTTTCGCCACTTTTTGTGCCGCGGCAGAGAATTCATTTAGGTTGTTTTATTGTTTATTTAGTGTTTTGCACTTATCAACGAAGGAACCTTATATTACACAAGATCATCATGACAACATTACATTCAATACACGGATCGAGTTCATGCACTACATACAAAAGTTGCTATTCGATGCTACCGGCCAATTTCTTGAAAGTTGCTATTTTTACAATTCCTATTGTCTATACACAGCCGAGTAGTATTCTCCTTGTGTGTTTAGGACTTCTGCATCCAAGAATCCCGCCAATTCCTCCTGAATTGCTGGTATGTGATCCTTTGGCAGAAGACCGTCCCATAGACGTTCGATCTGATTTAAAAAAGAAGTCAGCCTATATGAATATGAAACTAAACACAATTTGATTATAATAAAAAACTATAGAAATTGTTTACGTACGTGGAGTTGCTCTAAATTTCTGCCCTTCTCATCGCACGTCTGCCGGATGAACTCGCATACATAGTATCCGCATAGATTGTTACCTGGTCCCTGCGTCAGGCACTTTACGAGAACAGAGTTCAATCAAAATAATAATCAAGCATGATAATAACTGTATCAAAACTAGAATCAAAGAGATGCGCGGATATAGCTAGTGGTGCTTACATCTAGTGGTTGAAATATAAGCTCCTCTTTCCAAACACCCCTAGCCTTCTTGGTGAACCGTTTCCAAGCGCTGCCCGGCGTAGAAAACGAATAAAATAAGTTATTAAGTACTTGATATTATAAAATTCACGAACGTTGCCGATATAGTGTCGTAATGATTAGAATTACCGCTGGAGAAGTATCTGCATGTCCTTCCACGTCTCAAGGGGTTTATGTTTCGAGTCCATGACTAGTACACGCCCTTTATCAAGTTGAATGATTAACAGAATATAGTGGTACCTGCGAATGCAGAACTAATCAATTATATACTTAACATCGAGTAAGCGAAATAGAAAGTGTATACAAGACAATAACACTCACTGGAAGTTGTAAGGAAATAGTATTTCCCTTTTGGTTTCTTAAAACCTTAACGCGTGTACTATATTATCCTCCGTATCCTGGGGGCTTATTTTGAGATTAGCTTCATGAACCCAATATGGGTCAATGAAGCCAATGTCATAGGTTTGTCCTCTGCTGCATTCGAGAATCTTCATTCTGCATATTACAGTATGATTATATACATGCAATAAACAAAATAATATAGCTGGAGACTAAATTAATTACAGAATTATTACTTACAGACAATAGGCACTCATGATCGATTTGTCCAAGGCTTCTTGATTGAATAATTGAAATAGTTCATCAAATTCAATGGATATCATGTCATCCTTATCTTTCCCATGATGCTTTTTTGTAACCCTCAGCACTATCCAGTTAGCCCCGGCCCTTGTGGCATGCATGTACCAGTTATGCAATCTTCGCATTTTTGTTGGAAGATTGTTTACCTCCTCAGGTTTGACGAGAGGTTTTCCGTACTGGTATTGGTATGCTACTTCACTCACGGGGAAGAACTCTAACTGGGATAAGTACTGGGCAATACTCATACCTTGAGCAGCGGCAGCTTCTCCGTATTGTGCAACTACCTCTGGATCATACTGCTCTTCGGCCCCATATTTGCTCGACCCCACATTGGTTTGAGAAATCACCTTGAGAGGGGCGCAAGTCTGTTTTGCTTGTTCTCCGAGCTGGGCAACAGATTTACCGCTTGCATCAGTACTGCTCTTCGAGGCTTTTTGTGCCGCATGTGACTTGAGAATAGAACGCTCATAGTCTGATGACAGCTTTGGCTCGGGTTGATGAAGATTCTTTAGCATTTTCAACACTTTGGCTTTTTCTTCTTTGGTGCTGGGGAACTCTGGCTCTTTCAGCCGCCTCAGCTTAGCGAAAAACGCCGTCGTTTCCGCATCAACGATCGCCGCAGTCTCCTCTTCAGTACAGTCATAAGCTCTCTTGGGAGGAACCGTTGGTACTTTTGGAAGAGGCTCTTGTTTACGTTTCGGCGATCGCTTACGACGCACAGTAGCGGTACGCTTACGCTTTTTATCCTGAGGCGCCGGCGATGGCTCCCGCGGCGATGGCTGCACCGGAGATTGGTGAGGCGACTGAGCCGGGTGAGGCGACGAAGACGGCTGCCGCGGCGGCGACGACCTCGCTGGAGACGGGTGAGGCGGCGGCGAAGATGGCCTTGGCGTGTGATTTCGAAGCACGATACAATCCTTCGGCCATAGAATGGTGACGTTTTTTGCGTCACCCAACACAGTCACATCCCCTTCACCAGCAGGGTAGTGAAGATCCAAAACCTCAAAGGTGGGCATGATTTCATCCACGCCGACAACAGCGTAGCCCTCTGGAACCGGACGAAAGTGGTAAGTTGGTGTGGGTCCAATTGGTAAGGCATAGCCGACCGCCACCTTCATTGATATGTTCACAACTTTGACATGTAGCTCGCAGTGTGTCATCTCTGTGATATCATCCACTGGGTAGCCAACAGGAGCCATCGTCAGTGCATCATCGGCATCTCCATTGTCATCACCCGGGACCTCGGTGGAAGCCACACTGCTTTTTCGATTATTCGATAGGCCGGTAGCATCGAATGCAGTGTGCTGCTGAGATGGGGCGCCGGTAGTACTTTGCTCTTTAAGTGTGTTAATTTCATCTTGTTGTTGCTTTAATCGTTCTTCAATTAAACGCATTCGCTCTTTCTGACTTTCTGCTTCAACTGTCGCCCTGTCCTTTCTCCTCTGACGGCTTCTATCAGGATATTTCTTCCTCTCTTCGGGAAACCCAGTCCTCCATGATTGGGAGCCGCTTGTGCCTCGTGTTCGTCCATCATGTTCCTTATTTCCAAGGGCGAGTGTGAGCTCATCATTCTCTCTATCGGGAATGAAGTCCCCATCTTTAACAGCCTTTACTTCTTTTCTGATCCTCTCGATTGGCAAGGGGTCTTCTTTATGTCGTATGTTATATATAAACCTTCCTTCCGAGTCCAACGTGCCCCCATGCCCGTAAAACCAATTCCTTGCACGTTCTACCCAATCGTCTGTCTGAGGGGTGATATTTTTATCACGCAGTTCCTGCTCAAGTTTCTCCCACTTAGGAATGCCAACCCTGTAGCCACCTTGCCCCATAGTATGGTGATACTTCTTCTTAGCAGCATTCAGCTTATTCATTTCAGACATTTTCTTAGCTTTTTCTGATTTCTTGTATTCCACAAACTCATCCTAGAATGGTTTTATCTTCTCAAACTGAATATTCTTGAAATCGGGAGTCTTCTTTTTCACGACATAGTCAAGGTGCAATATTTTCTTCCAGTTGGTGAAACACTGGGCCATCTTCTTCAAAGCCCACTCCCTGACCTTAGCCTCCATGGCTCTCCCATGTTGTAAGGCGTCCTCAACTGGAACCTCCGCATTTGGATCCAGCTCTATCTTCGGTAGTTTGAAATTAACCATGAGCCTCTTCCATAGTAAATCTTTGGCGTGGTTAGGGACAAATAAACATGTTCCCTCTTCATCCGCATTAGCAGGCCTATTCCAATTTCTAATGGTGATCGGGATTAAGTCCCTAACGATTACTCCGCATTGTGCCACAAATTTGGTTGCGACAACTTCGGGAGCTGTCGGTCTGCCGTCTTCAGCGACATCTTCGATCCTGAACCTCTCATGGTCTTGCAACTTTTTGGTTGGGCCTCGTCTGCTCTTTTTAGTAGATTCCTTCGATCCGGAGGGCTAAAAGAAGAAAGATCGTCGTTACTATTTCTATATAGATAGCAGATGATTAATTAATGAATTGATTTATATTACATGCACCTCGCCGGAGCGGTCGTCTTCTCGATTACACAAGGCATCGCCTTCTCCCTCGCGGAAGGCAACACCTTCAACCTCAAACAAGTTGTCTACTCCGGTAAAAAGAGGATCACCCTCACCGGAGTTGTTCAGAAACGTTGATACGTCTAAATTATCTTCCCCACGGATCACACCTTGGATCAACTCTTCCTTTTCTTCGTCTCTGACGTGTGGGTCCATATTTTCTGCATAGGTGGAAAAACGAATAAGTCAAAGCGGCTAAAGGAGAAAGTTAAGGAGAAACCCTAATATATACATACACAATAATAAAAATGAAGAGAAACCCTAAACCTAGCTACAAAAAGGAAACCGTGTAGTAGATAGGTAACTCTAGCTAAAATCAACTAAAATCAATATTCCGGAGTTCCGAGGGGTGTAACCTAGTTCGGAGAAACCTCGGATGCATATGAGAGGGGAACATGAGTATAAGGCTACAAAAGGGAACTATCCAGCAGATAGGTAACACAAGATACTAACAAAATACCATATTGGAATCGATTTAAGAGGGTTCAGAATGCCCTGGCGAAGGCACATCGTCGAACCCACATGCACCTAAGGGGTATTAATGATTCCTTATCTAACCACAGTGACTAACAATGTGAATCGGGTCTGGGGCTACCCACATTGACTGACCATTGGGGCCGAAGACCAATAATACCAAACTAATTAATAAACCTAATAATACCTAACTAATAATAAACCTAATAATCGAAACACCGAAAAGAAAGGGAAACAATCAACACATGGCATCGATGCAATGCTCAATCAAGTATGATGATATGACAAGTTAATTTGCATTGGAATGTAACCCTAAGACATGCTCGACGATTTAATCGGGGTTCCGACGGGTGAAAACCCTAACTCGGGGAAACTCCGGAACATATGAGAGGGGTGCATTTGTTCTTCTAATTATACTTGTCATTTAAATTGTTGAACAATGCATGATTATAGGTTAAATAGATAGGTTTCATTTTTCTGAACAATTTGATATATTATTTGTATTTTTCTGACTGATAAATAAAAAGATATTGAATTTACAAGTTTATATCAATTTCTGGAATTATTAAATCGTTTAAAATTGAATTACTGTGTCAATATGACATCAGCAAAGGGTTGGGTTTTTTTTACCAAGACAGAACCTAGCCACTGTCACTGAGTGCTGGGCCCTAGGCCACATCAGCAAGCCACCGTGGGCCACGTTAGCCGCCGCGGCTCGCCAGCGCCGCCCGCACCTACTGATCGCCAGCGCCGCCCGCGCCGCCGCGCCTACTCGCCAGCGCCGCCCGCGCCTACTCAAAATTGGCGGCGCCGCCCTCTGTTGGTTGCCGGAGAAGGTGGTACAACGACGGCCGACGGCGGCGAACGCGGAATCTAACGGCGCAGGCATGAACTACAGTGAGAGGGGAAGGAAGGAGGCATCCAGAAGGTTCGCTTGCTCACCCTGAGCGCGTGAGGTTGGTCGGAGAGAGCGCGGGAGGTCGAGGTTGAGCGAATCGACGCCAGCGAGCACGGTCGGGGTGGAGGAAGACGGAGTCGTGGGCGACGACTGGTGCGCGCACGGACGGAGGCGGCGGTGCTGGCGGATGGAGCCTGACGGCGACGCGTGGGCTTGGGCAGCCTAACGGCGTCGGGGGCGGCGAGCTCGGGCAGCCTGCCGGCGTCGGGGGCGGTTGTGCGCGCGTCGGTGAAGCAGAGAAGTGATGGGGAAGGGAAGAAGAAGAGGAAGGGCTAAAGGGTTATAACCAAAGGACCTTTAGTCCCGGTTGGTGGCTCCAACCGGGACTAAAGGGTTATACGTCCCGGTTGGAGCCACCAACCGGGACCTATACTCCAATATTTTCAGCAGACCAAGGGTTGGCGCGCAGGGGGTCTTTAGTCCCGGTTGGTGGCTCCAACCGGGACATATTCCCCTGTTTTCAAAAAAATTCAGGTATTTTCTCTCTGTTCCCGCCTTATTTTTTATTTTGGGGTTTAAATTTGTATTGTTTTTTAAATGATAATTAATTTGGAATTTAGAAAAACTTTAAACATAAAAAGTGTTTGGATTTGAATAAATAATTCAAAACCATTTTCTGTTTTAAAAAATAATTAATGTAACAATTTAAAATATGAACCGTTTACAATTAAAAATGAATTAACTTATATTTTTTTAATATCAATTTGGAATTTAGAAAAACTTTAAACATAAGAAGTGTATGGATTTGAATAAATAATTCAAAAACATATTCTATTTTTAAAAAATAATTAATGTAACCTTTTAAAATGAATTAACTTATATTTTTGAATATTAATTTGGAATTTAGAAAAAATTTAAACATAAAAAGTGTTTGGATTTAAATAAATAATTCAAAAACATTTTCTGTTTTAAAAATAATTAATGTAACCATTTAAAATATGAACCATTTACAATTAAAAATGAATTAACTTATATTTTTTTAATATCAATTTGGAATTTAGAAAAAATTTAAACATAAAAAGTGTTTGGATTTAAATAAATAATTCAAAAACATTTTCTGTTTTAAAAAATAATTAACGTAACCATTTAAATTATGAACCATTTACAATTAAAAATGAATTAACTTATATTTTTTTAATATCAATTTGGAATGTAGAAAAACTTTAAACCTAAGAAGTGTATGGATTTGAATAAATAATTCAAAAACATATTCTATTTTTAAAAAATAATTAATGTAACCTTTTAAAATGAATTAACTTATATTCTATTTTTGAATATTAATTTTTAAAACGACCCGTTTTTTGCGCTCGGAAAATGGAAAAGGGCTTTTCCGTGCGACAAAAAGGAAAACTTCCTCCTGCAACATTGTTCTCCATACCAATGTCCACACACATGCATAATATGGGCACAACATCACAAACTATGCCGTGATTCAGCACATAACATCGGTCATTTGGACCGAAAGCCATGAAACCTCGAACATGATAGGTCATTTTGTGAAGGTTTTTTCGAAACATGATCAATATACCAAGTCTGGTATTTTTCCTTTCAACTATGTAACATAAAATGACACCACGCGAAGGATTTTCATTGTTCGGATTTTTTTTGAATTTATTATGCCCGTTTTGAATTATCTGAATTTCTAACTATGGTCGAACCGGTGTGCATGAAGATAGGGGACGGGCATTGTTAGAACTTGCATTGGATCTCTGAAGAAACCACATATTGCGAGTCTAAAAATGATTTTTTCAAAAAATCACGGGCGGTAGATCATGTACCTGTAGTACAAACCGGACCCACTTCCTGCCGATTCGGCAGACATTTGTCCTTTTTACCCGGGATGGACGAAAAGGTTTGAGATGTACCGGTTGGGATATAGTCCATGTAAGGTGGTCTAGTATTTTAGGAAAATAGGACGGTAGCATTCTGAAACGGCATTTTGGTGGTTACTTCACAAAACGACCCGTTTTTTGCGCTCGGAAAATGGAAAAGGGCTTTTCCGTGCGACAAAAAGGAAAACTTCCTCCTGCAACATTGTTCTCCATACCAATGTCCACACACATGCATAATATGGGCACAACATCACAAAACTATGCCGTGATTCAGCACATAACATCGGTCATTTGGACCGAAAGCCATGAAACCTCGAACATGATAGGTCATTTTGTGAAGGTTTTTTCGAAACATGATCAATATACCAAGTCTGGTATTTTTCCTTTCAACTATGTAACATAATATGACACCACGCGAAGGATTTTCATTGTTCGGATTTTTTTTTGAATTTATTATGCCCGTTTTGAATTATCTGAATTTCTAACTATGGTCGAACCGGTGTGCATGAAGATAGGGGACGGGCATTGTTAGAACTTGCATTGGATCTCTGAAGAAACCACATATTGCGAGTCTAAAAATGATTTTTCCAAAAAATCACGGGCGGTAGATCATGTACCTGTAGTACAAACCGGACCCACTTCCTGCCGATTCGGCAGACATTTGTCCTTTTTACCCGGGATGGACGAAAAGGTTTGAGATGTACCGGTTGGGATATAGTCCATGTAAGGTGGTCTAGTATTTTAGGAAAATAGGACGGTAGCATTCTGAAACGGCATTTTGTGGTTACTTCACAAAACGACCCGTTTTTTGCGCTCGGAAAATGGAAAAGGGCTTTTCCGTGCGACAAAAAGGAAAACTTCCTCCTGCAACATTGTTCTCCATACCAATGTCCACACACATGCATAATATGGGCACAACATCACAAACTATGCCGTGATTCAGCACATAACATCGGTCATTTGGACCGAAAGCCATGAAACCTCGAACATGATAGGTCATTTTGTGAAGGTTTTTTTCGAAACATGATCAATATACCAAGTCTGGTATTTTTCCTTTCCACTATGTAACATAATATGACACCACGCGAAGGATTTTCATTGTTCGGATTTTTTTTGAATTTATTATGCCCGTTTTGAATTATCTGAATTTCTAACTATGGTCGAACCGGTGTGCATGAAGATAGGGGACGGGCATTGTTAGAACTTGCATTGGATCTCTGAAGAAACCACATATTGCGAGTCTAAAAATGATTTTTTCAAAAATCACGGGCGGTAGATCATGTACCTGTAGTACAAACTGGACCCACTTCCTGCCGATTCGGCAGACATTTGTCCTTTTTACCCGGGATGGACGAAAAGGTTTGAGATGTACCGGTTGGGATATAGTCCATGTAAGGTGGTCTAGTATTTTAGGAAAATAGGACGGTAGCATTCTGAAACGGCATTTTGGTGGTTACTTCACAAAACGACCCGTTTTTTGCGCTCGGAAAATGGAAAAGGGCTTTCCGTGCGACAAAAAGGAAAACTTCCTCCTGCAACATTGTTCTCCATACCAATGTACACACACATGCATAATATGGGCACAACATCACAAACTATGTCGTGATTCATCACATAACATCGGTCATTTGGACCGAAAGCCATGAAACCTCGAACATGATAGGTCATTTTGTGAAGGTTTTTTCGAAACATGATCAATATACCAAGTCTGGTATTTTTCCTTTCAACTATGTAACATAATATGACACCACGCGAAGGATTTTCATTGTTCGGATTTTTTTTTGAATTTATTATGCCCGTTTTTGAATTATCGGAATTTCTAACTATGGTCGAACCGGTGTGCATGAAGATAGGGGACGGGCATTGTTAGAACTTGCATTGGATCTCTGAAGAAACCACATATTGCGAGTCTAAAAAATGATTTTTTTCAAAAAATCACGGGCGGTAGATCATGTACCTGTAGTACAAACTGGACCCACTTCCTGCCGATTCGGCAGACATTTGTCCTTTTTACCCGGGATGGACGAAAAGGTTTGAGATGTACCGGTTGGGATATAGTCCATGTAAGGTGGTCTAGTATTTTAGGAAAATAGACGTAGCATTCTGAAACGGCATTTTGGTGGTTACTTCACAAAACGACCCGTTTTTTGCGCTCGGAAAATGGAAAAGGCTTTTCCGTGCGACAAAAAGGAAAACTTCCTCCTGCAACATTGTTCTCCATACCAATGTCCACACACATGCATAATATGGGCACAACATCACAAACTATGCCGTGATTCAGCACATAACATCGGTCATTTGGACCGAAAGCCATGAAACCTCGAACATGACAGGTCATTTTGTGAAGGTTTTTTCGAAACATGATCAACATACCAAGTCTGGTATTTTTCCTTTCAACTATGTAACATAAAATGACACCACGCGAAGGATTTTCATTGTTCGGATTTTTTTGAATTTATTATGCCCGTTTTGAATTATCTGAATTTCTAACTATGGTCGAACCGTGTGCATGAAGATAGGGGACGGGCATTGTTAGAACTTGCATTGGATCTCTGAAGAAACCACATATTGCGAGTCTAAAAATGATTTTTTCAAAAAATCACGGGCGGTAGATCATGTACCTGTAGTACAAACCGGACCCACTTCCTGCCGATTCGGCAGACATTTGTCCTTTTTACCCGGGATGGACGAAAAGGTTTGAGATGTACCGGTTGGGATATAGTCCATGTAAGGTGGTCTAGTATTTTAGGAAAATAGGACGGTAGCATTCTGAAACGGCATTTTGGTGGTTACTTCACAAAACGACCCGTTTTTGCGCTCGGAAAATGGAAAAGGGCTTTTCCGTGCGACAAAAAGGAAAACTTCCTCCTGCAACATTGTTCTCCATACCAATGTCCACACACATGCATAATATGGGCACAACATCACAAACTATGCCGTGATTCAGCACATAACATCGGTCATTTGGACCGAAAGCCATGAAACCTCGAACATGATAGGTCATTTTGTGAAGGTTTTTTCGAAACATGATCAATATACCAAGTCTGGTATTTTTCCTTTCAACTATGTAACATAATATGACACCACGCGAAGGATTTTCATTGTTCGGATTTTTTTTTGATTTATTATGCCCGTTTTGAATTATCTGAATTTCTAACTATGGTCGAACCGGTGTGCATGAAGATAGGGGACGGGCATTGTTAGAACTTGCATTGGATCTCTGAAGAAACCACATATTGCGAGTCTAAAAATGATTTTTCCAAAAAATCACGGGCGGTAGATCATGTACCTGTAGTACAACCGGACCCACTTCCTGCCGATTCGGCAGACATTTGTCCTTTTTACCCGGGATGGACGAAAAGGTTTGAGATGTATCGGTTGGGATATAGTCCATGTAAGGTGGTCTAGTATTTTAGGAAAAATAGGACGGTAGCATTCTGAAACGGCATTTTGGTGGTTACTTCACAAAACGACCCGTTTTTTGCGCTCGGAAAATGGAAAAGGGCTTTCCGTGCGACAAAAAGGAAAACTTCCTCCTGCAACATTGTTCTCCACCAATGTCCACACACATGCATAATATGGCACAACATCACAAACTATGCCGTGATTCAGCACATAACATCGGTCATTTGGACCGAAAGCCATGAAACCTCGAACATGATAGGTCATTTTGTGAAGGTTTTTTCGAACATGATCAATATACCAAGTCTGGTATTTTCCTTTCCACTATGTAACATAATATGACACCACGCGAAGGATTTTCATTGTTCGGATTTTTTTTGAATTTATTATGCCCGTTTTGAATTATCGGAATTTCTAACTATGGTCGAACCGGTGTGCATGAAGATAGGGGACGGGCATTGTTAGAACTTGCATTGGATCTCTGAAGAAACCACATATTGCGAGTCTAAAAATGATTTTTTCAAAAAATCACGGGCGGTAGATCATGTACCTGTAGTACAAACTGGACCCACTTCCTGCCGATTCGGCAGACATTTGTCCTTTTTACCCGGGATGGACGAAAAGTTTGAGATGTACCGGTTGGGATATAGTCCATGTAAGGTGGTCTAGTATTTTTAGGAAAATAGGACGGTAGCATTCTGAACGGCATTTTGGTGGTTACTTCACAAAACGACCCGTTTTTTGCGCTCGGAAAATGGAAAAGGGCTTTTCCGTGCGACAAAAAGGAAAACTTCCTCCTGCAACATTGTTCTCCATACCAATGTACACACACATGCATAATATGGGCACAACATCACAAACTATGTCGTGATTCATCACATAACATCGGTCATTTGACCGAAAGCCATGAAACCTCGAACATGATAGGTCATTTGTGAAGGTTTTTTTCGAAACATGATCAATATACCAAGTCTGGTATTTTTCCTTTCAACTATGTAACATAATATGACACCACGCGAAGGATTTTCATTGTTCGGATTTTTTTTGAATTTATTATGCCCGTTTTGAATTATCGGAATTTCTAACTATGGTCGAACCGGTGTGCATGAAGATAGGGACGGCATTGTTAGAACTTGCATTGGATCTCTGAAGAAACCACATATTGCGAGTCTAAAAATGATTTTTTCAAAAAATCACGGGCGGTAGATCATGTACCTGTAGTACAAACTGGACCCACTTCCTGCCGATTCGGCAGACATTTGTCCTTTTTACCCGGGATGGACGAAAAGGTTTGAGATGTACCGGTTGGGATATAGTCCATGTAAGGTGGTCTAGTATTTTAGGAAAATAGGACGGTAGCATTCTGAAACGGCATTTTGGTGGTTACTTCACAAAACGACCCGTTTTTTGCGCTCGGAAAATGGAAAAGGGCTTTTCCGTGCGACAAAAAGGAAAACTTCCTCCTGCAACATTGTTCTCCATACCAATGTCCACACACATGCATAATATGGGCACAACATCACAAACTATGCCGTGATTCAGCACATAACATCGGTCATTTGGACCGAAAGCCATGAAACCTCGAACATGACAGGTCATTTTGTGAAGGTTTTTTCGAAACATGATCAACATACCAAGTCTGGTATTTTTCCTTTCAACTATGTAACATAAAATGACACCACGCGAAGGATTTTCATTGTTCGGATTTTTTTTGAATTTATATGCCCGTTTTGAATTATCTGAATTTCTAACTATGGTCGAACCGGTGTGCATGAAGATAGGGGACGGGCATTGTTAGAACTTGCATTGGATCTCTGAAGAAACCACATATTGCGAGTCTAAAAATGATTTTTTTCAAAAAATCACGGGCGGTAGATCATGTACCTGTAGTACAAACTGGACCCACTTCCTGCCGATTCGGCAGACATTTGTCCTTTTTACCCGGGATGACGAAAAGGTTTGAGATGTACCGGTTGGGATATAGTCCATGTAGGTGGTCTAGTATTTAGGAAAATAGGACGGTAGCATTCTGAAACGGCATTTTGGTGGTTACTTCACAAAACGACCCGTTTTTTGCGCTCGGAAAAATGGAAAAGGGCTTTTCCGTGCGACAAAAGGAAAACTTCCTCCTGCAACATTGTTCTCCATACCAATGTCCACACACATGCATAATATGGGCACAACATCACAAACTATGCCGTGATTCAGCACATAACATCGGTCATTTGGACCGAAAGCCATGAACCTCGAACATGATAGGTCATTTTGTGAAGGTTTTTTCGAAACATGATCAATATACCAAGTCTGGTATTTTTCCTTTCCACTATGTAACATATATGACACCACGCGAAGGATTTTCATTGTTCGGATTTTTTTGAATTTATTATGCCCGTTTTGAATTATCTGAATTTCTAACTATGGTCGAACCGGTGTGCATGAAGATAGGGGACGGGCATTGTTAGAACTTGCATTGGATCTCTGAAGAAACCACATATTGCGAGTCTAAAAATGATTTTTTCAAAAATCACGGGCGGTAGATCATGTACCTGTAGTACAAACTGGACCCACTTCCTGCCGATTCGGCAGACATTTGTCCTTTTTACCCGGGATGGACGAAAAGGTTTGAGATGTACCGGTTGGGATATAGTCCATGTAAGGTGGTCTAGTATTTTAGGAAAATAGGACGGTAGCATTCTGAAACGGCATTTTGGTGGTTACTTCACAAAACGACCCGTTTTTTGCGCTCGGAAAATGGAAAAGGGCTTTTCCGTGCGACAAAAAGGAAAACTTCCTCCTGCAACATTGTTCTCCATACCAATGTACACACACATGCATAATATGGGCACAACATCACAAACTATGTCGTGATTCATCACATAACATCGGTCATTTGGACCGAAAGCCATGAAACCTCGAACATGATAGGTCATTTTGTGAAGGTTTTTTCGAAACATGATCAAATATACCAAGTCTGTATTTTTCCTTTCAACTATGTAACATAATATGACACCACGCGAAGGATTTTCATTGTTCGGATTTTTTTTGAATTTATTATGCCCGTTTTGAATTATCGGAATTTCTAACTATGGTCGAACCGGTGTGCATGAAGATAGGGGACGGGCATTGTTAGAACTTGCATTGGATCTCTGAAGAAACCACATATTGCGAGTCTAAAAATGATTTTTTCAAAAAATCACGGGCGGTAGATCATGTACCTGTAGTACAAACTGGACCCACTTCCTGCCGATTCGGCAGACATTTGTCCTTTTTAACCCGGGGACGAAAAGGTTTGAGATGTACCGGTTGGGATATAGTCCATGTAAGGTGGTCTAGTATTTTAGGAAAATAGGACGGTAGCATTCTGAAACGGCATTTTGGTGGTTACTTCACAAAACGACCCGTTTTTTTTTTGCGCTCGGAAAATGGAAAAGGGCTTTTCCGTGCGACAAAAAGGAAAACTTCCTCCTGCAACATTGTTCTCCATACCAATGTCCACACACATGCATAATATGGGCACAACATCACAAACTATGCCGTGATTCAGCACATAACATCGGTCATTTGGACCGAAGCCATGAAACCTCGAACATGACAGGTCATTTTGTGAGGTTTTTTCGAAACATGATCAACATACCAAGTCTGGTATTTTTCCTTTCAACTATGTAACATAAAATGACACCACGCGAAGGATTTTCATTGTTCGGATTTTTTTTGAATTTATTATGCCCGTTTTGAATTATCTGAATTTCTAACTATGGTCGAACCGGTGTGCATGAAGAATAGGGGACGGGCATTGTTAGAACTTGCATTGGATCTCTGAAGAAACCACATATTGCGAGTCTAAAAATGATTTTTTCAAAATCACGGCGGTAGATCATGTACCTGTAGTACAAACCGGACCCACTTCCTGCCGATTCGGCAGACATTTGTCCTTTTTACCCGGGATGGCGAAAAGGTTTGAGATGTACCGGTTGGGATATAGTCCATGTAAGGTGGTCTAGTATTTTAGGAAAATAGGACGGTAGCATTCTGAAACGGCATTTTTTGGTGGTTACTTCACAAAACGACCCGTTTTTTTGCGCTCGAAAAATGGAAAAGGGCTTTTCCGTGCGACAAAAGGAAAACTTCCTCCTGCAACATTGTTCTCCATACCAATGTCCACACACATGCATAATATGGGCACAACATCACAAACTATGCCGTGATTCAGCACATAACATCGGTCATTTGGACCGAAAGCCATGAAACCTCGAACATGATAGGTCATTTTGTGAAGGTTTTTTCGAAACATGATCAATATACCAAGTCTGCTATTTTTCCTTTCAACTATGTAACATAATATGACACCACGCGAAGGATTTTCATTGTTCGGATTTTTTTTGAATTTATTATGCCCGTTTTGAATTATCTGAATTTCTAACTATGGTCGAACCGGTGTGCATGAAGATAGGGGACGGGCATGTTAGAACTTGCATTGGATCTCTGAAGAAACCACATATTGCGAGTCTAAAAATGATTTTTTCAAAAAATCACGCCGGTAGATCACTGTACCTGTAGTACAAACTGGACCCACTTCCTGCCGATTCGGCAGACATTTGTCCTTTTTACCACGGGATGGACGAAAAGGTTTGAGAGTACCGGTTGGGATATATCCATGTAAGGTGGTCTAGTATTTTAGGAAAATAGGACGGTAGCATTCTGAAACGAGCATTTGGTGGTTACTTCACAAAACGACCCGTTTTTTTGCGCTCGTGAAAATGGAAAAGGCTTTTCCGTGCGACAAAAAGGAAACTTCCTCCTGCAACATTGTTCTCCATACCAATGTCCACACACATGCATAATATGGGCACAACATCATAAACTATGCCGTGATTCAGCACATAACATCGGTCATTTGGACCGAAAGCCATGAAACCTCGAACATGACAGGTCATTTGTGAAGGTTTTTTCGAAAACATGATCAACATACCAAGTCTGGTATTTTTCCTTTCAACTATGTAATGTAAAATGACACCACGCGAAGGATTTTCATTGTTCGGATTTTTTTGAATTTATTATGCCGTTTTGATTATACTGAATTTCTAACTATGGTCGAACCGGTGTGCATGAGAGATAGGGGACGGGCATTGTTAGAACTTGCATTGGATATCTGAAGAAACCACATATTGCGAGTCTAAAAGTGATTTTTTCAAAAAAATCACGGGCGGTAGATCATTGTACCTGTAGTACAAACTGGACCACTTCCTGCCGATTCGGCAGACATTTGTCCTTTTTACCCGGGATGGACGAAAAGGTTTGAGATGTACCGGTTGGGATATAGTCCATGTAAGGTGGTTTAGTATTTTAGAAAATAGGACGGTAGCATTCTGAAACGGCATTTTGGTGGTTACTTCACAAAACGACCCGTTTTTTGCGCTCGGAAAATGGAAAGGGCTTTTCCGTGCGACAAAAAGAAAACTTCCTCCTGAACATTGTTCTCCATACCAATGTCCACACACATGCATAATATGGGCACAACATCACAAACTATGCCGTGATTCAGCACATAACATCGGTCATTTGGACCGAAAGCCATGAAACCTCGAACATGATAGGTCATTTTGTGAAGGTTTTTTCGAAACATGATCAATATACAAGTCTGGTATTTTTCCTTTCCACTATGTAACATAATATGACACCACGCGAAGGATTTTCATTGTTCGGATTTTTTTTAATTTATTATGCCCGTTTTGAATTATCTGAATTTCTAACTATGGTCGAACCGGTGTGCATGAAGATAGGGACGGGGCATTGTTAGAACTTGCATTGGATCTCTGAAGAAACCACATATTGCGAGTCTAAAAAATGATTTTTTTCAAAAATCACGGGCGGATAGATCATGTACCTGTAGTACAACTGGACCCACTTCCTGCCGATTCGGCAGACATTTGTCCTTTTTACCCGGGATGGACAAAAGGTTGAGATGTACCGGTTGGGATATAGTCCATGTAAGGTGGTCTAGTATTTTAGGAAAAATAGGACGGTAGCATTCTGAAACGGCATTTTGGTGGGTTACTTCACAAAACGACCCGTTTTTGCGCTCGGAAAATGGAAAGGGCTTTTCCGTGCGACAAAAAGGAAAACTTCCTCCTGCAAACATTGTTCTCCATACCAATGTACACACACATGCATAATATGGGCACAACATCACAACTATGTCGTGATTCATCACATAACATCGGTCATTTGGACCGAAAGCCATGAAACCTCGAACATGATAGGTCATTTTGTGAAGGTTTTTTCGAAACATGATCAATATACCAAGTCTGGTATTTTTTCTTTCAACTATGTAACTAATATGACACCACGCGAAGGATTTCATTGTTCGGATTTTTTTTTGAATTTATTATGCCCGTTTTGAATATATCGGAATTTCTAACTATGGTCGAACCGGTGTGCATGAAGATAGGACGGGGCATGTTAGAACTTGCATTGGATCTCTAGAAGAACCACATATTGCGAGTCTAAAAATGATTTTTTCAAAAAATCACGGCGGTAGATCATGTACCTGTAGTACAAACTGACCCACTTCCTGCCGATTCGGCAGACATTTGTCCTTTTTACCCGGGATGGACGAAAAGGTTTGAGATGTACCGGTTGGGATATAGTCCATGTAAGTGGTCTAGTATTTTAGGAAAATAGGACGGTAGCATTCTGAAACGGCATTTTGGTGGTTCACTTCACAAAACGAACCGTTTTTTGCCGCTCGGAAAATGGAAAGGGCTTTTCCGTGCACGAAAAAGGAAAACTTCCTCCTGCAACATTGTTCTCCATACCAATGTCCACACACATGCATAATATGGGCACAACATCACAAACTATGCCGTGATTCAGCACATAACATCGGATCATTTGGACCGAAAGCCAATGAAACCTCGAACATGACAGGTCATTTTGTGAAGTTTTTTCGAAACATGATCAACATACCAGTCTGGTATTTTTCCTTTCAACTATGTAACATAAAATGACACCACGCGAAGGATTTTCATTGTTCGGATTTTTTTTGAATTTATTATGCCCGTTTTGAATTATCTGAATTTCTAACTATGGTCGAACCGTTGTGCATGAAGATAGGGGACGGGCATTGTTAGAACTTGCATTGGATCTCTGAAGAAACCACATATTGCGAGTCTAAAAATGATTTTTCAAAAAATCACGGGCGGTAGATCATGTACCTGTAGTACAAACGGACCCACTTCCGCCGATTCGGCAGACATTTGTCCTTTTTACCGGGATGGACGAAAGGTTTGAGATGTACCGGTTGGGATATAGTCCATTAGGTGGTCTAGTATTTAGGAAAAATAGAGACGTAGCATTCTGAAGCGGCATTTTGGTGGTTACTTCACAAAACGACCCGTTTTTTGCGCTCGCGGAAAATGGAAAAGGGCTTTTCCGTGCGACAAAAAGGAAAACTTCCTCCCTGCAACATTGTTCTCCATACCAATGTCCACACACATGCATAATATGGCACAACATCACAAACTATGCCGTGATTTCAGCACATAACATCGGTCATTTGGACCGAAAGCCATGAAACCTCGAACATGATAGGTCATTTTGTGAAGGTTTTTTCGAAACATGATCAATATACCAAGTCTGCTATTTTTCCTTTCAACTATGTAACATAATATGACACCACGCAAGGATTTCATTGTTCGGATTTTTTTTGAAATATTATGCCCGTGTTTGAATTATCTGAATTTCTAACTATGGTCGAACCGGTGTGCATGAAGAATAGGGGACGGGCATTGTTAGAACTTGCATTGGATCTCTGAAGAAACCACATATTGCGAGTCTAAAAATGATTTTTCAAAATCACGGGCGGCAGATCATGTACCTGTAGTACAAACTGGACCCACTTCCTGCCGATTCGGCAGAATTTTTCCTTCTTTTTACCCGGATGGACGAAAAGGTTTGAGATGTACCGGTTGGATATAGTCCATGTAAGGTGGTCTAGTATTTTAGGAAAATAGACGTGCATTCATTCTGAAACGGCATTTTTGTGGTTACTTCACAAAACGACCCGTTTTTTTGCGCATCGAAAATGGAAAAGGTCTTTCCGTGCGACAAAACGGAAACTTCCTCCTGTCAACATTGTTCTCCATACCAATGTCCCACACACATGCATAATATGGGCACAACATCACAAACTATGCCGTGATTCAGCACATAACATCGTCATTTGGACCAAAGCCATAAAACCTCGAACTATAGGTCATTTGTGAAGGTGGTTTTCGAAACATGATCAACATACCAAGTCTGGTATTTTCCTTTCAACTATGTAACATAAAATGACACCACGCGAAGGATTTTCATTGTTCGGATTTTTTTTTGAATTTATTATGCCCGTTTTGAATTATCTGAATTTCTAACTATGGTCGAACCGGTGTGCATGAAGATAGGGGACGGGCATTGTTAGAACTTGCATTGGATCTCTGAAGAAACCACATATTGCGGTCTAAAAATTTTTTTTCAAATCACGGGCGGTAGATTCATGTACCTGTAGTACAAACCGGACCCATTCCTGCCGATTCGGCAGACATTTGTCCTTTTTACCCCGGGATGAACGAAAAGGTTTGAGATGTCCGGTTGGATATAGTCCATGTAAGGTGGTCTAGTATTTTAGGAAAATAGGACGGTAGCATTCTGAAACGGCATTTTGGTG